>VYXF01000459.1:1596443-1646728 GCA_013397295.1 Polioptila caerulea
CGGACTCAGCGTGTCAGTTTTCTTGCTCTGTCTGTGGCTGGTGTCGATAAAAATGAGCTGTTGTTGAAAGACCTGGTCTCTCAAATTTTGACATCAGTTTACCAACTCAACCCGACTTCTGAGAGATCATTTTTAAATTATACTAGGGGAAGGTTTTATTTTTAAATTATACTAGGGAAGGTTTCTTGTCATAGGGTCTCAAAAGAACAGTCCTACTCACTGAAAGGAGGACGATGTTAAAACTACTGAGGCAATCTGAAGCAATCCTATTTCCCATTAATTCATCGTGTGAACGAAATGGCTTTGTTCTACATAGTCACCACAGTTTTCATACATAATTACTTACCGCTACAGTTTTTTTTAACGGTAAATTAATCCTAATTCCTATATTGAAAATTTCTGTGACTTAGCTACTGTTTAAGGTGTAATTTATACAGCTGTTTCATGAAGCTCATGAGACGCTTACAAGGCAGGTGAGGTAATTGTGTTGTGCTGCAGTGAAGTACTGGGAAAGCTGTGGTTGAAAAATGTTACAGTGTAATCTTCCTGGGTTTTTTGTCCTTTTCCTAAGAGTTTAAATTGTTTGGTGCAGACAGATAACCGACTCGAAGTTGTGTCTTTCATTCAGCAGAGATTTGCTGTATGTTGTTGATAGATTGTATGGTATCTCTGCAGAGGAAAAGAGCATCGCTCACTGAACTGAATTCCTGTCCAGATTACAAATGTCAGGTTGGTAACAAAGCCTGCTCTTTCACTGCTTGGCTATTTCTAGTAATTAGATCATGATAACAAAACAGAAATATTTTGATAATTGATCAAGTTACATAAAAACACTAACCCTTCCACATAATGTTCTTGAATTGTCTAAACATAGCACAAGGCCGTATGAGGAGACAAAGACACACTAGTGTATATTGTGACCTTCAGTATTTCTTTTATTTGAATGTTTTATTTTCTGTTCTTTGGAACACAGTTTTCCTGAAAAAAACACACGACCATTAATTAACAGGTTCCTGAAAGTTTCTTTGAAGCTGTATTCACAAATAGTATATTTTACTCCTTTGCTACAAGTTTGCTCAGTCCCAGCATAAAACATAGTCTTGAAAAATAACACTAGTGTGAGAAACGAAGTTTACTTTTTTGGTAGGATTTAAAAGATTTAATAAAAGATAATAAGGACAATGCAATAAAGCAAAATACACTTGGCTGAGAGCCAAGAGCACACTTGCTGTTTTAGACACCCCCACCTTAAATATGTATATTTAAATTTTTCTAAGAACTTATTTCTATGTTTTTAGGAACTGTTTTGCATGGCCACTCTTTGGTTCCACTTTTTTAGAGTATGCCTGTTTCTTGGCTGTGGTTTTAATTAATTCTTCTTATCAGTATTAATTTGGGCCTTGATCTATAATTCTACAGATATTCAGTGCTGATAGCTGGTCTATCAGTGCAGATGTCTTCATATCAGTAGCAGGGGTCTTCATTGGGTATTATCTTGACTAGGCAGTTAGTTCACTTACTACAAAGACACTTTATCAACATAATTTTATTCTTAAAGAAAACTATATATTTAAAACCATTTCTGTCCTTCACATATTAGTATCTACCCTACATGGGTGAGAAACATAATATTTAATTTTGAAGCTCTTGTAAAAAAATAAAGAGAAACTATGAGGGCAGATTTCTTTCTTTTCAGAGATCAGTAGCTCAGGTGCTTCCCAGGAGGGTGGAAAAGCTGATTTCACTTTGTGCTTCTGACTGGAGGACCGGAACCAGTGGCTCCTTTGGGAACCCTTTAACCACTGAGCTCTGGTAGCTCTGCAGTGAATGCTTTTGCTGCTGCCATCACTGCTGTTGTCCTCCAGTGGACGTGATCTCTCTGCTGTTTGCACTTCTTAAACTGAAGCTGTCATCCTTCTGTCTATCAGGTTCTCCACTTGATGATCTTAATTTCCTAGAACTTTTTGGGGGAGCTTGTGGAAGTGACTGGTTTTCCTTTGATTAATTTTTAAATTGTGGTGTTTTGGCTTCAGATTTTTGTTTATTCACCCCCCCACCATCCTCCCAAACATACACCTGACTTCCCTAACAGACCATAGTATGAAGATTTTCTGCATTGGTAAGAAAATGTTTCTAAGCCAGTGGGCCACGGGTTCCTCAGGGGCCAGAGAGATTTTCTGAGCTCAAGATAATTTCTAAATAACATAAGTTCAACCTTTGCGGAAGAATTTACTTTAACCTAGAGAAAAATACTTAGGACAATTTAGGCTGACATGTATGGAAAATCTAATAATAGGGACATAAAACAGGACATGGCCAGTAAATTTGGACAAATAAAAATAGGACAATCTTTTCTTAGCATTTTCAGCAGCGCAGAGACCATTAGCACAATAAGAGCGCTGTTATGCCCTATTAACAGGTACTGTGGTGCAAAAAGCTTTCTGGTAAGAAGCTTCATGTTTAAGGTTGCAGTAGCATATTCCTTTTATTTTTTCCTTTCTAGTTCTCTCTGCTATGCTTTTGTGTGCAGTAATCCATTTTTTTTTCTTTTAAATTTAGGAAGAATGACTATTTCTGATTAATAGGCCCATGAAGCAATGAAAAATTAAAAATTCAAGCCCTTGTTTATTATTATGAGAAGATTCCTAGAAAGAGTCTTGTCCAGTTGTACTGCATGAACTCACTGAGAAAACTTAATGTGACACTGGAACAAGGTATGTGACAGATTTCTCATCCTCCCAATCTGACTGCCAGTAGGGAAATGTCAGGACCTTTGGAAATTAACATGAAATGTATCTTGAATACCTATAGCTTGACTAGCTCTTTTAAAATCACACTGGTATTTTAAAATAAATACAATGTCTTTTTCTTTGTTATGCTTCAGGGATGTTATCCTCCAGTTTAGTGCTCCTGCTGAAACCACACTGCTGCTTCCCTCTACCCACCCGTCCGATTGGAGAGGCACAAGAGGCAAAGCTCACGGGTTGGGATAAGAACAATTTACTGGAAACGGCAATGAGATAAGAAAACCAACAGAGCAACAATACTAGCAGTAGAGGTGTACAAAAGAGAGAGTGATTCACCTGCAAAAATGCTCACCACGGACCCCTTGACAAATAAACAATGCCAGAGAGATCCCCCCACCATTTTTACTCGTCTGGAAGAAAGGATAGTCCCCACCTCCTGCCCCTGGCAAGGACCCGAGCTGGTGTTGAATAGTATTGGGCCATATCCTCTCCCAGCTACTGCAAAAAATTAACCTGTCCTGGCTGAAACCAGGACAGTCTTTAGTGTTGATTACTACTATCAGCAACGCTGTGCCTGCCAGGGAGATAATACTCGAGTTGAAGCCGCATTTCTTGTTTGCAGTGGAAAAATCAAAGACTTCAAACTTCCACACAAAAGGTGAAGGGCACTGTGGGATGCTGTGGCTGAAAGAATAAAAAGAAACTTCTCATAAATTACAAATAGGCTTGACATCCTTTTGAACTGTGGAAAAGCTCTTAAAAAAAATAAATTGTTAAATACAAGTTTAAAAGTAGCTGTTTCCTCCAGGGTGCACAATACGGAGGAGCAGCCAACCAGTGGGATGTGGAGGTGAGGAGGCTGAGGGGTAGGGTAGCCTTTCTCTCCTGTCACGTCTGAGTTGTGTAGCCTATCCCTCTGCTGTCCTTAGCTCTCTCCTGATCATATTTATAAAAAAAACCCTTCTCTTACCTGATTGTAAACTTAAAATTCATTATGGTTTTATTATTCAGTGCTGCATTCTCCCAATATGTAAAACCATAAAAAATGCTGTCTTTGCCTTTGAGAAATTGTACTTTAGGCATAAGATAGTCTTGAAGAAATGAGGGCAGAAAAAAAGAGGGGAGAGAGAAACACAAGAAGATGATTTTGATTTTTCAGACCATTAGATTTTGTTTAAGATTTTGGCCATGGGTGAGATTCATCTCAGTACATTTTAGTTGCTTAAAATACAGACATCTGTCCTAAACTAAGGAGCTGGGCTGCCCATAACCTAAGGAAAGCAGCAGATACTTCCAAAAGGGGATTTATCCCTTTAAGATGTCTAAGGTGGTGGTATGAACTCTGTAGGAGTCCTTGTCTTTCTCCATTGACATGAAGGAGGCCCAAGTGATTTGTTTAGATTAAATACTTACTTTTCACAGAGCAAGAATAATCCTAGGCTCAAATAATTTTTATTTCTTATTGAAAATTTGAAGTGGTGGCTCTATTCCTGCCCCTTCCCTCACTCCTGGTTGGTGTTTGTGAAGGGAATATATGCTGCAGTGCTAGCAATTCCCATCCTTTGTGTGTACTCAGGATATGCCTTGGGCCTAAGCAATGACAACCCTTGGACCTGTGACGACTTGAAAAATCACACACCAGTGGTATCTACCCTCCAGCCAGCATGGGACGAGTGATGCATTATAAATACAGATCCTTTACCAGTACAGAGATTAAAGAAGCTAGAAAGAAGTTTCTTAATCCCTGCCTCAAGCAGTTTAAAACCTCCCTCTTTCTTGGGGTCCTACATAAATCAGAACACAGGACTGGCAATATTCGGCAAATAAATCTTCCTTGATATTTACTTCTCACATAACTTCTCTGAAACAAATTCTGAATTCCCCATGAAATATGCTGATAAAATGTCAACCGTTTTATAATTTAGTAGCATCATAGTAATAACACTTTCTTCAGTTATATGTGTCTCTTTCAGGCATCATTTGACATACTGCTCACACATAAAAAGTAAAATTAATATCTTAAATATCATTTAATCTTTTTCCCAATACCAAAACTCACTAAGTATAAACCATCTGTACAATAATTAATCACACATGAGTGCAAACCAAATGCAGACTAAATCAGCCTGAAAAAAGTCTCTCACAAGTAATTTCCACATGAATTTGAGGAAAATAATTTCAAAAACATTAAGTATAAGAATTATTTCTGCTAGAGTTGACAATCATAATAATGGCAGACAACATAGTACTGAGCATTGCAGTAGGATTAAAGAACACATCTTTTTTTTTTTCCCAAAACAATAGGAACAACTAAAAGAAAAGGCAGTGATTATAAAACATATTTTGCTCATATAGAAAACCTTCTGTTTAAGGATGTGTGATGGTACTTGACAGGCTATCAAGAATTAAGCCTTACAAAGAGTCAGAGGAGAACTGATAACAAATATGTCGCCTCTAAAATTGTGTTTCAAGGGAACCTGCCATCGTGAAAACTGGACTCACAGTGCCACAGGTTTCAACAAAGACCCCAGAAAACAGTGGCCAGTTCTGCACATGAGCTGTTGAACACCATTTCAGAGCTGCTCCATCACCATGTTGCCTGTGACCCCACTGTACCCCACACATCAATCCCTGCCCTGTGCTTGCTGCTGGGGGCAGTCACAGGCCAAACTTGTGCTGAAATGCAAAGCCATGACTCAAGTTGCCCTGTTGTCTTCAGCTTTAAATTGAGAAAAACCCAGTGCTTACACTGATGATCCAGAGTTTGAACTATTTCAGATTTGGCTCAGTATGTCCACACAAGTGCAATCACAGCTATCTGGCAGTCACCTCAGAAGCCCAAAGAGCCCTCCAGACCATTCACACTCCTGCTGTGAGGAGTTAACCTTTATAGCCCATGCTCAGATAATCCAGAGCCACTAGACTTCTGATGTTAACTAGATATAAAGACTTTGATGTTTGGTTTCAAACTAGACCAACTGAACAAACATTTAATTAAACAACAGGTAAGGTGTTGTTTGCCAGCACTTTAAGAATCCCAGCCTACTGTTTTCAGTTGCATGAACTTTTTCTGCCATGAACTTAACCTGTCACAATTGTCTTTCAGTGAATATATTTGCTGATGCCAGAAGCAGAAAGAGTTCACAAATCAAGCTTTTGACAGGTTGCAGGCTGGGTCTCATTCTCACCTACACCTTGGTGCCTCAGGGGACGTGCTGTCTTCTCCAGCTGAAGTGCACAGGTATGCCTTTGCTTGCTTCCCTCACTCAGCTCTGTTCATTCCCAGCTGCAACACTCGGCTGCCTGGAACCCAGGTAAGACCTCTTCAGTATTTAATTTTCCATGGAACCAAAGTATGTTGGGGTTTTTCTGGTCCTTGTTTCTCCATTAAAGAGAGTCAGGTTTAGAGAGTATCACTGGTATTACATGGTACAGTGTTAGGATAGGAATTGGATGTGTACCTGCCAAGATTGCTCACCATGGGCACCTGTATTTCACTACAGCACTGTCACAGTGGTTACAGCTTAAACCATCTCTGAATCTGTCCATTATTCTGACAGAGTATCAAATTTAAAGTCCAACACAGGAGGAAAATATTTGCTCAATTTTGCCTCAGACGGTGGATCTGTGGCTGGGTCTCTCTGTAGCCAGGGAGCCAGGCACAGCTGCACGGATACTTCCCAGCATCATCACCCTGTCACATGCCAGGCTCTCTGTGGTTGTGGCAAGTGAGAGTAGCTGCAGCTGCATTAAAACCTGGTGACCCTTGCTAGCTTTCCCTCTCTGTGGCTGCTGAAGTACTCGTCTAGGTACAGCTGTAGTGTCGTGCTGTACAGAGCTGTGTGCACACACAGAGCCTGTAACATCTGAAGTGCTTTTGTTTGTCTCCACTGTTTTGGGGATATGTTTTGTTTAAGCTCACTCGGTGCAGTGACTGCTGTGTGAAGGTGAGGAACAAGAACACAGCTGAGAAGTGGCGCTTGGGACATGCTCATAGAGGGGTGCCCCAGCAGCTGCCCAGAAATGTTTCAGGGCACACAAGCCTCTGGTTCCTATGGGTGGAGAGAGAGGTGGAAGATGCAAAGACAGGGGCAGGTTTGGTTTGGGAGTTCTACTTGGTGGCAGGATGCTGGATTGTCTTTTATACACATGGCTGCCTTTGGTTTTTCCAACAAAAGTTTTGCATTGGTAAGTGTCACTTTCCTCCAGATAAAAGAGGAGGGATGCCACAATGCCACAATGAACCTCTCTTGGATTCATGCTGAGGTTCCCCTGTACAAGTTTCTTGCATTGATGCTAACATTACCTGGTTTTCTTCACTACACCTTAAGATGCAGTTATGTCTCTGACAAAATTCATAGCACCTGACATCAGGCATTTCTCAGTGGCATCTTCATTAGGACCTCTGACTATATTTTGAGTCAACAGAAAACAAACAAGAACCTCTAGAGAAAGAGCTAGATCTCTGCAAAGAGCCCTTTTGAATCCACTTAGAATTAAGTTGTATTTATTTGAATACTACAGTATTTTAGCTGATAGCATTCTGGTTATATTTTACACTAAGTGTGAATGTTTTCATAGTCTTCTCTGAATGCCTTCATGAAGTGCTCCTCTGCTTTCATTCCAGTTTCAGTGCCAAAATTTACATAATGAGATATTTTTTCCCTACAATTAAATCAAATCCAGGGTTTCTTTTTAGTCTTTTTATTTTTATTACAACTCTCTCACTTTACTAAAGGCTGGTTCTGGGTAACCTGTGTGCCCTGGTGAGCAAGAACACCAAAAGATGGACCGGTTTTTCTCTTGCAGCAATACCAGTCAGAGTTTGATGGGGAGGCATGAGGCTGGGGCTGGCCATCCTGTTACACTTCAGTAAGTACAGATGCTACAGTTACTCAGGCCAATTTTGAAATATTATCATGTGATTTACACAGCTTTCCAAGATTTTTTAAAAGCATTTCTTTTAAGAAAATGCTATTGAGAAACATGTGACAGCGAGTCCTTATTCCCCACTCTCCTGCCAGTGAGGGACCTATGAGTGATATGAAACATTTAAGTACAAAGAAAACATGCATGTTGTAATTGAGTCTGATTCAGTTCCTGAAAGGGGCAATCAACATCTGCTAATGAATAATGAGCATGGATTTGTACAACTAAAAAGAGCAGGCTAACTAAACATAGGCACTGCTTTACATCTAGGCTCAAGTGTCACTCATCATCTGAATTATAGCATGAGCCATAGACTGAAATCTGGATATTAAATGTTGTATTTTTACTGCTGTAGCTCTATTTCTAGTGTTCTGTAGGATCTTCAAGTATCAGTTCTTGGGGTTTTTTAACTGCACCTTTTCTAACAAGTTGAGCCAAGTAAAGCTGACAGGATATAGCCTCCAAGGTACCCATTCCTTGTCAGAGTTTCAGGACAGAACTTGTTTAAAGGAAAAGCCCTCTAAGGGAAGTCTTAATATAATGGGGAAGATACTGAAAGTTGTTTCAGGCAAAACAAACAAAAAGTCCTGCAATTATTCAGAGAATTCAGAATTACTCAGTTTATTTATAAATGACCATCCCATGGGGTCTGAGTGGGTTCTGACACTGGACTAGGAATCCATGGCAAATTAAAACAAAATCTGAGGCACCCCTGATGTCAATCCTGGTCTCAGTCCTGATCTCATTTCCACCATTATAACTTGAAAATCAACAGAAATGTGAAATGAATTCAAATCTGTCTCTGTTCACAGAGTCAGCTGAAATGCTCACTGTTCTTTTGTAGGACTGTTGGCAATGGGTATGTCAGGGCAGGAAGCATAATAAATTATTGCTCATGGCAGATTGGCATTTTTACTGAAAAATAACGTGCTGAAAATTTAAGTTTTAGCATAAATTTGCAATATGCTAGCTATATTTTTTATGATTATTTTTTACAGCAGATGTGTTCATTACTGAAGTTCTTTAGAAAAACATGTAACTAAGGACAAAAGGGATACAGGCAAAAGATAATTGAGTTTTCTGCTTATGCTGGGATTCATCTGATTTTGTCTGGAGAATACTGCTGGCTGTACAAAACAATTTAATCTTTCTTTGATCTTCTTTTATGCTCAGTGCTGGTAAGGCCCCAGCACGCACAGCATGACTGTGATGCTGGGTCCTGCCACCCAGCCCTTGGGGACCTTCTCCAGGGCCGCAGCAAGCAGCTGACAGCCTCTTCAACCTGTGGGATGAACAGCCCTCAGAAATACTGCATTATAGGCTACCTAGAGGTTGGTTTGCTCTTTCTTTTTTAATGAACTGAACTCTTCTTACTAACAATATTCTCACTCTTCCTACTAATCATATTCTCATCTGTATAGGGAATTTGCCCAGACTAGGAAGTTCCTGTGGGAGTTGTCTGAATAATTATCAGTGTGACATTAATTCTGGTGGAAGGTTGTGCCTCACTGCAGCACATATGGAGGGTTTGGCAGCAAACAGCCTCCACAGTGATGTGTATCTTCTCGAGGGGGAGAGACACCCCTGAGATGCACAGGGTTGGGCACAGGGATTTCTGAAGGAGCTTTGCTCCACAAGTCCTCTTCCCACACAGGCCCCAGCGGTGAAGCCCATGGTCTGTGTGTGTGAGTGCAGGGGGAGTGGGGTCCCACAGGCTGCAGGAGCCTCTCTGGAGGACATGTCCATATGGTGCTGAGACCTGAGGCAGCCTGTGAAGAGATTCACACCACACGCACTCCTCTCGTTTGATCTGAAATGAGGGCAGTGTTGCTGAAAGCAGAAAGCTGCCTCTGAAAAGGGGAGACCTAATGCTGTGGTCCAGGCTTTGGCCATGTGGATGGGTCAGCAAATCCAAAATGTGGCTGACCAGAGGAATGCCTCTCACTCCCTGGCTGCAGTGATGAGGGGGAACCACTTGGTATATGGAAGGTGTGCAGAAATTAGGATTCCCCTGTTGTACATCCTGGAGGACTTGGCCCCACTGAGCTGATAAATTGTCACAAATAGAAATATTTTCACTGCATAATAGCTCAGGCTGAAGAGGAAGTTAAAACATAGCTTAATTTATAAGCAATTGAAAATAATTACAGTGTATGACCTTCTAGCTTAATGTTGTGACACATTTGTAGAGTAAAACATGGACATGGAACCAAGCACTACTCCAAGTTGCACATTGAATCCACAGTTTTCTGCAAAATGTAAATATCTCTTTCCTTTGCTGAAATAGCCTGAATCATATTTCTAACTCTAAAACTGGATGATTGCCTTTATTCTTGCTTTTCAGGAGGAGTTCAAAGAGCAATAAAAAATTTAATATTTTCATTTGCCTGTACTTATCCTTTGAATTATGTAAATACAGACTCATGAAAAGGAGCAGCTGTTCCACAGTAATCCCTGTGATTTAATACTGCTTCAACATATCTTGACCCCTAGTGGCTGTCTCCTGAAGAGGGTGAAAACTGCAACTCTGCTGCTTGGCAGAGTTAAAAGAGAGAGACGCTCTGGCAATGTGTTGTCACCTACAGTGAATCAGAGTCCCACTTCACTTTCAATTTGCTTTCTCACCAGCACATTTTGAATTCTTTGCTGGAGGCAGACTAGGAAGTTTTGCATCTTGCCTCTTGTAAACCAAAGTTCTTCCTCTCCCAGTTGCCCTCCTGATGACCTGTGTTGGATTTCATAAGAGCAAACCTTATTCATGAAAGTGGGTATTAGTCAATGTGGCAAGCTACTAAGAGCCAAGATTTAGCTGGGATTCAGCTGGGTAAAATAATAGAATTCAATGACTTTATGATTGGAAAGAAGTACTCTAAATAATTTTTAGTCTTTAATATGTCTTATTGTTTTTAAAATGTAGGTTAAGTGAGTTTTAGCTCAATTACTTGGTTTACTACTTACACATGTTTTGAAAGGAAAAGACAGGGCACTCAGTATTGAGGTGAGTATAAAGCTGCACAATTAAGAGGCAAATGGGATCTGCCAGACATGGACATGGACATGCACGTGCTTGTCCTTTGGAGCAGATTTTTATGGAACAACCTTAAACATGAGTTGCCTCAGTGTCATATTTTGTGTCTATATAAACCAGAATGTGAGCATGCACGGTCCTTCCAACTGCTTCAACAATCTGAGCTCACCTTACCAGAGCTTTGTGAAATGAGATGACAGAGTATTTTTTTTATTTCTCTCTCATCTTCTAAAATGTGCATTCATACACTTGTCAAATGTAGTATAGAATGACTGAATAGAATAATTACCATGTTTAAAATTCATGAATTATACCATACCTGTAAATCTATATCGCTTCATTTATTTAAATGCAAATAATTCCCACATGATTTCACAATGCAAAGATGTTAAAACCATTCCCAATTCTTTGTGGATCTTGGGTGTGCCAAGTGGGGTGCCTATCCACCCATCTCCTTCTGGGTCATTTCCAGCCTCCCAGCCATGGGCACTCAGCTCATGCCTCCTCCTTCAGCTTCCTTTGGAGCTGAAGTCAGTGCTATGTCATCCCCTCTTCTTCCTGCCACTGTCCCCACCAGCCAGGCACACAGCTTGGGCATCACTTTCTGTTGTGGCTTATTCCTGCATCCTCACACTCAGGCTCTGCCCAAATCTCCTGGAGTCAGTCTGTGCAGTGCGTCCGCTCCTGCCCACCCTGCTGAACACTTCCCTGGGGCCCTGCTGGCTGTCATGGCTGCTCAGCCTCTCCACATGGCTCAGCACAGGCCATCTCCCAGCCCAGCAATTTAACTTTGTCACCTCCTCTTGGTCTCCCGCTCAATCCCCATCTTATTACCTTACACAGGAACTCCTTGCCCTCACTATCAAAGCCTCTCATTCAGAACTGAAATATTGGTTAATCATTGCTACCTTCATCTTCTGCTTGTAATATTTTCAAACAAGACCTTTGTATCCTATTGATATCCTGATTTTCCTCCTTTGCATTGGTTTTAAGTTTTCCAGTTTTCCTATGCTTCAAAAGATACTAACAGTGGTCAGGGTGATGGTGTCGTCCCAAACCAACTACTTACCTTGTACCTGGTCTTACTGAGATCCCTTCTTCACAACTGAAAAAATGTTATTTTCATAAAGTACTTGGGGAAGACCATGACCAACACTTACTATGTGCATGCTTCATGCATATGATGGTTCACTTGGGCTTGTACATGAAAAGCCTGAGTGATTAAAAGCACAGGCATCCAAAGCAACAAAACAGGTTCAAGCCTTGCAATGGCATAAATATATGTACATCCACCTAACTTTTAGTGAAGAACCCAAATTGAGCTTTTCTTCTGCTCATTTTATTTCTAGGCTGAAGAGAAGTGCTTCCTCTGTGATTCCAGATACCCATATAATCCCTACACCCAGCACAACAGTCACATGGTTGAAAATGTTATCACAACATTTGAGCCTGAAAGGAAAAAGAAGTGGTGGCAGTCAGAAAATGGTAAGTTTCTTAGAGGAAATATTTCTGCAAAATGTTACTGTGAGATTTCTTTATGTAACTGGCTTTCAAAAAGTTGCCTTCATGAACAGATTAAAAAACCCTACCTACACAGGAAATACTGAGTGATTTAAACCCATTTGTGTGTAGCAAGATAAGATTTCAGGAAGTCTGTTTTTCTATGGGCAAGTTTTAAACTCAGCACCTCCAAGAGCTGGCCAGAGGATGTGTGGCAATGCTGGGTTGTTCATGAAAGCCATATATTGTCCACAGGGTGTCTGCCCTGACAGAGAATTTTCATTTGGGGCAAAATATACATTTGCCTACAGATGTAAAGACAGTGTGTAAAACACAAATATTCATTTTTTAAAAAATTATTTTCAAAGAACTAATAGTTTAGGAAAAAATTAAATAAAGCCTGACTACCAGCTCCCTTATTCTGATACTCCCTAGTTCCTTTGCTCCAGGGGTGTTCCTGATCTGTTAATCCCCAGTTTATGGTTGTCCTGACCCAGGTGCAGCACCTTGCACTTGGCTCTGACAAATCTCATCAGACTCCCTTGAGCCCACATCTCGAGCTTTTCCAGGTCCCTCTGGAGGGTTACTGAGCCTTCACATGTGTCAACAGCACCACTAGGCTTGGTGTCCTCTGCAACTTGCTGAGGATGTGTGCAATCCCAGAACTGATGAAGATAATAAACTTACAGCTTCTCTGGGAAGACATTCTAGGGGGAAATACATTTACTCTGTCTTATTTGACATGCAGTGATTATGTGAAAAACATTTGACTGATTGGAAATAAAGACATAGAAAAATAAGATAATATGTTACCTCTATTTTGAGTATCCCACTGAAAATCCACAAGCCTTGTTTTTTCAAGGAGTTTAGCAAGGATCTGTCACTGGCTTTGGGTACTATTGCCAATAAAGCTGTGGGCCAACAGTGAGAGGAGCTTTCCTTGTTCTCCCTATCTTTCTTCTGGGATGAGGTTTCATGCACAGCCTGGTCAGCAGGAGTCCTGAGATGGTGTATGCAGATATGAACAATGGGGAACTCTCTGCAGAGAATGTCTGACTTTTGGAGTTTTTTTCTATGTTTGTTGCGGTTTTGGAAGATGCCTGGTGCAGTAGCTCTGCTCCTAAAAAATTCATATCTGGAAGTATAGAAGGGTTTAACAGTTCTGTTTAGCATGAAGAAAACAACTCATTTTATTAGTTGTCTTTTTCTTTCTTAGTGATAATTAAATTATTTGAATGGATTTTTAAAAATAAAGCTAATTGGATATACAAATACACAAACCCATAACCCTACCATGACCATCATTTACAGTCTGAACGATGTGAGCAGGACCTTCAGCCACTTCCTGCAGTCTCAGTGACATGCAGCATTGCTGGTGACAGTGCCAGGAAGGCAGCACGTGGTATTGCTCCAGAGAGAGCAGTCCAGCTGCATGGGTTTGTGCACAGGGGATGCCCTAAAGGGTCTAGCTGCTCTAGCTGGAAAAGGCATCTTTAAATGGGAAAACTATCTCAGTAAGCCTTTCAATGTACACACTGTGCACTTCATTTTCATTCTCTTTTCAGGCATTGACCATGTCAGCATTAGATTGGACCTAGAAACTTTATTCCAATTCAGCCATCTTATCCTGACCTTTAAGGTACATCTTTTACCCTAGCTTTTATGTAATATTATACACTAATTACTTAACCACAGGAATAAATTGCTTAGAGAGGCAATGAAAGCTCCATCTTTAGAGGTTTGTAAGAACAGGTTAGATAAACACCTGTCAAGTATGGTTAAATTATAGTTGATCCTGCCTTAGGGGAGAAGGATAGACTGAACAGCTTCCTATTCCTGTGCTTTCTGGTCCTATTTTCTATAAATCCAAGAATTAAAACTGAAAAAAGACTTTGCAAAATTAAACTCTAAAAATGTAGGACATATCTGAACTGCAGTTGCTCTTTCAATTTAGTTCAGTTCATGGATATCTATTATGATCCAGATGATTACAATTTTTTTTTGTACTATATTCCTATATTGTTATGGTAAACTTCCTTATTTAGAAAGAAATCTCATATTTATATGAAATGTTTCCCTTTTCCTAGAGAGAGGTCCTGATGAGCTTTTTCAGAGACCTCTGTAACCATCACAGTACCTGTAACCAGCCTAGAAGCTCTCAAATACAAAATTTTAGCAAACTCTGAAGAGGAATATCACTATAACAACCCCTGAGGTGTCTTATTAATGCCTGCTGAGGGAATTCTTGAAATGTTTCTTGCAGACATTTCGGCCTGCAGCAATGCTGGTTGAGCGCTCTACTGATTTCGGTCAGACCTGGAAAGTGTTCAGATATTTTGCGCACGATTGTGCAGCTTCTTTTCCCAACATCTCTTCTGGTCCAGCAAGAAGTGTTGGAGATGTTGTTTGTGATTCAAGGTATTCAGACATCGAGCCCTCCACTGAAGGCGAGGTATTGTCAAGTGTCTGTTTGTATGGGTTCAAATCATTTGTGGAACTGAAGGGTTCTTGTCTGTGTCTGCTAAAAGCAGAGGCCTGTCCTTTGATCCCTTTGGTGGCTGCTCATCCCATCTCTAGAGCTTTATTGATTTGTTTTGCAGGTTGTTTTAAAAGCTTTGGATCCCAGCTTTGAAATAGAAAATCCATATGTGCCATATATCCAAGGTATGGACACTGTTTTGCCCAGAGACACTTTGCTGGTATTGTTTGGTTTTGTACAATGAAAGGGTCAACAGCTCAGCTGGTGTAGGTCGATGATGTTGAAAATTAGGTACCTAAGGATCTTAGGGAGACATTGTATTAATAAATGAAATGGGCCAGTCTTGTTCTGTAGTCCTGGAGGCAGAGCTCTGCAGAGCACATCTATGAAGCTAAACTGTCCTTCCCTCTGGACTCAGGCCCAATCCACACCTCTTTTTGAGAGCACATGAACCCATGAAGACAGTGGCTGGGAAAATGCAGAGCCATACCAAGTAGGATGCTAACACTTATGCAGCTGTGTGCCAGGAGTGGGTTCTTGCACTGCCACGGTAGGCATTAGTGATTTGGGCCAATAGTGAATAATTTTCATTATTTCTTCACTATGGGAAAATTCTTGGATGACTTATTCAAGCAGAAGATTTCATACTGTTCATTTTAGACTGAACTTGGCTCCTGATCTCTCTTCTTTCCTTCCAGATCTCATTACATTGACAAACCTAAGGATCAATTTTACTAAACTCCACACCCTTGGAGATGCTCTGCTTGGGAGGAGGCACAGTGACCCCCTTGAGAAGTACTACTATGCCATCTATGAGATGGTTGTGCGGGGCAGCTGCTTTTGCAATGGCCATGCCAGCCAGTGTGATTCCGTGCAGAACCTACGGGGAGATGTTTTCCATCAGTCTGGGATGGTGTGTCCCTAATGCTGTCTCCAGAAAGGGGGGTCTCAATTGGTATTTTGTGAGAAGGAAGAGATGGAGGGAGGGAACGGAAGGAAGATCTCTGATTATCTTTGGATTGACCATTGCAACTGCTAGTTGTCAAATGTTTCAATGCAGACTTTTCCTTTAAAGCCCTGGGTTGGAATGCACAGAAGCTGTCTTTGTTGGCACTACTGTGGTGTTTCAAAAGCAACTGGGACAAGACATGTTGATAATAGCAGCAAAATTCCAGAGCTGTAATGGTGCAAATGTAATGCAGTAAGTAGCCTATGGCATGTGCAGACTTGAATGGCCATTTGTTGGGTGCATTCCACACTCCAGCTGGGCCTGGAGGCTCTGCAGCAGGAGAGGAGGCATTGGCACAAAGAATAGTTGATAATGCAAAGCTAACCCGTGAAAAATGGATTATTAAAAATTCCAGGAATGGGATTGCAAGTTCTTTTCCTATGGGAAAAAAGGTTTTTTCTCCTGGAAAATACGTATCTCAATATGAAGACACGTAGGAAGAGAGAGAGGGATGATCTTAAATGTTCAAGTATCCTTAATAATCTCTATAATTATCTATATTTTTTTCTAAATGTTGCTCAGTGGCTTTAAAACTATTTTGTTAATGTTTGCAGGTATTCTCCAGACCTTTTACTCAAATAATTGAAAATTATGTCAGCTGAGGGAGCCAAAGAGCTTCAAATTTTCCTGATCTTGCTGACATACTTTAAGTAAATACCTCTCCTCTCCTCTCCTCTCCTCTCCTCTCCCCTCCTTTCTTTTGTCACTTTGTCTCCTCTCTGTTCTCACCACATTACAGGTCCATGGGAGATGTATCTGCCACCATAACACTGAAGGTTCTTCTTGTGAAAGATGTAAAGATTTCTACAATGATGCTCCCTGGAGGCCAGCTGAAGGGACACAAGATAATGCTTGCAAACGTAACTCAAACATGATATTTTCCTTTTTAATAGCCAGGAGTGGGTGTGGAACTAGCCTAGTCCAATCTATAATGGGATGGCCAGGTTTCTGGGAGGGAGACTTTTTCATGCCTCATCCAGATAAACAGATTCCTGCATCCATAGGTGTTGTGTTATCTACAAGAGAAAGAACTATTTCATGTTCTTATTCTTCATACAGAGATAAAAAAATAAAGAGAGGAAAAAGCAGCTAATGCAAAAAAAAAAGATAATTCATTGGTTTGCAGAGTGAAAGAATTTAGACAAGGCTGAATTATTTATTTCCACAATAATGAGTAATGTAGTATACACAAGAATAATATATTAGAGTTCGTAATAAATATTCAGCTAGAGATTTCTTCAGCAGAGCAGTGTTCCCCACTGCATATTAGGCATATTCACCTGCATTACCAAGTTTAGGATACAGTTCTGTCCAAAGACTCCAATTTTTTTCCCCCAGCTGTTACACACAAGGCCTGGGAACAATCTTGCTGGGCACTGAAATCATACGAGTAATCAGTAACCCTGTGTTCAGTGTAGACAGCAATGTGGCCAGACCACAATATTTACATGGTGTGAAATACCCCACTGCTTGTTTTGGTTTCAGGTTGTAACTGCAACAGCCACTCCAGCAGATGCCACTTTGACATGGCCGTGTTCCGGGCCAGCGGCGGGGTCAGCGGTGGCGTTTGTGAGGACTGCCAGCACAACACCACCGGCCAACACTGCGACAGGTGCCAGCGCTCCTTTTACCGGGATCCGCTCAAAGCCATCTCAGACCCGCGGGCGTGCCTCCGTAAGCTTCCCTTTCTAACTTCTATAAGAATGACTCAAAGCAGGGCTGTTCTGGTTCCCTCTGCTCTGAGCCCTATGGCCATCCCCACGCCTAAATGTTCACATGGTTATAAAGTGTTACCAAACCTGTAACATGCAAAGTGCCTTACTAAGCAGCTGCATGAGAGTATCCTCCAACCAGCATTGTAAAATGAGCTGCAAATTCCAACTCCTTGCTAAACGGAGCTTAGAAATCCAGCAAAGCTATCATTTTTCTTGAACAAGGTCAATATAAATATGAATAGCAGTAGTGATGTTGCTTCTGTGACCTTCAGCGATTACAGAAGAGGCTCCAAAATGATGGGAGGAGTAAATAACTTTTGCTAGATACCTGCCATAATGCAAGAAAAATAATCTTTCAGACATGAAAGCCCTTCTTCTGAAAGATGACCTAAATTCATTATTAACATAGGAAGGAGAAAATGCTGAGTGTTATTTAATTGTAGCAATTAATTGGCATGAAAGTCTTTTAGGAGCCAAGGCAGATTACCAGCAGCATTGTAATTGCATTTTCATGCTTACATCTACTTGTGCTTTTTTTTATGTGTCTCCTTGACCCTGCCTGTAGCATGCAACTGTGACCCAGAGGGCACCTTGCAGGAGGGCGTGTGCGAGAGCCGCACGGACCCCGCGCTGGGCACGGTGGCGGGACGGTGCCCCTGCAAGGAGAACGTGGAGGGCGCTCGCTGCGACAAGTGCAGGGCAAACTACTACGGGCTGAGCAGCAGAGACCCCCTGGGCTGCCAGCGTATGTAAACAGCCTCCTCTAGTCCCTTTCCTCAGCATTTTTAAGGCATGGAGGTAGCTGAATGCATGGATCCACACGCTAATGCTCTACTTGAGTCACAAAATACCGTTTGCCTGCTGTATTTTAACATCAACAAAATTCAAGGTTTCTGGTGCAGCATCCAAGACAATGCAAAATCACTTTCAGAATGCATAGGATAATATAATAGATCAGGCTATTGTTAACGGAAGGGTTATTAAATATGCAACTTAATTGAAAAGGGATATTGAGATAACAGGAGCTGCTGCCTTGCCAGAAGAACATCCAGCCAACCATTCCTCTGTGAAAGGCTTGGTGCAAACACATCCCACCCCCGCCCAGGTGCACTGTGGGCTTGTGAGCACATTATGCCCACACCAGGTGCTCAGCCACACACAAGGACTGCAGTGCAGATCAGCACACAGCACTTGGCAAACCACTGCAGAGGCCTCCTGCCAGTGCCTCTGCTCCCCCCAGAGAGGGATCCACGGAGGAAACTGTCCATTTCCAAGGGCAGTCTGAGGGCTGGAATGTGCCAGGGCACATTCGTCTGCAGAGTGTCTGTGTGGAGGATGGAGACTGCCTGTCATGCTGATGCCATATCTAACATAAATGCGAGTCCTGCTGCCATCACTGGGGCCTGCAGAGGTAATTGCACTTTTCTGTCCCTGCAGCCTGCAACTGCAATCCCTTGGGCAGTTTGCCCTTCTCCATCTGTGATCCTGCCACGGGACAGTGCCTCTGCCAGAGGTTCACCACAGGGCAACGCTGTGAAAAATGCCTTGTACGTACTCAGTTTTTGGTTTCGCTTCTGCATGTGGTTTTGGAAGTCTCTTCACCCATCTCACACCTTTTCATTGCTAGAAAAGTAAACAATTAGTCAAAATTAAAAATAATTTTAAAGCAGTATGCTCCCATTTTGCATTGACACATCTGCTTCTCTTTCACTGCTCCCAAATATTTGTGCAATCAAATTGCAAGGGGAGGAGCACTCCCAGGAAGGAAAGGAAATGCAAAATTATGTCCTTGACCCATCTTTGCTGTTTACAGAGCAATTTGCTTGTACAAGTGGGTAAATATCTGGCTCTTGCAGTGTCTGAGCACCCCTGCTATCCGGTAAGAGAAGCAATCTCCCATGGCCAAGCACAGTAGTGCTCCAGAGTATTGTTCATCCAGCAGAACGAGTTTTGTTTTGCTTTGCATGCTTAAATATTTGCCATAAAAGAACCTTTCTTT
The DNA here is from genome assembly GCA_013397295.1 of Polioptila caerulea. Lineage (NCBI taxonomy): Eukaryota > Metazoa > Chordata > Aves > Passeriformes > Certhiidae > Polioptila > Polioptila caerulea. The sequence continues at coordinate 1,615,850 of VYXF01000459.1, forward strand.
TTATACCAGGCAGGATACTGGGGTCTTGGCAACAGCTTGTATGGCTGTTCTCCCTGTGACTGTGATATTGGTGGATCCCAGAATAACTTGTAAGTTAAAGTTCCTCAAGTTCTTTCTTGGTTTTAATTTTTATAAAGTCTTAGGCTAGATTTTCTGATTAGGTTAATACAGTCACAGTGCAGATAGGAAAATGGAATGTAGATGGAATTTCATCATATACAAACAGTGTAAAGTTGGGTGGAGATCTTGGAAATTTATTTGTGATAAGGGGATTTACCTATTTCCTTTGAAGCCTGCCTTGAATTAGGTTGAGCCAAGATGTGTTTAATATTTTATATAAAACATATACCTTGAGAGAACCAGAGGCCCTAATATTATTAGAAATTAGAAGTAAGTTAGAGGTGAGATTTTTAGCTTAGCTTCCTACATCTACCTTAAATGCTAGAATTTTTTTTCTGGCTTCTATTTAAAATGTGTAACTTGAGAAGCAAGGTTTGTTTCAGTTGGGCTCCTCCAAAAATCTGTTGGGCAGGAGTCTTCACTACTGCTGTTAGACTTCAGAGGAACACATAATCCCATGCTGTAGAGCAGCTCCCAGTGAGCAGAAAAATCACCTGGTGTGTTAAATATACATGCAAGTATATGAAAACATTCCATATCACATCAAGGGTCCTTCTGATCTCATGTCCTGCCTCCACAATTGTGGGTGATAGATCATTAAGAATCATGATATAGTGATTATTATAGCAAAAGATACAAGAAATGATATAGGAATAGACAGTAACAGATGCTCTGGAAACAAAAGGATGGAACTTCAGGTAAGGAACAAACAAAGACAAGGCATGTTGTGGACTCTGAAGTAATGGAAAAGTAGCATTGAATAAATCCAGCGTCAGAGGAGGTGGGTGATAGGAAGGAGTTTAGTAATGGAGGTAATCCAGCAATGAGGAAATCAAACAAAAGTGGAGTGAGGGTGGGTCTGAGCTGTCCTCATGCTGTGAGGACCCAGCTGTGCCACACTGGTGACCCTTTAGCAACTGCTCCCATAGGTGCTCGCGGCAGGACGGTCAGTGCGAGTGTCTGCCCAACATCGTGAGCCGCCAGTGCAACGAGCCAGCTCCAGGATACTTCTTTCTACCCCTGGATTATTATATTTATGAAGCTGAGCATGCAAAGCCCCTTTCTGGCTCTGCGCCCTTGGTAGGTATTTGGCTTTTTAGGTGTTGTACTGAGAGGGGATCATTGCAGTGGTGACAGAGGGGCTGAGGCTGAGGAGGAGAGCCCTTGCTTGGGGAGCAGCTCTTTAGTAGGAAAATGCAAAGCAAGTCCCTTGACCATCATCAGCTTGTTTTTGTTTTTAATGGACATGACTATTCCATAACTGTGGCTGTTTAAAAGGGACAGTCACTAGGGCATGGTATTGTTGCGGTGCGGATTCCATATTTTCCTATGCAATNCTTGATGCTTCTCAAGCGCAGGCTGGTCTAGCGTGAATGAGAGAAATTAATTTAATTATTTAAATTAGAGGAAAGTATTTGAGTTGCCAATAGCTCTCATGAAATGTTTTATTTCTGGGAATCTCCAACAAGGGAAGAATCAAATTACTCTCTGCTCCATTGGACTAATTCCTGCTGCCTTATATAAAGGCATTGATTGTAGCCTAATTTCCTCAAGAATTTGGCATCCATCTGTTATGTTTTTAGAAAAATCAATTTTTTTTTCACCCTTCAACATGGGGGTAGTTGTTCCCCATGCTGAGTATGAGCCTGGAATACATCCCTTCCTCTGTCTATGCTTTTGCTAACATATTTTATCTGGCATGTTGTACAGAAACTATAGACGAGGAATAATAAAAAAATGTTTATTTACAGGTCACATCCACAAATATTTATCTATAGTCACAATCAGTAATTATCCTACAGTCCAGCAATTAAATGGAAAACAGATGTTTGGGATATAGCTTATGAGGGAAAAATGCAAGTCAATTTTAAGGGAGTGAGGGAAAAATGTTTCCAGCAGCTGCTGGGCCACAGTTCAGTTTCTCCCAGCGAGAATAGATCTTGATTTAAGAATGTGGATTTTTATTTACTTGCCTACGACCCTTCAACATTGTTGAGACAGTGCTGCTCCTCTTTTATTACTTCATAGGTTCAGCCAAGCATTCTTCCAAGGTGTGACATCTACTTCCAGAAGAGAGGCTATGAGTTTATGATTGAAAATGGAAAGATTGTGTTAAACAGGAACAAGAAACGAACTGTAAGAAAATCTGGACTGGAACAGGTAAATTAGTACTTGAGTAGTTACTTGTGTTTACACCAAATAATAAAATTTTATTTTGTAGCAAAAGGCAAGGAAATGCCTGAACACATGGGATTCACAGTCCTAAACATTACAATCCTGAGACAAATCAATATTTTGGTACACAATTGGGTTGGACATTATATAGTTCATACTGACAGGCTTCTCTGCTGTGTCTTTGTGACACAGTGACTTTGTAGACTCAAGTTCCATGATTTTTTGGAAAAGTCCTTATGAAAGGTAAATTTTTTTTTTTTTTGGCTGCAAGACATTTCCAACAAGTTTTTAAGACATTAGCATGGTACCTCCTGCACTTAAATACAGCCATTTTAAGTACTGATATTTTTGTATCCATCTTATAATGGAATGTTCCAGCCATCTATGAAATCAGGCTTACTCTGTTTAAGGTTTGCAATGTGAATGTTTGGAGATGCCAAATATTCAGGGGTAATGGATTATTCTAGTCTTTCATATTGCTGTTGCTGCAAAGGTATAGGAATATTTCTTTATGTGTGGCCCTAAATATCCTACCTTTGGGAGAGTTCTTGGACTGTCGATCTCAAGCTTGTTCAGAAAATGGGACGGATGGCTAAAATAAGTAAATAATACAGCAAAAATATTTCCTTTCGTTTTTCCGAGTTTGTTTTTTCGGTAGTTTGACTCTGTGTGCAGTTGAAAATGTCAGTGTGTCTTTGCAGGCGGTGCAGTTTGGCCAGGGCTGGGAGGCCGCGCTGGTGCTCCGGCAGCCCAGTGCTGGTCGGGCTGTCACGTGGACAGGACACGGCTTCGCCCGCGTTCCCAGCGGAGCTGGGCTGAGATTTGCCATCAGCAATGTTCCCTTGGCTATGGACTTTGATATCACAGTGCGTTACGAGCCTGAGGTACTCGTGCTGTCTTGTGTGTCTTGTGATACTGTGATAGGTGCAGGGTCTATTTTGTGAATAATGGGATGAACAACTTGTCCTATTCTTTATATCTGAATTTAAAATTGCTTGCCTTTTCACCTAGTAACAAGTTGCCTTACCAACCAAGTAATATGTCCTCCACTGACCCCCTTAACCCTTTCTACTCAAATATGAAAAATCAGCACTAAAAGTGTTTTCTAAGCATCAGCCAAGATTTCATCTTCTGAATGTTTCTCTTTTGGTGCCTTTACTTGGACTGCACTTTTACTCAGAAATCAAACACATGGAAAATGCAGTTCCTTTTAGACAAACATCCATTATTCCTAGCTGGGATTTTTTGGGCAGTAAAATGTGTACAGGCAGGAGTGATCTGCATAGAAATTTATCTAGGCCTTTTGCAGGCCTCCTGCTTCCCTGTTATTCCAGCTAGACTCTGAGATATGTGAAAATTGTAGGAAAATAGCCAAATTACTATTTTTTGCCTGGAGAAGGTTTCTCAATGATGATGGCATGTCTAGGGAAATCTGTTAATCAAAATCTCACCCATGTCTTCAGAAACACAAGCAAGAATTTTATTGGTACCAGCTTTTGCAATTCTCTGGGACAGTCACACAGCTCAAGATTTTCCTGCTGTCTATTGTATTCTGTTCTCTGTCACTCTGAGGCAAAACAATATCTCACTGTGTTAAAACAATTTTTCATTGGGCTGATTTGAGGTAGCTTTTCCTGTGTAAGGATTGAAGAGTTGGGTTTTAAATACATTTATAACAAAGTCTTTTATGTTTATTATTTCTTATTCGATGTGTGAGAAGGCAGCTAATGAAGGATATCTCCAGAATGAAACAATGCTAAGAAAAGAAACAACTCCAATGACTCTAACAGAGTTGTTTCCATTTGAACCAGCTGAGGTCCCGTTTCCGTCTCTGCTTTTCATTAGCCATTGCAAATACAATGAATTTTTCACAAATAACATTGTTTTTCAGTGCTGTAAAGAATAAAGAGAAAATCTGTTTTGTCACTGCAGTGTACAATCCTTCAGATGGCTTTCATTAACACCTGCAAAGAGAAAGCAGGTTTTTCAGATACAAAATATAGCCATAATTTTTTTCTTTTGTTCATAGTTCTTGGAAGACTGGCTTGCAAGTATTGCCATCCAGCCTGCTGGTATCTTGTCAGGTCAACATTGCAAAAACAAGATCCTTTCACAGGAGCCACATGAGTTGCCTCTCCCAGCTACAAAGAGGTCTGAATGTTGCTGTCTTTTTGCCTGTAGATCTTCTGTGTACAAATCATTTACTGAAGCACTGCAGAGTAACACATGTGGGAGAGTGGGAATATCAGAAACACATGTGTGGCCTTTTCTGTTGCTAGCACACCAGGAAGGAAGAGTCTGATGCCCCAGTCCTTAATCTGCCAAAGGTTTGCCAAACCCAGGAGAGCAGCCTGAGATCCAGCTGGGGTTGGTTGCTCTGGTGAAGATCTAACTGCAGCTGCTTCAGTATAGAAAGGAAATAATGACCTAAAGTCACTGTCCTAGTCTGTTTTCAAAACCGGCTTTTCATCTTGGACCTGTGTAAAGAATAGAAAGAAGCTAAGAGGATGTGACCAATGTCTTGATCAAATAGGGACAGGAAAAGATGAATACGAACAGTGAGTTGCTAACCTCCTTGCTACAAGTAGTAAAACCTGCCATTTTCAGTTTAATCTCCCCAGGTTTAAATTGAGCTTGATGAATCATCTGGCAGAAGTCCCGCAGCTTTCTCAAAGCTTGCAGACATGGGGCTGGGTGTATTCTCACATCAGCAGGGCTTGCTCCAGGCTGCAGGCATCAGTTTGCAGGCACAGAAGGAAGGGAGACCTCACAACATCCAGTAAACTTGCCTTGTCCTGACTCCTAGCTATAACTGTGCTCCATTTCTGCTAAACAGGATCGCAATTCTGCAAACCCCAGTCTGCCTGGAGCCAGAAACAGAGTATTTTGTGGATGTGTATTTTTCTCAGCTCTCTGCCTTGGACAAAAAGGCAAAATCATTCATCTTGGTTGACTCAGTGAGTAGTTCTGTCACTAGTCCCTTGAGGTTGTATTTAAATACAGTGATATTTTTTACAGGCTTATTAGAGGTATTTTTAAATAATTTATCGTTTGTTTTAATAGAAATTCAGCTGCTATTTATCTCCATTGGCACTGTTTGCATATTTTTGTATGGAAAGGCAGAATTATAACTGGTTAAATTTTCAAGGAGCAATAAAACAAGTAATATTTGTTGCATGTGTTGCATGTATCTCTATCTGTTGCTCATTGATTATGAACACAGTCCATATATATATGCTGATAAGATGCTGTGGCTATGGATAAAACTGTGCAGCTCCTCATCTCGTAGGTTTTTTTAAGTATCTCTAATTTGTCAGAATCACAGATATTTTTAAAGATTATATTGGAAAAGCAAAATCAGTCATGTTCTTCCTGGGAATCCAGTCCAAATATTTCCCAAGTTTCCATCAAGTCAGGAACTGGGTGTTAGTTTTGGGTCCTTCTCTTGAGAAAAATATTTTTAGGTCCATTTCTCTATTCCTGTAGAACTGGACCTGGCAAGGGCTGGCTATACTTGGACATAGAACCTTCAGCTGATTTTTCTCTGTCACAGTAATATAAGTAAAAATTTTGGCCAGATACTGCTTTTGGAGTCACTAACACAGCACAGCAAGACCAGTTCTGAGCATATATCAGACGTCTTATTATAATTTTATTATTTTAAACTGTCTCTCTTTTTTGAAGAACTCAGGAAATGTTTAGACCTTCAGAATAAATGTGAATTTAGATGACAGAATGGCACAACTGCAGATTTGGAAACCCATTGCTCCAAGCCTCTGTCATTGCAATGAAAGCACATTAAGAGAATGTGGGAAATTCTGGTTTTCAATAAATCTAAGCAAAAATATTTTTTTTTTCTCTCTTAACGACAAAGCTTGGACTTATTCCCAGAATCGGCTCTGTGGAGAACTTATGCAGTGAAAAGGATTTAGATGAGTACCAGAAGTATCACTGTATTGAAATTGCATCCGAGGTTGGGCCTCACGTCCTGCCCGAAGCGTGCGCGCGGCTCATAGCGAGCCTGTCAGCCCGAATTCACAACGGCGCCGTCGGTAAGGACAGCCTGCACAGGCAGCTCTTTGGGAAGCTGCTGGTTTGCCCTTGAGTCTGTGGGATTTGCTGACTGTAGAGCTCGCAGACTGCAGTGATGTAGAAGTGAAGCTGGTCAGCATGTGGTATCAATGGATGTGCAGGGTATATCCTGCTGAGCCCTGTGTGTGCTGCTAACACCTCTCGATGGCATGAGTCTTGGAGTTCATCACTCCTGATGGGCTTCATGGAGCAGCATGACAGGGACCATGGCAATGATTTTGTGTCTTCTGAAAAGCATTTGAATCAGATGCCTTTACCATATAGCCACGGCAGTAACTTTTCTACTTTTCTGGCTCCTGTAAAATGACAGGGAAGTTTCTAAGCCCTCTCTCCAGATGCTCTAGGCCAGCTGAATGCCTTGGTAAGATTCCAGATGGTACATAAGTTGGTGTACTGGAAGAGATTCACCAAGAAAACCTTGATGATATTCCAGCAAGAAGGCAGTGGCAGGTGGGGTTTGAAATTCCTAGGTGCCTCCTAGATCCACCATGGAAAGATTAACTGGTCTCAGTAGCTCAGGGAATTTCCCAGATATTTGGCCGAGAGAAATGGAACTTCTCCATACTTCCAGTAATGAGAGGAGCCTTTATGAACAATTTTGGTGGCCAGCTTCTTTCAAGGAGCCTAGCAGCAATGCCTCCAAAGTGATAGCATCTGCTTGGATTGGGCCATTTCTAGAAGGATTGATGCCTCACTCTAATATCAGGTGATGAGGTCACAGCTGTGCAACCAGTGAAACCCTCATTTAGGCTCGGGCTGTGCTAACTTCCCGTTGGCCTGATTCCTAAAGTGATGAGATTGTCCCACAGAAATGTGGCACTTTGGTTTTCTAGTGCTTTCCAGAGCACCCTGGGCAAACATCCTCTGCGGGTTAGCAGAGCATCTTCACTCAACTAGTTAGTCCAAGGTGTCCAGAAGGAAACAAACAGTACACAGATGCAGACTAAATACAACTTGCAGGTTATGTCCACTGCTCCAGCTAGATGCAGATTTATAGCAAACCCTTCTAGACTCCAGGATGTCTCTATTTGGATCTACACTTTGGTACACCCTTTCTGTCCTACTCCAAATGCGTGCAGAAGGCAATGCCTTGAATGTGGCAACTGCAACACCCAGACTTGTGCTGGTGCCTGATATACCATCACCACTGATGCTCTACCATCAAATGTTCTAAACTAGGGCCATCATCAGGTCAGTGAACCCCTGAGAAGAATAATCAAGCTCTTTTCTACCTATTTTAAAGTGCAAAACCTGCAAGCTGATGAGAGCAGTAAAACTCCTTGACAACCAAACTTGTTTTGATTTTCTTTCCCCTTGCCAGCATGTAAGTGCAATCCCCAAGGGTCGCTGAATGCCAGCTGTAATAAACTGGGGGGCCAGTGTCAGTGCAAAGCCAACGTCGTGGGACGCTGCTGTGACACCTGCTCTGCAGGCAGCTATGGCTTCGGCTTCCATGGCTGCTCCGGTGAGTGCCTTGCAGCCAGCACCCCTACCAGTACCACTAGCATACCCCACATTTTACGGCTTTGAATCCCAGACTATGCGTGAAGCAATATAGAAAACATTTCCATGAATATTAACTTTCCCATCCCTGCTGCCTTTGGGCAGCATCAGCGATGAGGTGTGTTGGCAGGAACGCTTTAAGGACACAGCTTTGCTTTCGGTGTTTTCAGCATGCGAGTGCCACCCGCAAGGCTCGCTGAGCACGCTGTGTGACCAGGTGACGGGGCAGTGCTCCTGCCGCCGGGAGGTGGGAGGCCAGCGCTGCAGCCGCTGCCTGGCCGGGTTCTTTGGATTCCCCCACTGCCGTCCCTGCCCTTGCAATGGCCACGCGGAGCTGTGTGACCCTCTGAGCGGAGAGTGCCTCAGCTGCCGCGGGTTTACCGCCGGGAGCCACTGTGAAAGGTCAGTGCATGGGCAGTGCTGCAAAGCTCCACCAGACACTGGTGGTCTCCAAAATGCCTGTGTAGATGAGGACCTGCAAATGAATCAATGACCTGAACAGGAAAACTGGGCCTGGCTGCTGAATGTCTTTGGCAAATGCATGTGGGGATGTGCATGCAATGCCTGTGGGTGGACTGCAGGCAGGGCATGCACCCAGCATTGCAGCAGGCTAACTGCAAGCAGGCATTTGAGATATGGACGCCATGGCACCATGTACTTGGAGACACGCACAAAGCTCTGTGTGTGGGATAAACTGACTCCTGCCAGGTTCCAAACTGCCAGCTTTCAAACTTAAAGTTCAGCACAAGGCTAGCCAAGAGGCTGAATATTGTGCCGAATTTTAATACCTGCAAATACATCTAAGGAGTTTAAGTAAACGTGCTCTCCTTGCTGGTCATATTAGTCCTGTATCACCAGCAAATGATCTTTCCCACATATTCCAGCTCCATTCAGAACATTGCTCCTCTTTTTTACTTTGTACACTGGCAGCAGAATCACAGTTCAACATGGACATTGAAGTTGAGTTTCTTTAGCTTGGTTTGGCTAGACTTGTACCTTGTCATTCATTTTTACAAGGATTTCCTCATGAAACCTGTTGAGCTTCTCCTGCAGTGCTTTTACACAATACAGTCTTTGGCTGTTCTACTTGCAGATGGCAAACAGATTAAAAATGGGAGACTGAAACACTTTTTGCCCTGTGGCTTTGCAGGATCTCCAGACCCCAGGGGGAGGATAATCAGACAGCCAGATCTTTTGTATATGTATACAGCCTTGCCTGTATCCATATGGAGAACTGTGTTCCCATTTGCCATAGTAAAGCAGATCAAAGACTGAGGATGCTTCAGAAGCCTCAGCATCGCTGCTGCCACAGCTGCAGGACTATGGAGGCTTGGGATGCAGAGGCAGTGGTGGTGGGCAGGGTGGCTGAGCCCCCAGGGAGCCCCAAAAGCCCCCACCAGTTTGGGTAACAGCACCTCAAAAGAGCCATTACCCCAGGTTTGCAGAACATGTCAGACAGAGCATGGCTCAATAAATGTGTTGCATCTAAAATATGCAGTATTCTCTGAGTACTCTCAAGGAATCATTGCATTTTTTGCCTGTGCCAGCACTTTTTACTGTCATGCCAACCACTATGTGTGTGTGTCTGTATGGAAATAGATGAATATATGTGCTGACAGGTAAATTTTTATATGGCAGCTTTTAGCTGCCTACGAAGAGTATGTGTGATATGCCATATCATAGTCATTTAGATTAAAATTGTTCCAGAGTAGGTGAAAGTCTTCACAAACATTTCTTGAAAGCAAAAAATATGTCTTTTTGGTTTTGCTTCAGATTTTGAGAACACAGCTCTCATTTTCCATTTTAGAACACCTTTGAAGCTTGGTATATACCAATTGAAGGAGATAGCATTACAATTATCTGGAATTCTAATTTCAATATATACATATAAATTGCATGAATTGTCATGTGCTTCACGCATTCGCCTGCATGAAGCACTTAACAATTTGTCCTGCTTTGTGTCAACTGCTTTTGCAGGTGCATGGATGGCTACTATGGAAACCCTCTTGATGGAGAACCCTGCCACCCATGCATGTGCCCAGGGCCACCTACAAGCAACAGGTATTTTGCACACTCCTGTTACCAGGACTCCCAGTCTGCAGAGCTTGTCTGTAATTGTCTCGAGGGATATTCAGGTATGAATCAAAATAAGGACTGGTTTTGATACTACTGAAATTAATGTAAGAGAAAAAAATTATCATCCTCTGCCTGTCATATGTTCAGAAATGATAATGAGCTAATGCTAATAAAACAAGAAAGAAGAGTTAGCACTCAAGTTTGGAGGTGTTGTATGATGGGGCACCTATTTGCTCTTACTGAAAGGACTTCCTTGGTATAAACAGCTTGGGATGAGGAGGGTATATTTCCATCAGATTTCAGTGGGGGAAATATAATTTAAACTGATCAGAGGATATAGGGCAATGGTCTCAGACAGGTGGATATTTTCCATTAGAAATGTGCATTTGAACAGACAGTCTGAATCTTTTAATAATATTACTGGAAATTACATGTTTCACTTGAATTCCCATCAGCCAGCAATATTTTTACCTTCCTCTGACAGGCAATCAGTGTGATGAGTGTCCTAGTGGGTTCTACAAAATCCCCAGCAGCCCTGGGCTTCATTGTGCACCATGTCCCTGCAATAACAACATTGATTTGACAGACCCAGAGTCCTGTAACAGGGTCACTGGGGAATGTACCAAGTGTTTACACAACACCCATGGAGCAAACTGCCAGTTCTGCAAACCAGGTTATTTTGGCTCAGCCCTCAATCAAAGCTGTCAAAGTAAGTAACAGCACTGCAACTGTGTTTTACAACCAAGAAAATGTTTTTTAAAAATAGGTTATAGGGAAAGGCTAGACCTTGGAGGAAGGACAAAATTAAAGCAGATAAATAGAGCAAAATATAAGAATCACAAATGTATTTCTATGTTTACTAAAAAGAAATATATCAGTGACACAAATAACTTAACATGGCATCTATTAAATTCTTTGTCATCCAAGTCTCTCTAAATCTCATACCGAGATATCACTCCCAGGAAATACTCATGTGTGAAATGAAAGCAGTACTCTCTGTTAGAAAAATAAATTATGCATTCAGCTTATTCAAGAAGGAATCAAAAGTAAAGGAATCAGTGATAATCGTTTATCCATGTTGCTGGCTGATGCCAGCTCAGCTCAGTTGGAGCTCAGTTAACCAGATGATCCCTTGCTGAACTTCCTGCCTCACCAGTTGTTTTCATTAAGTGGCTAGAGTTACAGTGTTCAGGTAATTTAAGAGATTCCACTAGGACACATCAGTAACTCAGCATTTTGAACAGAAGAGTAGGAGTGTAAGGAAAATGAAGGCACAAGCTTCTTCCCAATTTTTCTCTATACTCGTTTTCACAGATGTGCCTGATTGAGGATTTAATTTTTATGGCCGAGGTAATTATAAGTATAGTCAAGAAACTGTTTTTCTGGGAATCTCTAAAATACAGTCCAAGCCCATCCCTCATTCATTCTTGGAAGATGTCTGTTAGAAATTGTTGAGCAAGAACTTTTAGCTCCTCACAAGGAAGGCTTATCTTACTCGGCTTACTGGGGATTCCCATGCTGGATAATGCTTACTGTAAATCAACTTATTCTTACCCAACATATTTCACGTTTCATTCTAATAAGATTCAAAATTCACTGAGCCTTCATTTTTTGTGCCTGTATTAAAAGTGTTGAACATTCACAGTAAGTTTTCTCAAAGCCATATATAAGTTATTACAGAAAGACAGGTAATGTGTATGAGATTAAACCCGTTCAAGGTCACCAAAAGTAAACCTACAGGGTGGGCTTTATATCCAACTGATTGTCCATCAGCTGCCTGTGTTACTGTTTGCTACAGTAATTGTCCTTCTTTTTCCAGGCTGCATGTGCAATTTGGCAGGGGTTCGCCCTGCCATGTGCCCAGGGGGGGATGCAGCCTGCCTGTGTGACCCAGCCACAGGAGCTTGTCCTTGCCTGCCCAATGTGCTGGGTGCCACGTGTGACCACTGTGCCTCTGGCTACTGGGACCTGGCTAGCGGAAAAGGATGTCAGACCTGTGACTGTGATCCAAAAAACTCCCAAAGCAACCAGTGCGACCAGGCAAGAAAATCATTCTGCTTTCCAGGAACCAGGGTGCTGGGGATTTGACATGGCAAAGTGGGGACTCTCTTGTAAATGAGGATTGTTTTTCTGTCAAAGTCCCTGAAAACAAAAAAACTTTTGGAAGCTTGTAGTTGGTGCAATCACACTGTGAGTCATTAAATCAAAAGTGTTGTTCTGATAATGTGGTTTTGCAGGTAGGTCAGCAATTTCTCTTTGCATGTTGTGTCTTTCTTCAAGTGGATCTTAGAAATAGTTTGTAAAAAGATGTCACAGGAAAAAACTGCCTCATAAATAGGCATACAGGGAAGAAGGAAATCCAAGCTTGGACCCAAGAGTCTTATGAGTATTTTTTAAATGCTTATTATCATGAAGTAGCAGCTGTGGCCATTACATTAATCATGCCTCATCTATCTTACTGCTAGAGCACCTTTTCTCATCTTTAATTCCTGTTCACATTTTAGGGCTAGAATGTAGAAAAAAATAAGAAGTGTTTCCAAATAGGGAGGTGAAATTGTGGTCACATGGAGTCAACAGCAATTTTGTCATTGACTTCAGAGCACCATGGGCTTATCCTAAAGTCTTGCTGATGTGTTTGCACATTTTTCTTTCAATATGTTCTCTGTTTTTTCTACTTTATTCAGTAGATTTATTATTTTTTATAGCAAACTTTGTTCTTGACCTCAAATATCTACTAGCAGTTATCAAAGTTGTAATTCCCTGGAGTTTAACTTAATAGCTGAATTACAAAATATTTTTTCTAGGGCAATGTGCATAATAGACCCTCAAGGTTTTCAGTTACACTTGATATATCATGTAGTTTAAAGTTGAAATGTTAAGATGAGTACTTAGATCCAGCAAAAATAAAAGGTAAGTCTGTTTTGCAGAGGAAAAGAATCCTCTCAGATCATAGTCAGAGGATGAGTTCTCAAACAGTATCAGCAGACTAGATCATACAGAATCTCTGACATTAGTAAAGTAAAACCATTTCTCAGAGTGTATTTTGTTTTCAGGACATTCAGGAGGAAAATAGGAAAGTTGGGCCAATATTCTGTAAACGATTGGGTTCCAAGACTGTGGGCAAACAGTGTTGTTGCAGTTCTTGTAAAGCTGAAGTAATGCATATCCAGCCCTATGGCTCTGATGGAAGTGATTCAATCCTAACTGTCTTTACAGCTTACAGGCCAGTGTCCCTGTAAGCCTGGTTACAGTGGAAGATGCTGTAATGAATGTGAGGAAAACTACTTTGGCAATCCCCAGATGCATTGTGTTTGTAAGTATTATTAAGTGGGACAACTGGATTAGAAACTGCCTCGACACAAATGCTTACCTTTTATACTCACAGGGAAGACAGGGCATACATGTAGAGACACAGCCTTTCATATGTTTATGAGATGGACAAGTGTTGATATTATTTATCTATATTGTTATTTCAATGGTTAAGATGGAAGTCAGAGATGAAGAAGACCCACTACTGAGCAGTCCACCTTGCTCTAACTCAAACACTGGTTTGATTTTATTATCTTGAAATGCACCTTTTTTGTGCATTAATCCCACAGAAAAGGAACAACTGGATGTAACCTGCTCTTCCTTTCTTGCAGCATGTGAGTGTAATGTGGAGGGGACCCGCCAGCCCACGTGTGACAAAGCCACCGGCGCGTGTAGCTGCCGCGCGGGTGTCACCGGCCGGCGCTGCGACCGCTGCGGCCGCGGCTTTGAGAGGGACTTCCCCTCCTGCCCTCAGTGCCATCTTTGTTTTGATCAGTGGGACGCCGAAATTGCTGCTCTTGCTCAGACTGTGCAGGGGTTAATGAGGTTTGCAGCAAAGCTGGAAGATAAAGGAGGACGAATGCCCAGCTGTGGCATGCACTTCAAAGCCTTTGAAGATGCCATTTCTGAAACTGAACGCATTTTGAGACATCCTGTCCTTTCACTGGAGACCCTGTCAGGCATCAGGGATTTTCAAGACTACCTTCAGTAAGGTCTAGGTTGCTCCTGAAAGAATCCCTGAGCTGAGAAACTGTCTTCCCCCAGACTCCACTGCCATCCGTACATATCAAGTCCCACTTCTGATCAGCACACAGACACTGGTCTACAAAGTCATTGTTTGCAGCAGATCTGTGAACAAAATAATCCTTAATATATGCCTAACCCATACAGACATATATGTAAATGCTGGAGTTTTCCAGTTCATACTAAGGGTTTTCTAAATGAGCCATAAAATTAAACGTTTCTGCTTATTTATAAATGTATCTGCTTATTTATAAATGTATCTCTTGCCCCCTAAAATATTGTGTAACTTAGTTGTAGTTTAAAAACAATTTGGTCTGACTTCTGCATAACTGTCTTTTCCCCTTCAGACAAAAAGTTGCACAGATGGATCCCTTTCACAATTTGCCCTTTGAGTTTCCTGACCTTAACAAGAACATAGAAGATATTGGAGAAGAAGCCAACCTAGTGTTTGAACTTCTACAACAGAAAATACATCTGCATCAAAGTTTTCAGTACTTAAACCTCAAAGGTAAGCCAGCAATTAAATAAAATGGGTGGATATTTTCCCTGAAATTTTTGAATGCTTTCTCATCATTAAACCACACATTTCAAAGATTCCTAGAGTTTAACTTCCTATGGTAGCACAACGATGTTGACACTGACAACATTTTATACCAACTTTCCAAATTCTCTTCTATCTTAAAGTGTTGTGATTTCTAGCATCCCAAATTTCAGGTGCATTTGCCAGGGTCACATGAGTCAGAAGTCTCATCAATCCAAATGCTTACATCAGGATATAAAAGAAACCCAGTTTCACAGTACAGACTCACATGCAATAGAACAGCAAAGGATTCCCCCCACATTTGACTCCTCTTGCTCATAGGAATGCTTTAAAAAGCCTGTACAAGAATGGTTTGTTTAATTAAAGCATAATGTCATAGTGCAGCTTCTTAGTGTTCACATGGGAAAATATTTGACTTTATGTGGGACAGAAGTAGCTCACCATCAGCAAAAAGTGTGAAAGCAGAACTGAGCTCCTTGGCATTTTTGAGACAATTACACCCTCTATGTTTGAGCTAAGTGTAGTCTCCATCAGCTGCTAATAGCTGTAATGATGATGTCCAGCATTGGTTTCTGGATAAAAATGGGGATGCATTAGGCAGAGAACAGATCCTAGACTTCCCCAATGGCAGGAGATGGTCAGCAGAATCCTCTCCAAAGAGATGGCTGCCAAGATATGGACCCCCAGATGATGAGGTGCTCACACAAAAGACACAAGCCACAAGACATGCACTCCCACTTACAGTTTCTCTGTTCTCTGTGGCAAGAAAAACTTGGCCCAGGGAAGTTTGGTTTGGGTTTTTGTTGTTGTTGTTGGTTTGTTTTTCTTTTTTAGAAAAAAAAAATAAAATAAAAAAGAAGGTAAAGTCAATAAAAAGAGGGATTAACTAAGATTTAGGGCTCCCATGCCCTGCTATACTTGGCTGCCCCCTGGGGCAGCTCCTCTGCTCAGATCCCTCTGCAAGCAGCCAGCACAGCTCTCCCAGGCTGTTTCTCAATTCAACTGAGCCTTGCACAGACTGAGAAAGACAGAAGGGCAAAGAAACAATACATCCCAGGGAGGTCAGTGGACGCAGAGCTGAGGCATCCATGGTGCTCTCTGGTCACATTCCAAACCCACTTCATCTTTTGGCCTCTGGAGACAGATAAACAGCCCTATAAAAAGCACATGGGAGTGTGGGGAGGGAAAGACCTTGAATTTAAGATGAATTTCCTGTCAAGGCCACAGATATTCATTGGTTCTGCTACCAAACATCTAATAGCACAAAAATAACATTTCCCCCTCATGATAACTAGCTTTTCTGATACCCAGGAGAGAGACTGGCTTCTCACTCCATCTTCCTTTCAGACCAGCAGCATACCCTATATATGGCTCTGTCTGCTTTTTCCTCTCCTTTTTGCTGGGGTAGAGCAGGATATGGCCACATATCCTGGGGCACATCTGGCACTTGTGCCCTAGACACACACAGAGAATGAGCTCCTGCCTATGTCCCCTTGCAGAGGATCAGGAGTCAGAGTCTTCCTCACAGGCATACATTCAGCTAGATGACCTGGAGACATCAATATCTAATGATAAATTAGAAGCATTGGAAAAACCAAGACACAAATGTCCTTAAAAGAATGTTTGCAGTCTATGAGATCTCATTAAATTACGGCTTTCCAGCATTGGCCCCTGGCTTTGCAGCCACTGAGGTACAGTAATGCAGTGAGAGAAGCTTCCTAGGCTGTAAATCAAGCCTGGGCTAAGACACTGTGTTTAATGTAAAGGAACTTGGAATCTCTATAGCTCCATCAAAAACCAAACTTGGAAAATACATTTAGGCCACTTAATGGAGAGCTGAACCACTGTGAAATATTCCTGCAATGGAATTGTTGCACAGAAAAAAGTCTCTGTCTTAGATGAGGAGTTACAGCAGTCTCTTGCCAGGTATTTTGTATTAAGAGCTAACTTTAAACTGTATATTGTTTCCAAGAATTACAAGATAAATAAATAGCCCTGGTTCCACATGATAACTAAACATTGTCCAGCTTCAATCAAAGCACAGCCAATGGCTTTGGAGCCTGAATCAAAGCATGCAGCACTTGAGTGTCTTGTCTTTAACTTTAACTAGTAACTGAGTCAGTTGCCAGCACAGAGAGAGAGATGTTAATCAGAGACCTCTAATACTTTTTCACTTCCAGCACATCAATTCTGGCTCTGGACACATTTCTGCCCAGGAATGTGGGGACAAACCAGGGCTCTTTGGAGATCTGGGAAACCTCGGCAGCAGCAGTAACAGCTTTAAATTATGTGCATTGCAATTTGTGTGAATCCTTTTCTCAGGCTATTAATCTGCAAAAGATGCAATATTGTCCAATCCTTTTAAGCCTACTTAAGGAAAAGCTTTCGCTAACCAAACAAGACTCTTTCTGGAAAGCATTTTTTTGCCTGGCCTAAGAGCTTATTGTGGAAACACTTTTTTTTTAAATGCATCAGTCCTGAAACTGGATTTTCCAGAGACAAAAAAGCCCTCATATATTCCCATTTGTAATGTAAATTTGATCTCAGTCTAGCAGACCACTTAACTCTTGGGTGCTATGCTGAACAGAAAGGACAGATGCTTTCTTTACTCACAATCAGGGAGCTGATAATTTTATGACAACTGGCAGAAAAAGTTTTCCTGCCTAAAACATAATAAATGTCAGGGGCTTTTATCCAATCAACAATGGCAGCAATGCAGGAGCTACTGATGACTGCAGATATTTTACAGTTAGTATCAATCTCCTTCATACTTTTGTCTACTCTGCTGCCTTCTCAAACATCCTGGCATCCTATGGAATATATTTTCATCTAGTTTAGCAGGTTTTATGAGCATGGGTAACTATTTCTATTTGGCAACTGGGTAAGTAAAGGATTAAAAAGCTTGGCTGAGGAAATGACAGTTCCTGTCCCTCCCTGCTGTCCCAAATCAAAGCAGTGAATCACCTGTCACTCAACAATTGTCCAGAATTCAAGTAAATGCAGAAACTGAATGCAACCAAAAGCAGTTGGTACTAAACCCTATTTCTCTTATACAGAGGCTGTAGGCAACATTAGGAAACACTCTGAAGTATCATTGCTGGCAGAACAGAAGACCAGGGGGACAACTGCTATTGTAAGACACTCAGAGTACACCAGGAACAATGCACTCTCTATGTTGGACCATCAGGTCTTAAATGCAAGCAATGTGCTACAAAAGCTCAGAATGATCAAAAGCCCTGACATCCAAAACTTGAATGAAAAGGTAAGTGCTGTGGATTTTCAATGAAAGCTAAACAAAAAAAAAATCTTTTATGATGTTTATTTTAAAAGGGTGCTTACATGCATTTTTAAGTCTGGAAAATGGCACTTTTTTGCCACAGCCATGCAATCACATCAAAAACAACCGCACTTCCCAGCTGTAGTTATTTCCAACCTTCTGGAAGCCATTGTTCCCTACACAAGGAACTGTTTAGGCACTCTCTAGTCTGAAGAGGATATCTGAACAATTTCATAAATATTAATGCAAACTTCCTCCATGAGTAAGTGAAACTAAGCAGAGTGACTTTGTCCTGGAGTGGATGGGGAGTGCTCACATATCCTTTGCGTCACCTCTGGGAAAGAATGGGATTTCTGTTCTTCTGCAGGGCAACAGTGAACACCTGTAGTAGTACCAATTCATGACAAGTCTGGAAGAGATCATCCACCTAAGCTGTTGGGTTCCATATCTGTGTCAGAATACATGGAGGATAGACATGGCACCATGTTCTGTTAGAGGCTACCTGGATCCTTTGGAGGAAGCCATTGACCCATGAGCTAGTTAAGTAATGGTTTCAGCCCTTTTGCTAAAGAAAAGTGAAGTAAGGATCTTAGTGCAACACATGAAGCCTAACAGATGGCTCCTGCAAGGATGCTCAGAGCCATGGGCTGCCATTGCATCCTTCAAATCAGGGGAGAGGGATCTGTATTTGGCAGTAATACCCATCTTTATAAAGACCACATGCTGTGTCTTAGGGAAAATCCAATCCTATATTCAATGTTCATATGATGTCAAACATCTTCCTTCCCTCAGGAATGTATCTCAGGCCCCCAGAGGAGTCCTGACATAAGCATCTTCCCTTATTGCAGATCTGTGGTGTTCCAGGAGACCAGCCGTGTGCCACAGCAGCCTGTGGGGGAGCTTTGTGCCAGGACAGTCATGGATTAAGGCAGTGTGGTGGCCCAGACTGCACTGGAGCTCTTCCTCTCTCCTCTGAGGCCTTCAGAAGAGCTGAGGAGACTGCTGTGCTGCTAAATAACTTGACCGCTCAGATACAGGAACCTGAGAATCAGGTGCTGTATATCAAACCTACATTTGTTCAGTGATATGGATGAAGGATGAGATTTGGGAGGTCACAAATCTCCCAAAACTCACCTGCTCTTTTGGACAAAGAGTGGTGACATGGTGATGGACTCTGTCCCAACATCATAGACCTATCATGATTCAGTACCAGGTGCCAGCCCCACCAAGAGACTGGCTTTATCTAGATCTTCTTCCTCACAGCTGCTAAGATTTCAAAAGGCATGGTGCCCTGTATCTATGGGAGTTGATGGTTTCAGGCTAGTATTGTCTGTGTTTTTACTGGGAAATATTCAAATGGCACCCTCTGTCAGTAGCCTGACATGCTTATTGCAGTGGGATTACTGCTGTGTATGGCGTTAAGCTCTGTTTATACAACTTCATACTACTCTTATGTTTGCCAATAAATTACTTCTGAAAATAATTTCAAGATGAAGCTTTTCTGCCCCCAGTAATATTTAGGAGGGCATCAATTAGTCGACTCTACTGCACAGTAGCAGTGAAAAATAATTCAAGCAAAGTGTGGCCAATACAACATATGCCAAGGATACAAAACAGACAAATCCCAAAGCACCAGTAAGGAGTTTGTTCTTATTAACAGTCAGAGATGATGCCTGTTACAGTTATAGGCAAAGCACATTTTCCAGCAGAAATTACATTCTGCTGTGGCTTTGTCCTGTCCCTGCAGGACGCCTGGGCATCCAGTTCCTCTTTTTAAAAGCACTCGACACTGCATCCCAGCCAGCCGGCTTGGAAATGAGCAATTGGGGCACCGCCCTGAGGCTCCCGGCCACGGAGGGGCGGCAGCCAAAGGCATCTGCGGAGCCGGGCAGCGCCAGCCAGGCTGCCGGGACATCGCCTGGGTGCGCACAAGCCTCAGGCACCTCCGTGACAACATGAGTGAACTATTTTGAGACATTTCAGAAATAAAAACATCAGCATTTTTCTCATTGGATGGGGAAAGACCAAATCTCTTCCCTCTGCAGACCACAGATGTACCTGGGCCATTCTTGAAGGCAAAGCACCTACCAAAGTAAAATATGGTTGGAATTTGATAATTAATCTAAGGTTCTCATTTAAATTATCAAGAATACTAATGTAATGGCAAAATGTATCTCTTAAAGAGAAGCCTTGAACTCCACCTTCCTTGTGTCGTCTTTAAGTGTTTTTTAACAGCAAGTCTAATATGAAATGACAAATGAAATTACATTTTCTGTGATCAGATCTGAATCTGAAAAGATCTGCTTAGGTCTGAATCTGATCACTGACAAGCTACAGTACTGCAATAACTGTCAGTACTCTTTTTTAGAAACAGAAGGGGACTGTGGTTTAGCAGTGGCTGCAGAGAGAAAAAAATGCTTGATTTAGGCTTTTTCTGAGGCCAGATGAAGACCAAGATGTAGCAGCTTCTGGAGTTCCCCAAAGGGGTCTCCTACTATCCACATCAAGTGATTCCAGATGAGGCTTGGATCAAAATTACCTTTGTGTCAGAGCCCAACTTGCAAAGCAATGACAGATAACCTCCAGAAAATGGCATTGCTGTTTCTAATAATATTTCCAGGTTGAAAGCATTAGAAAAATGGCAGAAGACAGCAAACTGAAAGGCTCACGATTTCAGGGGCAACTGGAGAAGGCTATGAATCAAATGGAAGTTGATGGAGAGATTACTAAGGAGTTAATCCAAAAAGTAAAAGACTTCTTGTTAGGTAAGTATGCAACGTTCTTTTTGATTCATTTTTAATAAATATATTCCAATATAATACAGCATAATAGAAAGCCAGAAGACAATCTAGCTGTGTATGCATGAAATTTCTCATCTACTTCCTGAGCTGTGCAAACTTTTTCAATCTCTTTTTTCTAGTGCTTTTTTCTCCTAGGTGACAGTACTTTGTATCAATTTTACAATATCTCTGTTACATTCAGATTATTATCTTTTATTACTGTGTTTAATTTGAAGTAATTCCCTCTGTTCCTGGTTTATCTGAGTAAAGGACTACTAAGATAATTTCATACAAAATATAATGGCCAGGCATGTCCAATGCATCCTCAAATTGTTATTCCACCCCCTTCTTCCAGGCCCATAAATAGAGGGTCTCAGTAGGGAGCGTGGGAATTAGGACACATCCCACTCCATCGTCTCCATAAAGCCGTAACTCGAGGAATCAAAGGATTCTGGTAGAACTTCACAGCTCTCTTAAAAAAAATAACAAAACACCGTATATACCCTAAAAAATTTCCACTCTCAGGATTGCAGAAAAATGCTGTAGGAAACATCCTAAATTTTTTTACCAGATGCACATCAAAGCGTTCAAATGTGGTGGGATTTTCTTTAATCTCTTCAATGTAGCTGATCTCAGAAATTTCTATGGATTGCAGTCTTTTGGCATTCATATTTCTACATCCAAGTGAGAGCAAGGGCAGAGGACAGAGGACTTCTTTTGTTTGGAAAAATTTACATTATTTTATTGAACTGGAAGATTTAGGTCCATTTAATTCCTTACGAGTCTCAGATTTTTATCGATAGCCACTGAATATTCCATCTTTCACTCTTGGTTTATGTTTCTTAGTAGGCATACAGCATTTATTAACAATTATAAAAGATTTTTTTCAAATCTTTGTTTTGTTATTGAAGTTTAAGAACAGGAACAGCTGAGAAGCATACAGTTATGTTAAATCTGCAGTACTCGACATTGATGTGAATGGTGATTTTGGATGACTATATTTCTACAGGAAATAGCTCTAAGGAATGCACTACTGTTTGCACACAAAATGTCTTCTATTTAATTCTTGCTGACTTACTCTGGAGATTACCAGAACCATTTAATATATCTCAACTGCTTTATCGCACAAGGTCTTGTCTATAAATGGAAATGAACAGAAAATAACACTGTTGATGTGACTTCTCAAGGCATTGACTACTTTAACTGTGAGTGCCTTTGCCTCTTAGCAGAGAGCTAGGACAAGCTCATTTGTAATGGGAATTGTCAAAATATGTTTTTTTCTGAATTCCCATTCTATGCAAGTCTGACCCAGGTTCCCTCCGCAGCTTAGCCTTTCTCATTAACCAGCAAAGGAACCATTTTCTCAATATTGTGGCAACTCCAGGGAAGGGATTACACCCACTGGCCAGCTTGGAAATCTCCATTCACACCCCAGCCTCACCAACACCTCTTTGATCTGTGGGCCAGGGGAGAAATGGGCTCTGACACATCTAGCTGTGCTGGGCACTGATTTAAAACCCTCCACAGGCTCTGTCCTACATCAGAATTTTAATAACTCAGTTCAAAGTGGGTTCAAATCCTCATTTCAGCCAATTCTGACAACACTAACAGCAGTACCTGGAAGCATAATATTAAATTACAAAATGTTGGAGATAATTCTCTTACCCCCTTGCAGTGCCTGTCAGCTTTATTCTCCCACATAATGCAAAGGGTAGGCAGCCATTATGACCATTTACTGGGAGGAAGGAGCTGCTTCAGGGATACTGTCAGCTCCATTTCTGTTGCAGATGAGAGTGCACCTCCAGAAGACATTGAGAAGGTGGCAAATTATGTTCTGCAAATAAACCTTCCCCTGACTCCACAAGGGCTCACAGCCATGCTTAGCAAACTCCAGAACATTATGAACCACTGTGAGAAGTACAAACTGAATAATAAGAGAAACATAAAAAGGGAGGATGCTCAGACACTGCTGGTGGAGGCACAAGAAGCTGAGTGAGTATTCTCATACTGATTTGCCAGCTCCAGGTGGGGTGGTACTGTGCACAGTAGGACTGCTCCATATCCCTGGCAGTATCCCAGTAACACTGAAAGGAGAGTCCAGATGGAGATTTCACCTTGCCTTTTCCACAGGGCCTCCCCAGCAGGAAGGAGCCATCCCCACTCGGGCTGTAGGAGCCAACATGCTGAAAGGAAGCAGCTCCTGGCTCCTCTGCCTGCTGAGTCAGAGAGGCCAAAGCAGCTACTTAATTCCACCTTGGACCTGGTGGAGCATTACATCTGGCTCACTGGGTGGTTTGGATAAGGGTGAGAAAGACCCAACAAGAGAAAAAACATGTTCACCCATGAGTCTTCCCTACTAGCAGTGCACTAGCTTACCTACCAGGCAGCCAGCAGCATCCAACCTCACCCTGAGGAGTACAGCAACTCAGGTGCTCCCCTACAAAGTCCTCTTCTGAAGTTTTGCTTTACCAATTTACCACAATTTTAATGGTTGTTGTTGGACTTGAGGAAACATTCCTGCATGTCAGCATGGGTGCATTTGGAACACGTTCTTTCTTTGCTCACTACACCGTGATACTACACACACTTCCTTTTTTCCATTTTAGCAAAGCAGCTAAAGCTCTTCTGCCATTGGATGAAATTAATAATAAACTAAAAAATGTTGTGAAGTCCCAAGGGCACTCCAAAAACACCATCATAAAGTTAAATGAAGAGATACGAGGCATCAGAACACAAATCTCTCAGGTATCTTGCTGCAAACAATTTATTTGCTATAATTATTTAGAAAGAGATACTTCATTCTGAAGTTTCCTTAACATAACTTAAATAAATAAAACCAGAATGTGGCACAGATATGACACCAATTCCATACTGCTTAAGGGTCTCTTAATCCATTGGCAGTCCCTCATTACTATGCTCTGCAAGCTGGATGGACGTTGCACAAGAAATCACAGGCTTCAATTGCTCTGTTTTAGGCTGAGAACCAAGTGAACAAGACAAACCATAAACTAAATGACTTGTCAGCCAAACAGACTGAGATGGAAGATGAAAGTGCCACATGGCAGGCAAAAACGCTGATGAACAAGAATCAAGCCACAAAGGCAAGAGCAGAGGCAGAAGCGGCTCACAAGCAAGCCCAGAATATTGATAATGTAAGCCCTTCTGTCACATGTTAAGGGGAAAAATAACCTCCTCCAGGTTTAATAATATTTTTGCTCCAGAAGCATTGCCCTGCTGTCATCAAAACTTAACATTTTCCTTATGCCCTGCAGTGTAAAATGCCACAGGTTAGGAATAATTTGTGCTTTATTTTAAGGTTTCTGGCATATGCTTCTGTTTGCTTGAATGAAAGAAAACATACACATTTCTCTGGCTATTTCAGGGCATTTTTTCTTGCTCTGTGTATAAGACTTGTAGTCACCATGGGCACCAATAAATACAACAGAACAAATCACAAAACCAGATATTAAAATACGTAAGTGATGGAAGCAGCCTGGCAATTCCGTGCTGTTCTCCTTCAGAGAAAATTGCTGTGGGAGTTACTTGGAGTTTTTGGTTGGCTTGGTGCTTTCCAGTAGTTCAGTTTTTTGAAAATGCAGCTAGAAATTTTCAATGCACAGCACAAGCTTGGAACATGACCATACTTCCAAGCCGCAAGAACCATAGGCAAAATCTAAACTGCGGCCTCAACAGCAACCTAGATCAGCAGGGAACAGATTAGCCAGTAAATATTACTGCAATTGAAAACGTAAAACTCCCAGTGTTGCTACAGATAATTCATTAAATTTGAATTAAGCCTATCAGCAAAATGAAATTTACAGAAAAGCCCTATCAACAAAAGCAAAATCGGCATAAACTTAAAATATCTTTGATATTTTCTTTATATCCTTGCCCTTCTCTCTCCTTTAGATTACTCCACTGGAGGTTTAATTGATTTCTATGATGTTTTGCAAAGCATTTTTCAATGTCTACAAATTAAGGATATATTTTTTAATATTTACGAGAATGAGAAATCTAAACTTTGATTCAAGAAGGATGTTAAAAAAAAAGGATTAAAACTTCCTTCTGTACACCAGATTTATTATGAGATGCTCTTAAACTAAGCAACGGCGTTTTGTTACAGGAATTTACTGATGTTAAAAGAAAGTACACCATTCTTCAAAAAAAGCTAAAAACCCAAGGACCTCCAAAAGTAACACTAGACAAAGTGAAACAGTTGAAACAAGAAGCAGAAAAACTGGCTGAAGAGACTGAAAACAAGATAAAAAGAATAACAGGTGATGTTTTCACTTCCACAGTGAGTGGTAAGCACTGTGATAGTCATGAATTCAAGGCTGAAGTCCTTGCCCACAGGAGGGACACTAACACACTAAGTTCACCTGAAATTAGGTTTAAAACAATTTACCTGGCAAAAATCCCTGCCTGAAGCTACTCATTTTAAAAGTAGTTGAACTGATTTGGCTTATGTACTTTTTCTGACTTAAATAGATTGCTATAAGCAAAGGTTAAGAACTGTCCACATAGGGACTTGCAGTGATTTTCTTCAGTTTAAAAACAGGGCAAATTCAAAACCTCCATAAAGCCTGGCTGCAGATTTAGCTGGAGGCCCTGATTTATGCATTTATTTTGGGCATTTGGACATTCAATCCTTCCTCTACCCTCTGTCTTCCCCCACATCACCCAGGCGAGGGTTTGTGTGATAGAGCTGTAGGGCAGCTGTTTTCCATCAGCCCATGCTTGTTCCCCTTCAGACATTATCTCTGAGCAATGGCAGAGCAAAGCAGGTACAATTACCAGCTCCTGGAGACTGAAGCTGAGGTGCCTTGAATCTGTGGGGCCGTGACTGCCAGGCAGAGGGGTCATGGGCAGTGGAAACTGTAGCTGCTTGGGGCTGTACCGGCACCGCTGCTCACACAAGCTTAGAGTGTCACCAAAAAGGAAGAGCACATCTCCTGTCCCTGAACACAGGCAATCTAATTCTCCCTGTAGTGAAGGTCTGGGCATTCCCACTGGGAACCCTTAAGCCTAGGATTCTACCAGGCTCAGTATTAGAAAATACCATATAACATCAGCAAAACTGAAGCAGAAACTCTATCCCAGGTGAAAATTCTTCAGGACAGGATCCAAATAAATATTTTGAGCACATACCTTAGGAAAGGCATTAAAATCATCTCAGTCACTCCAAATGCCCAGGTGACAAGGACGTTAGAAACAGACAGTGAATCCTGTGGATTTAACTCATTACCAATATGTTTACATTGGTGTAGCTTCATAGGAACAAGGAGAAAACAGTTACACAAGTGAGGGAGACCCAAGCCCATCACACCCAAATTGTCTAGGCTTTACACACATCAGTGGACAGACACACTGTTCCTCTGAGTGTTTCCATTGAAACTAAGTCCTTTAAAAGCTCCATATCCTGTCCCATCATAGCTAATAAACAAAAGCACATGCTAAGAAATTAATTTCTTCAAGGCTGTCATATTCCTCTTGCTATCTAGAAGCCAGACTTTTCCCTCCAGTTGCATATATAACGTTCCCTATTCAAAATGGGCTTATTGCCTCTAAAACTTCTGAGAAAAGAAATGCTGCTAAACCCTGGATTTTACTTACACAACAAATGTAAGCATCATTGCATGTCTCTGCTCTTCCAGATTTGGAGAAGAAACTTCAGGAACTGAATCAAACCAAACAAGATAAGGCAGAGCAACTGAGACAACTAGAGGAACAAGTGATAGCCATTAAAAATGAAATCGTGGAGCAGGAAAGCAAGTATGCAACATGCAAGAGTTAGGGTCTGAAAAGACCATCAGGTAAAATTATGCTGAAATCACCATGATTACCATGTCCTGAGCATTCTGGCACAGGCCACTGTCCTCTGGAAATACCTCTGAAGTGGCTTAGTGAATAATGTAATTTTATTTTTTTCTTTTTCTTCTTTTGTCGAGTTGAGTTTATATAGAAATAGGAAATACCTTGTAATAAACCATCTGATTTAGTAATCAGATGTAGTCTTTTAGGGAGCTAAATATACAATATGTGCACAGTCTAGGGCTTCCTGGGGGCGGGGGTATGGAATTGCAAAGGGGGATTGTTCAGAGAGCTGCTGGAAGCTGTCTCAGAGACAGACTCCCAACACCCTATGTCTTCTGCCAAACCCTAAAAAACGTGGTGGGGCCATGACCCTGCACGGGGCTGCCCAGACTCGGATGGGGCGATGCAGATGAAACCCTGCGGGCTCCTGCAGCCACCCCTGCTGACAGCCAGCAGCATCCCCAGGCACTGTCCCTGCTCCAACCCCATCTCTTCACTGAGGCAGAGCAGGGATCCCTCGCCAGGAGCCCGGACCGTGCGAGGGTCCCGCTGCGGTCGGGGAATGCTCCGGGCGGCAGGGCCGATTCCCGAGCGCCCACTGGATGGCACTGCTCAGATGCTTCACGCCGAAAGCAACTTAAAAATCTTTTCTCCGGCAATGGCGCTCCTGCAATGCCCGTTTTTCTTATGCTTATAGCGGGTTTCACACATTTTTCATCAATGTAACCAACAGCTAGGGAATAATTCCAGTTCTAAGGTTTAAGTAGTGAGTCTAAAGGGCCAGAAATGTTGAAAACCAGTTTCTCCAGCTCTTCTCACACAATGCAGCACTTCACAGAAGTGAGGGTTCACTCAGCAATTTCTTTTAGCCATCAAGAACATATGAATCGGCCTAAATTTTAGGCGGTAATTTTTTTTTTAATGTAATTAGAGAACGAATATGTGGTTAAGCAAATGTTACAGGCGTGCCAGAGTTTTAAAAAGACTGAAGTGAGCTACGCCTCTGATTCAAAATCCCACCCTTGGTATGCATACTCCTGCAAGACGAAGAGCAAACTATTAATGGGTTTTCCTCAGTCAAAACCAGTCGTGTCATTCCCGGCTGGACTGTCCCACAGCGAGGGACTTCGTTCAGCACGGTGCTGCTTCAGAGCTCAGATGCAGCCCAGGCCACATCTGTAAAACGAGGAATGCTGTGCGGGAACACAGGGCTCTTAACATTTACCCATGGCGGCAGCACCCGTGAAACAACCCTTATCGATCCAAGGGAGATAAACACTGCAGAGTTCTGCCCTGTGTTTACAAGAGCTAAAGTAGCATTGGTATGCGCTGGGGGCTTGGGTGGGAATGGCTGGCGGATGAGATTTCAGAGATACTCCTCTAACTCAAACCAGCTGTGCTCCAGGGCAGTGTGCAACATGCATTACGCTGTGACACATTCTATTGTGAAAATAATAGAATCAAATTATAATTTTGATATAATCTAACAAAACCACCTGAACGCAGGAATGCACGGAATTTGTGGGTTAGCATTTTCTGAATTTTAACACTTCAAAAAAATCAACTGTGAGGTGTGAAGCTTCTTTCTAAGTTACTAGGCTGTAATCAGATGATTGTATTTAGACTAACTTCAACATAATGAAATCAAACATCTCTGTTTTACTTGGGAGCACACACCAAACTGCTCACATGTGGGTCTCCAGGTAATGAAAGATTTTCTGCAGGTTTCAGTGCATCTCTGCTGGGCTGCACCTGGAAGGAGCAAACTGAAGCTCTTAGACAGAAATTCCCAATTGCATATAAATCAAAATTATTTCATTCATGGCTTTAAAAATCTGAATTCACAAGCAAAAAGTTGAAAGAGAACTTCCTCCTAAAATCCACTGTTGACTATGAGAATTGTTGTATGGCTTTCCCCAAGCTGCATGGACAAGAAATCTGTAAACACAAGGCAATTAAACAGGCCTGGATAGATGTATCCATGGGGGGAAACAGAAATTGCTGGAAGGAAAGCGGAAGCAGGAACAAGAAAGTCAGCACAGTCTAACCTCCCCTGCCTGCCTCCAAGCATGCTCAGACACACAAAGGAAGCAGATCTGATGGGACTAGTGGCCATAGAACTCCAAATCCATCCTGTGACAACTTCTGAGGTTTACAACTGAGCAGCATTTCCCATTGGAAGTAATGCAATACCTTTCAAAGTGTCTTTTCAAAATTAATTTGAGGGGAAAATGCTGTCTCTAGATAAAAAAGTACCTATTTGTTGTTCCCCCTGGACCTCTTCCTTTTGGGCAGAAATGGCTTCAGAAAATTGTTTCTTGAAAAAGAATTTAAATAAGTTTCTTGCTGTAGAGCATTTTGACTTCAATTACATTAATCAAAATGCAAACACAACCAAACTGACACATAATCAAAGATATATTTAATCAAAAATCATATCATCAGCTCTGTCTACCAGGCATTTGACCACTGCAGTGTTTTAAGAAAATGGTTGATCAAGTGTGTCCTACTGGGGTCAAATTCTGAAATTCTGTTTTTTGAGAAGACTTTCAACCACGCACAAACATGGATACTCCAGGGCTGTAAAGGTAGTTCACCAACCACAAGGTTAGGGCAAAACACAAAACTGAATTTTTATCATTTGAAGAATCAAATTAAAATACTCCCACTCACTATTTGTCACGAGCACTGCAGAGAGGGAGGGACACAAGTTCCCTGTTCCTAATTACTCACACACTAAATGTGGTGGTTTCAGTTATGTCTGAAAGAACACCACAGTTTTGGGTGACCGTGGCCACCACAGTCTGTGGCTGCAGCTCCAGCTCAGTCCCTGATGTCGCATGGCAGGGTCACCCCCAGGCTGGAACAAAGCGCGTTTTCATGCTCTCTGTGGCAAAGCACAAAGCACCCTATAGGGGAGGACAGGACTTTGACAAGGCCATGAAACAGGAAAAAAAGCAAAAGGAGAAAACTTCAATAAAAGTTGAAAAAATATGGGACAGAAAAAAGTCCAGTGGCAATGAAACAGTTGCACATGGGGTGATGCCACTGCCCATCTGCCATGGACCAGAGTAGGCTCTAAAGGCAGCAAAGTAAAACACTTTCTGTTAGTGGGGGACAAAAATGTTTGTTGTACTAAAGCTTAAAAAATATAACAGGGTTATGAAACTGAATTTGTTCTGTGGATTTAGAAGACCACATTGCAGGAGAAGTTTAGAACATTACAATTCCTGCCCTGTGAGTTTAGAATGATTTAATTTTGTGAATATCTTACTGATATTCCACAAGTGCTTTAGTCCAGAGTCTTGGGTTATGTTTCAAACCTGGTGTTTAACCTTTAGGGCAAGTCACTTGGTATCTCTCTGTTTCTGCTTATCCATCTGTAAAATGAGAATGAACATATTTACCTACCTCGGCAGGGTTTGCTGGGCCAGACAGACCATGGTGTGTTTTCATTCTGGCACTGCAAATAGTGAGGGCAAAGTGTTCTTGGGGGACACTGGTACCTGGTAAAGATTTACACAAGCACACGTGTTACACGTGCAAAAGCAAAACCTGGGTATATAAACCCCGGCATTTGTCCCAGCCACATCCATCCTTCATACAGACTCCTAGGCATTTATTTACCAGTGAATCTTTCCCCTGGATGCTGAGGGGACTGCCACCAGCCAATGAAGCACCCCACCATGTTCTCCAGCAGAGGCCAGGGAACTGGCATGGAGGCTGGGGTGCAGGGGCAGCTCCAGCACAGCCATTCCTTCCCTGCAGCTGCCCCAGTGCCCCTGGGACGGCAACAGCTCCATGTGCTCCCAGCCAATGTGACACAGCCTGGCAGTGGCTGGTCTTGGGCCTCTCTGCCTGTGCCAGGGCCAGACCTGGCCATGTATGGCAGCACGGCCAGCAGCGCCAGGAAGGGCATTCCTGAGCCGCGTGTGCTGGCACCACAGCACCAGGCAGAGTGGGGCTACTGAGCCTTGTGTGTGAGTTGTCAACCCCTGGTTCTTTGCTGGGTTTTGGGCCTTACCACACAAGTATGCACCCCTGTCCGTCCGTCAGTCCATCCATGCGTCCAGCCACACTACCGGCAGAAGGCAGGATCAGGTCAATAACCACATTCCATTGTTTCTCCACCGACAGCGGCAGGGAGGAGGGGCACTCGATTTGGTGATTCCCCCCACCTATCCACCACCCCCTTCCGATTGTTGCACCCAGGCCAGAGCCCGCTCCCGACGCTGGGGAGCAGCGGGAAGAGCACGGCCTGCGGGCCGAGGGGCTGGAGTCCCCGGTCCCCCGCTCGGGGCTCCCTGGCTACAGCGGGACAGGAGCTCCCCGGCCCGCTCTGCCCTTGCCTCCCACCCCGACTGAGTTGCCTTTCCTCGACGGCTGCGCTCCCGGCCCCGGCTAAGGGGAGCGCCCCTGCTAAGGGCCGGGCTGCCCCGGGGCGGGGG
>VYXF01000459.1:1647225-1706689 GCA_013397295.1 Polioptila caerulea
GTGCTCGCCCGCGGGCAGCGCCCGGCCGGGGCGGCGGGACGAGCCGCCGCCTGCGGGTGGGAGGCGCGGGCAGCGGTCTCCGGTGGGGCAGCGTCGTGCCCCGTGCGGGACCGCACACCCCGGGTGCAGGGAATCCCCTGCAGCTTTCGGCTCCCGATCCCCCTGTGCTGATCGAGGCCAAAAAGGAAGAATGTGCCGCAGTAAGTTCAATTAATGCTTTATTTCCAGGCTCGCTCGGAGCCGTCTAGACAGCTTCCTCTAAGGGAGAGCGGGCTGTAGGGCCCGGCAATGTTTTGCCCACAGTCCCCGTAATGTAATTGCATGTGTATGGTCTCGGAGTGAAAGGATGCAAATAAGGTTGTCTCAGCACATCTGGTGACCTGTTGCTTTTCAAAGCCAGAAGCGGCTCACCAAACTTAAAATCTCTGAGACAGAAAGGATGGTGGAGAAGAATAAACTATCAGTTATACGTGGAACTCAGCTGAACTGAAAGTAAATGGATAATCTCCGGACGAATTACTGTGGAGACAATAGGGCCGGATTCTGGCACTTGGAAGGAAAACCACGGGAAGCAGGAGGGGCTGTAGCACTTGACCCATTTGTGCCCTGAAGTTATCAAGTCTCCCCTCATCCTTTCCCCACCTTTAGTTTTACCGTGTAAGTTGTCGAATAGAGTTAATGCTTTGACGTGGGATTTAGCGTCACTGGACATTTTCAGTGAATGTTGGGATTGACGTTAACAACAAAAGCACCTCTGGTAGAACAGAATAACAAAGGCGCTTTGTTACATTTTCTTGTCTCAAAAAAGTTGAAGTGCCATTGTAAAAAGCATCACTTCGGAAGTTCTCATGTGCCCATATTCCTGATCTCCCAGCGCCGGTTCAGCATTTGGGATGTCCCTGGTTGCTCTGAACCATAGTGTGTGGTATTGAAGAAATTGTGAAAGGTGCCAGTATCCTCTTAGTAGCATGGGGTGTGGCTGCACTGCATGCTTGGAAGAATTAGGTCTTCTAGGATTCCGTTTTGGTCAGAGAAGGAGCAGGCTGTGGGAGAGAAGCCTGGAGCAGACAGTAGGGAACGTCTTCCCTGGGACCTCTGCTCTTGCCATTCTTTCTG
This sequence comes from Polioptila caerulea, assembly GCA_013397295.1. Lineage (NCBI taxonomy): Eukaryota > Metazoa > Chordata > Aves > Passeriformes > Certhiidae > Polioptila > Polioptila caerulea. Next base: position 1,648,342 of record VYXF01000459.1, read on the forward strand.
CTGGAGGAGTGTTTGAGGGCTCATGGTAGGTGAAGCCCTAAGCTTGGGAGGAGCCACTGAAGCCAGAACGGGTGAAATGGAAAGCCTGTGTGGTGCAGACCTGCCAGCTCTCACATTCTTGGCTGATAAAGAATTGTGTTTGTCTACATAAACGTGCTGGAGGAATGATCCCTGTGTAGCTTTCGACAGGGGTGAGTTGCTGGTGTGTTGAGGCTCTTCACTGCCATCCAATGAGCTCCTCTCCCTCATCTGCCCCCTCCCGTTGGTCTGCCCAGGAACCCTCCCTTTTGGTTCGGTTTGCACCCTACCTTGAAATCAGAAAGTGGTGGTTTTAGGCAGAAGGATAATGCAAAAATAACACAGCTTGTAGTAATAGTCATGACAGGGTTTTCTCCTCCAATGAAACTTCCAGTTTTCTCAAGCAGCACATGCCAGACTTATTCTGAGCTGGTTTTGCTTGGCCAGACCTCGTAATGTGTGCAAATGGACTTTATGTGCACAGTTTGGGGTTGTAATACCAGCTGAAGATGCAAGGTTTGGGTAAGATTTTGACAAGCTGAATTCAGAGAAAAGGGCTTAAGTCACCGAGGGCCCCTTGCAGGCAACTTGCATCTCCAAGCCAGCTTCCTTAAAGAAGTGTTATTTCACACAAGTTGTTGAGATGCAATTTTGCACGTGTGCATTTTTACAGAAGTAATTCAGCAATTTTCTGTAAATGCTGCCTTTGGTTTTGATTTCTGCTGGAGAAAACATGCACTGGAAGAGATTTCCTGAAACTTTAATTTTCATTGAAAACATGCTTCCCCTAAAAATGAAGTTTATGGAATTCCTGGCATGTTTTCCATTTGGCAATTTGCATTAATTCATAAAGATAAAAACATTTAACATTTCAACAAAAAAAAAATCTTTGATGACTCCTGCAGGCAAAATGAGTGGAATGTGATATGGTTGGAAAATGCTCTTATCTGCAGGAAACAACTATTGCCCCATGGATGAAATCAGTAATGCTGATTATTGTGTTGTTTCAGGAGGACAAAAAATGTTTCATATGTGACTCGGAGGATCCCTTCCACGACACTCTCAATCCCGACAGTCATCGAATTGAAAATGTGGTCACCACATTCGATCCCAATCGCCTGAAGCTCTGGTGGCAGTCCGAAAATGGTATGCGGGTTGTCCACAGCAATTTCCGGGGCTGGGAGCTGTTTTCCCTCCTTTTGTTTAAGGGTACCTGTGGGTTTGCTGTTATCTCCGGCCTGGTGATTACTGCCCTGTGAAGGATCATGCTGTGTGAGGAGGATGAGTAAAACTGGCTGCTTTTGTGTGCCCTGGAGCGGTCCTTAATCTGTAACAAAACCCTCCAAGTCCTCCAGGAGTGTTGGAAACAGCACTCTGCAAGAATCCTTTCCTAAAGAGAAGAGTTTTCCACGCTGGCCTCAGATCTCCCTCTTATTTGGGCAGCAGGAGTGGAGCAGCCTTCCAGGAATAAATACCCCAGGGCAGCGCTGCCAAGGCAGCACAACAGGGCTTCCCCACGCCTTGGGGAAGGAGGGGCTTTGGGCGCAGAGCTGGGGGATTTTGCCCTGCCTGCAGACCTCCAATTTCCTTTTCCTACCCCGGGACAGTAAAGCCAGGGAAATCTCTTACCCTACAAGCTGCCTTCTCCCTCCTGAGCTCCCTGAATTTCTGTACCATTTGCCAAATAATAAAATGAATTGCAGAAACCAGCCAGCTAGTTAAAAACAAAAATTGGGTATTAGTTTGGTCGGGTTTTTGTTTTTTCTTTTAATCCTTCCTCCGCCTGTTTTACTTTTTTGGTTATGCTTTTGGCATGCCTTCATACACAAAACAAGGCAGTGAGGGTTTCTCAAACAGCAGTCCTACCCTGAAGCCTTAAAGCCAGCTGGACAAGATGGGATTTCTGCAAATGCATTGGTAGTAGCTGCCTTATTGTATATGAAAAAAAAAGGCAATATTTGTAACAGTTTTGCTGTCTGTTAAAGAAAGGTTTTCCCTAAATCCTTTTTAACCATTCAGATCAGCCTAGCAAGCTTCTTGCCTGTAGCAGTTCTCTTCCAGCATTCCAGATAATTCATGTTTTTTGCAACAGGCTTGGCAGCATTCACACAGAAAAGTTTCTTAGCTCATAAGGTCATGAAAATGTCCTTCAACAATAAAAAACAAATGATTCTTTCTGTCCAATTCATGTTTTCGTCTATTCAGGCATACAGCATAAGGGACCATTGCTACATGCTTCACAGAAGGTTACAGCTGGTCAAAAATTTAAGTGCCTTATTGTTTTATTATTTTCATTTCTTACCCTTTCTCCTCTCCGTAAATCTTGATTTTATTTTTTATTTGTAACTACGGTATAATTAGTATCCAGCTGTTTTGAGAGCTCTTTTCACAAGGCAAAATAATATTTCTAGCTGTTTTTCTTCCTTTCTGTGTAGAGTCCTTGACCACAGGTAGTCATACAGCAGTTTGGAAAACCTTCTGCCTCCCACCATTTTCTTAACCCTCGGGATTGCAAAGCAGGGCTGTGATAGTTGCTTTAGTAGTGTCTCAAAACCAGGTTATAAAGGAGCTGTTCTTGTGGACAGGAGGGTCCAGAGTGAGTGAAAAATGGTGGAGAATGGCCCCTACCAGACATCAGTGAGACTGGGGATGTTAGAGCTGCAGAAGCTTGTGCTGCTGCTGCCAGAGTGGCTGGGGTGTGGGAGAACAGCCTGTGGCCACCACACACATCTGAGCTCAGCATCCCCAGCTGTACAGTGGGCTTTGGTGCCAGGACCCAGCTTGTGGTGGTCCCATCCTTGCCCCAAACCCCAGCGATGCCAGCCATGGTTCTGTCTCATGGCTCTGGGCGTAGCGTGTTTGGTGCTGACCATGTGCAGGAATCGCGTGTGTGATACTCTTCAGCAGGTTCTTGGTATCTCCCCCTGTGCCTAAACCATCACATTCCTTTTTCACAACAGAACTAAGTGGTAAAGAAAATAGTCTCATGATGTCAGAGTGAAGAGCTTTTGGTAAATTTAGATGTATGGACTGGCAGGTGTCCTTGTTTGCTGAACACCTTCTTTTCTCTGCCTCTAGGTTTGGAAAACGTGACTATCCAGCTGGACCTGGAGGCTGAGTTTCATTTCACTCATCTCATTATGACCTTCAAGGTAAGGAAGCCACAGCTTTACCCCGGACTCTAAAACATGAGGAAATGAGAGGTCTCAATAGTCCTTCACATCTATTTGTCTGAACTGTTTGGCCTGGATTTTTTGGAGCTGCCAACCATTAACCAGTGTTGAAGTAATGTAGAAAGGCTGAGTTTTGACTTATGTTTGAGCTCCAATGAGACTTCAGAAGGAGTCATGCTGAAGCTGGGATTTGTGTTGGTGTGTCTCTGGTGGTTGTATTCTAGAAGGTTGTTAGCTAACTCATATAGTAGCAAGGGATTTTTTTCCTGAAAAAATTGGCTGTGTCAGTTTCACTTGGCAGATGGAAAGGTCTTCAGGAAGAAGGAACATCTGTACACAAAGTGTCTTTGTTTTTTACAAACAGATGTCTTGGAATGGTAGCTTATGTCCTGTACATCCTAAATGCTCTTCCCATGTGGACAAATTAATCTCTTCATTTTTACGTGTCAGCTTTCTAGGACAGCTGGTTCCTCTTTCCTGTGGTATCGGTCAGGGTTTCTCCCTGTGCCTTAAGGTGGTGGCTGAGGTGGGAGGTGGTCATTTCTACTGAAGCCAGCAGTGAGGGACTCTCAAAAGACCCCTGACGTGACGTGGGGGCTGCAGCCACTGTACCCCAGTGCTAAGGCTTGGTCTGCTGTCAGGAGGAAGACTACAAGGGAAAGATAGTTTTAATGATGCTTTGTGGACTTTGTGTGGTACACAGTTGAGCTGCCTTAGGCCTGGGTTGCTAATTATTTTTGTGGGGTGCGATACTAATTTCTAAGTTGGGTGATATTTTCAGCCAGGAAACAGAGAGAAAATTTCTTCCCAGCTGTGACTGAAATGCTTTTGTGCTTTGCTCTGGGAGGTCCTCCTCTGAATACATAAAACTAAGGAAGAGATTGTTGGCATTTCTTGGTAGGTACAAGCCAGGGATAAATAAATATCTGGTTTTTGAAAGGTAGAACAAAAAATAAATCATTAATTTTTTTAGGTCAGCAGGATTAAAAATCTTCTCAAAACTTCTTTAGTTGATTGTTTTAGAGTGGAATACATGTAGGTAAGAAGGACACTTGTTTGTGTGAAGCAAATGCAGCCCGCCAGAGTCTGGGCAAGGCCAGCTGGAGGAGGCTCATTGGGGACTGGGGGAGTCAAATGCAGCATGAGTGGATGAATCTGAACCTCTCAATCAATAAAGAAGTTTTTCTCAAGGCAGCACAGAGGACAGGCGGCACTGAATGTCAGAAATGCTGCAAGTGGTCATGTGGTCAGACGAAGAGAGGAAATGCTGGGGCTTCTCTGAGCATCAGAGGTACCTGCTCAGCAGTAACTTCTGGGTGTCAGAGCTGGATGGGAAGCACTGGCAGTGGCCTCCTGCTCCCTACAGTAGGAGGCCCGTTAGGTCCTTTGTAAAAGATCAGGTGAAGAGGTACAGCAAGGAAGAAGGCTCTGCTGCTTTCCACAAGCTGTGGGAAAAAATCCTTTTGCCATTGTAAAGCCCTACTTTAACCCCCACTTTTCAGAAAGGGTTTGGAATAAAAAAAGTCTTACAAGTTTTCTTGTTTATTTTAAGTGTGTTTAAGCACTTGGCCACTGACTGCCATCTTTTGAAAATGGGTAGTCTGTGGTTTGATGTATGTTATTTCACATATCTGCCTCTGAGAAGAAAGTGCAATATCATCAGAAAAGTTTCCAATATTTCCACATATTGGAACTGGTTGTTGCAGGGAGTGAGATTAAAATCCAGACATATGGATTGCTCATACTAAGAAGATTCAATGTAAATGCAAGTAATAATTAACCAATTTAAATACCTTGCTTTTTCTTACTATTAGACATTCCGTCCTGCTGCAATGTTGATTGAAAGATCATCTGACTTTGGACAGACTTGGCAAGTTTACAGGTATTTTGCATATGATTGTGAGAGCTCATTTCCTGGGATTTCAACTGGACCCATGAAGAAAGTGGATGATATAATTTGTGATTCCCGATACTCTGACATTGAACCTTCAACAGAGGGAGAGGTCAGAGACATTTTTTTCTAATATGTTTATTGTGTAGACTTTCTCCTTACAAATTCAGATTCTCCTATATTTGAAGCTGAATCTTTCATTTTTTAATTTTTCCTCCAGGTAATATATCGTGTTCTAGATCCTGCTTTTCGAATTGAAGATCCATACAGTCCAAGGATTCAGAGTATGTATGCAGTTACCTTTTGGGCTGATTTGAGAGTATTTCAGTACTTACTTGCTTACAAAAATCAGTAATAATTTAACAAAGTTATGCATTATCCCCAGTTGCAGTTTTGAAGTCATATGAATACCTTTGTGTATGGCTTCTTTTCCCAACTCGGACAGTGATGTGCTGGGAAATAAAGATCAGTGTTGTGAACTCAAGGGATTGTTCTTGCACACTTAATTGGAGTTGGTCCTTTTCTTAATTGATCAGGGATTTATTTTCATTTAAGACCCCCTTTCTCCAAAATACATGCAGTTGCCAAGAGAAACCTTGCAATGTGATCCTGTACAGTATTCAGAAAGCAAATAAACACAGCTACAAAGGTACTTATTTCACTGTGCATTTCTAGCTAAAATCAATGGGGTCATGTTTCATTTTTCAGAACAAAGTCATGACTTTGGAACAGTTGGCCATGGTAGCACATGGTAGCATGGCTGGACCGCACAGGTGTGGTCATAAACCACAGCTTGCTGTAGTGTTTGTGCATGGTCATGGCAATCCATGAATGCAGAGGTAGAGAGATCTGTTGCTCAGTGTGGTTTAAAGAGAAGCTTTGTGGGGCATTTGGCCTGAGGGAACTGCAGTGCTCAGCCTTGAGATGACCTCTGATGTAATGTGCATTCTCAGGTTGGGTTCGTGTCCCTCAGTGTAAAGCTACCTTGAGCAAAAAGAAATATGTGAAGTAGAGGAGTGTCTGCTGGTTGCTATGAGTTAAATATTGTTTTTTTCTTTACTCAACATTTTAAAGGAGAAACTGCTTTCATGGGCTTGAAGTGCTTTGTCAAGCCTAGTGCAAGTCTATAAGAAATTACATCGGATTCACAATATCAAAGTAAACATGTGGATGGTATTAATTACTGCAATATTGTATTCCCATGGATTATCCCTCAAGAACTTCTTTGTATTTGGTCAGTGATGGGGTGTTACTTCTTTCCACAAAATGTAACTAATTATATTTGCTAGGAAAGTTGGGTGGATACAAAAGAAGAATTATTGGTCTCTGTTTCCAGCTAAAACTTTTTCCAAAAGTCTCATTACTCTAATGGCTCCTGGTCTACTTGGGAGCAGTTCCTTGATATCAAGTCCTTACCTATCTTATATTTTAAAACCCCAAAGAACCAGTGTTTTTTAGGTGGTGCTTTTCTCCTTGCCTTTAACGTTTGTGTATGTGCCTGTGCATGTCTATAATAAAATAGACCATTATTTTAAATTATGCTTAAACTTACTTATACAGTTATCAACTTGTAGTAAAATAATGTAATTTCTTTTTTTTTTTTAATTTTGAGAGTATGAAGTGATGTGTAGGTGCTGAAATTAAATCTGATCTAATCTGCCCATAGGAAGCATGCTTGGGAAGTCACTCCTGGCTTCCTCCCATTCAATATAATGTCTGGTAAATAATTCCAAAATGAGCTTGCTGGTTAGGTTTCTTCTGTGCGTGTCCCCTGCAGACCTATTAAAGATCACAAATCTGAGAGTCAAATTCGTCAAGCTGCACACGCTGGGGGATAACCTGCTGGACTCCAGGATGGAGATCCGAGAGAAGTACTACTATGCCATCTACGACATGGTGGTGCGCGGGAACTGCTTCTGCTACGGGCACGCCAGCGAGTGCGCGCCCGTGGAGGGCTTGGATGAGGAAGTGGAAGGAATGGTAAATATTCACGCTCTTCTGCATAAAACTCTTCTTGTCTGTGCCTCTTTTAAGTGACTTGAACTCAAATGTAAAGATGACACTCCAGCCCTCACCTCTGCAGGCTTGGTTTTCAAACAACTGTTGGAATTATTCCTCCTTGGCAAATGTATCTGTCATTATTGGTATTAATCACAGATCTCAGATTAGGTGATAATTGTTTTAACATTCTTTTTCTAATTATGTTAAAGAGCTGATGAAACTGAAAGGTAGGAATGAAGAAAGGGAGTGTAACCTTATTAGGTCAGAGACAGATGTATGAATTTATTTTGTTACCTTAAAATTGAAGTGGAATAGAGGCATCAAAGGCTGAAACACCTGTGAATTAAACACACCTTGTGTTTGTATTAGTTGTTACCAGCTGAGAAGTGGAGGTTGTAGCCCTAATAAACACAGGCCCTGAAGGAAACCCCTGATTGCTTCCATGGTATGCAGCTGCACAGCATCCCTTCTGGGGTCTGCTTTTCCCCATGATTTTTGCATGACAAGCCATAATAGCACCCTGTTAATGGGTGAGTTATTAACAGGTTGGAGATGTGGGAGCATGTGGGACGGTTGTGTGGGTTGTCCAGGGCTGCAGGATGCCATTGAGCCAGGTACGCTCCGTTGCCCTGTGCTTGGGTCAGTGTCTCCACCCAAGCTTTGCCTTTAACATCGTGGCTACAGTGCTGGTAGTGCAAGTGGTCTGTGGCAGCAGCTGACACACAGCCACTCTTGGTCTGCTTGGTGCTTGCTTCAGTACCCAAGGCAAAGGCAAAGCCTGGGGCTGATGGATAAACACCATCCAAACTGGCTGTTATCTTTGCTTTGAGAACCAAGGCAGGGCTGGAAAGAGGGCACTGGGCTAGTGACCTGCTGATATAAATAGATGCATGTTAATAGCTATTTAACAGCTAATAAACAGCTAACTTTTAGTTCCAAGAGGCTTCTGTGATTATTGGGGCGGAACTGTGCTCTCCTTGTTTATTTCTGAAAGCATTTATTCAGGCACTAGTTCCAGTAAGGAAAGAAGGACAAATCCGTGTGAGGACACCTGGGCAGGTGAAGGACATTCCGATGGCCCTTTATGTCTTTTCTAAATGAAGTTACATGGTTTAAAGTCTCCAAAAGTGTATCTCCATTATGTGCTAGGTTTATTCTGCATTCATTGCAGAATGGTTTGGGGTTTTTTTCCTTTTTTTTTTTATAACCAACTTATTTTTAAATTCTTTTTCTTTTTGTCCTTTTTTTTTCAATTACAGGTTCATGGTCACTGCATGTGCAGACATAATACCAAAGGATTAAACTGTGAGCAGTGTTTGGATTTCTACCATGACTTACCCTGGCGCCCTGCTGAAGGTCGCAATAGCAACGCGTGCAAAAGTGAGTTGGACTAAAATGCAGAACTGGGTGCCATGGGCGCTACATGCTGTTACTTGGGCTTGGGTGTAAAATCCTTCACGCTCTTTGGTTGACACTGGTGTGTCTTTTCTGCGGAGTTGCTCTTCCCCCAGGACTCTCACTCTGCTGTCTGTCTTTGTCACAGAGTGCAACTGCAATGGCCACTCCAGCCAGTGCCACTTCGACATGGCTGTGTACATGACGACAGGGAACACCAGCGGGGGAGTGTGCGACGACTGCCAGCACAACACTGTGGGACGCAACTGCGAGCAGTGCAAGCCCTTCTACTTCCAGCACCCCGAGCGAGATCTGCGGGACCCCGACGTCTGTGAGCGTGAGTGCAGCCCTGCTCTGCAGGGTGGGAATGGCCTTGGGATCCCTGAGGAGAGGTGGCTGTCTTGGAGGTCTTGAGTGAGCCTGGCTGGGTTTTGTTTTCTCTTTGTGAATCTGGGAATTTACCTGGTCCTTGTGTGTCCAACCCATGCCATGTCTAATACTTGCAGGAGTGACAGCCTTTCTACACAGCAGCTGAGTTTCAGTAATTCAGTGTGAGACTTGGCCTTTAATTTTGTAGCAGTTAATAAAACATGTGCCATGCTTCCTTCTTAGCTTGCAACTGTGACCCAGCTGGCTCCCAAAATGGGGGGATCTGCGACCGCTACACTGATTTCTCCACCGGCCTCATTGCTGGACAGTGCCGTTGTAAATTATTTGTCGAGGGGGAGCGTTGTGACCTCTGCAAAGAAGGTTTCTATGGCCTGAGTGCTGATGACCCAGCAGGCTGTCAGTGTGAGTGAAAACATATGTTCCTTTACGTGTGATCAAATGCTCTTTGAGGACCTGTTAGTGCCAGGAGAAGTTGGTTTGTGAGATGGATTCTTTTTCATGTTTTGGCTAAAGGAAAAACATTACCATGGATTTGATGCAGCTTGGAGTCCACCAGTCCTTAAAATGCAGTTTGCCATTTGATCCTTCTAGTGTATTCAGTGGAAATAGCATAGTCCTCCTTATTTCTTTTCAATTAAAAGTCTCTAGGCCAGGGAAGTTTTACTGGGATGGGCAGTGGGCAAAGAATGAAATTAATTTCTGTAATGGAGAATTCAGGGGAAATTTTAATGTATATTATTAAGTTGCACACTGTCTAAAATGCGACTGCAGTCCTGCTTTTGACCTGCCTATTTGTATTTCCCAATCTAGCTTGTGCGTGTAATCCTCTGGGTACCCATCCCGGGGGGAATCCTTGTGATTCGGAGACAGGAAACTGCTATTGTAAACGTCTGGTGACGGGAAAGCAGTGCAATCAATGTCTGGCAAGTAGTTCATCATAAAATGAATTAGGAGGCACTGGTGTGAGGGAGGCTGGAGTGTGGGAGGCATGGAACAAGATGCTGGCTGCTGTCTCTGTTTACTGGCACTCAGGCTGTAGAGGGTACCTGGGGATGTCAGGAGCCATGGAGTGTTTGGGGAGCTGGGGTGCATGTCAAGGCAGACAGGAGCATCCAGTCTAATTCCTGGGTCCATAAGGAATGAGACATTAGGATACCTGTGGTTACTTTGAAAATGAGGGCTCTAGGGCAATTCTGCTGAACTCCTTGCTGGGGTGAAAGATTAAATGGTCAGGGAAACAGTGTTACAAAAAAAATTGCTTTCTAAACAGGCCATTATTTTAGGCAGGGATTGATTCATACACATACATTTCCATGTAGTGTTTATGTGTTCTGGAGTGTTATAGAAACACGCTGTCAGATCACTGGATGTGTTTGTACAAACACTGAGAAACTCTTATCTAGCAGTGAACTGCACGGAAAAACCAAACAAGTCTGTCTGTCTGTCTGTCTATCCAGCAAGCAAGTTGCAGAGTAGCAGCCCTGCGAGGGCAGTGCCCTACACAATTACCCACTGCCCCATGTGTGGGTGGCTCTCTTGCCCTTGAAATGGTCAACAAGGTGGGAGGAGAGCAGGTAGGGGAGTGGTGTTAGTGCTTGTGGGGGTAGACTCACAACCAAGGGAGCAGGATCCATGGGTTGTGGGGCAGTCTGGGATAGCTTGTGCTGAGTGTTTAAAAACACCCTTTGGGTTAGATGAAACTAAGTCTGCCCCAGGTGACAGTGCTGGTGATGTTTTCTCGTGCAGCCGGAGCACTGGGGCCTGAGCAATGACATGGATGGCTGCCGGCCCTGTGACTGTGACCAGGGAGGAGCGCTGAACAACAAGTGAGTCTCAGCCCAGTTACTCTCCTGTAATCGTTCACCCAGTTTCATGTTTTTGCAACCACAGCATCCAGGGCTCAATGTGCTCTGGAGGAGGATGCTGGACACCTATCTTTCTGTCTCAGAAGGTGGTAGATCTTGATTGCAGCAAGGGTGACAGGGGCATCCGTGTCTTTTCTGTGTGGAGCAACTTCTGTTTGTGCCATTGGTGCAAGTGAACAGGTAAAACTGTTTTTAGTGTAGCTGTGCCTTTGTCAGCCAGGGTAGGAATCAGATGTGGATTAAACTCTGCCTTGGCTGTAATCTGTGGTATGGTCCATGTCAAGGCTTTGCTCTTCCAGGATGCAAGCAGGAATCGGGCAGTGACACAGACAGGCTGGTCTTGCTTTGCTCCCAAATCACCCTTTGGCCGATCTGTCTACCCACCAGTGCTAGGGGAAGCACACTAGCTACACAGTACTGGTCTGTTGCCCCAGTTACCCTGCTCTGGGTGGGATGTGGACCTGGAAGTGCCCACTGGGGAGATGGACATTTTTTAGAGAAAATTGTAGGTTTTGAATATGCATCCAACAGTATAGCATGGAAAGTTGTGTCTTAGATGCCCTGTCAGTGAGGTGTTGGGTAGCCACATTGCTCCTCTGACCAGAGCAGTTCTCTGTCTGCTAGGTGTGTGTCCAACCCCTGGCTTGTCAACAGCAGCATGTTCTTTCTCTTTTTTTTTTCCCTCTCCCCTTCCTTTCATGAACCCTTTGAAATGTCATGCTTTTGTCTAAAGCCACAGAAGTTTCCCAAGGGGGTCAAAGAACGGTTTCCCAGTGAAGCCCATGGGACCACACTGGGGGAGTGTGGGACTTGTCTTGGTGTGACTCCCACAGGTCATCACAGCCTACAGACACCCCATCTGCATCAGGGATTGCCGTGGGAATGTCCCACGGGCCGTCTCTCCTGCCTGCTCCCGAGTGAATTATTAGCCCTTGGCAGACAGCAGTGTGGATGTTAGGGATTATTTACTCCCCCGTGTTTGCTCCCTGCACACAGATGGGTTACAGCACAGAGCTCATAACAGCTCCCCCAGCACAGCTGCTTCCAGGGCTTTGGGGTAACAGCCCAGCCGTGGCCCAGCCTGTTTCCCATGCACAGAGCCCGGAGATTGCAAAACCATGTGGGGAGGGGACGTGCAGCATCCTGGCACAGGCAGGCAGCAGCTGTGCTCTCCCCCAACCGCAGGAGAGCCGCAAAGCCCAGCTCTGGCTCCTGCCTTCGCTCTCTCACGTCATTGTCTTCGGGAAGGGGGAGCTTTGCCCTCCTCGGGGCTCCTCTCCCCAGCTGCTGAATTGCTGCTTTCTGGCTGCTGCTTAGGGTGTGGGATGCTGTGCCTCACCCAAAATTCATCCCTGTGGTGTAACCCAGGTGGTGGAGTTATTGCCTCCCTGGAGGGGAAACTTCCCAACTCCTCTTCTGGGACAGCTAAGGCACTTCTGGCATCTCAAGGTGAACTTTTCAGTGAATCTCTGCAACTTCAAAACCAGTTTAATTTAAAAATTACTCTTTGTCTGGAGGCTTGAGGAGCCTGGAGATTGTTCATGGAAACCAGAGGCATTTACCTTTAGAAAATGTTTCTAAATCTCACTCAGATTTAAAGAAAGAAGTGTATTTTGATGGATCAAAAAATTTTCCTTTGAAAATTTTCCTTTGAAAAAGTGTGATTGGGTGTGTACAATGTGCTCAAGGGTTCTTCACGATGCAGGGCAGACACTCTGGGGACAATAAAACAGCTGAAAGTAGTTTGGAGATAGGGCTGTATTGAGTAAAGGAAATGGCTCATTATGAAAGATGGGGAAATCTGTGTGTCACTCTGGGCAGACCTTCTGGTGATGGCCCTGACTGCCCCATGTCACTGGTTGTGCCTGTCCTACTCTAAAGCTGCCAGGGATGGTTTTCCCCCCTGTGTAGCTGCTGATGGTGACCTGTCTAAATGCTCTGCAGCAAGTGAGAGCAGCTCAGCATCCTGGGGCATGTAGGGTCCTGCATGTTCTTGCTCTGCCTGAGACCATACAAACAGATACGCTGCCTGTGTGGCTTGCAAGCCTGGAGCCAAAGGCTGCCCTCAGCTTCAGGGCAGGTGTGCCTGTCTGGTAGCAAGTAAAGCTCCCAGAACTCCTGTGTCTCAGGGAACCACTTACATCCATAACATGAAATCCTCTTGCCATCCAAACAGAGGAAACTACCTGCAAACTGCCTATTGGAAATGGTCCTGGTCCGTGCTTGCTTCCAGCCTGAGCCTAAATGTTGTTTTGAAGAGTGATAGTTGGGTTGAGCCAGGTTTGTACCTGCAAATGTGCTGCCATGTTACCAGTGCAGGTGGCCCAGCTGCAGAGCCCAAGAGCATCTCCTCTCTGCTGTGTTTGGAAGTGCTTCTCCCCCTGTGTCATTTAAAATGTCAAAGCATTTAAAATGTCAAAGATAGCTCCAACAGTGTCTCAGCATAGCCAAGATTTGTTGTAAATTCATTGCTCTTCCATTTTAGCTGCTCCAGTGAATCTGGCCAATGTGAATGCCGGCCCCACATGTTTGGACGTCAGTGCAACCAGGTGGAACCTGGCTATTACTTCATTTCACTTGATCATTACATCTATGAGGCAGAGGAAGCCAGCCTGGGTCCTGTGAGTAGCAGTTTTAGTGGCCTGGAGTGTCTGGAGAGGTGTGGGAAAGTTGTTTCACCAGTTGGCTCTTGGAGTGTCTTTTATACCCTAAGTGTTTTGCAATTAAAATGTGGAAAACGCAGAACTGAAATGTATCAGAAAACCATTAACCTGGAACTTTTCAGTCTTGGTATCAATAAATAATGGGGAAATTGAGGTGGAAGGAATTGAAATTTTTCTTTTTAAACCTGTTTTTTTGATCATGACTCTACAGTTAGTTTTCTGTCGCCATCCCTCTCTGTACCCCACTGCATGTGTACCCACCACATCCACTTCTCTTATTTCAAGAGATGTTGGACACAGACTCTGGCTCTTCTCTTTGGTGCCACTTCACTGGGAGTGAACAAAGCACACATTTAAGCACATTGCCACAGTCCTTATAGTTTCTGTACATCAGTAACATATATTTTATTAATGGCTAAAAGTATATTGGTTGTGCAAAAAACTGTTTTTGTAAGAGAGGTTGCCTCTAGCTTGTTTTGCCTGCTGGCATGGTACAACAGGGTCTCTGGCTCTTTCTGCTGCCCATCACACAGCCTTGCTTTCAATTCATTAACAGCAGCTAGGTGATCGTATCAATCACTTTTGCCTCCAGCAAGGAGTCAGGGAGATGAAATAATGGTTTCTCTAAAGCAGCAGATCTTGTCTGCCTACAATCAGGGCACTTGGTGTCCTAATTTATTTTTTTAGAGCAAAATGCAGCCACTCTGCAGTTTCAGCCAAGGCAGAGGATTTTTGGTCTTCTATAACTGCAGAACGGGAAGACAGCATAGAGCAGTTGTACCACAGGAGAGGACACATGAGCTGGCAGAGGGGTTTTGGTGCATTTGTGTTTGCCCAGCTGGGGAGATGGTAGCTGAGGCCCTTCCAAGGCTCAGGGATGGAGGAGCTCAGCACTAAAATCCACCCTGTCAAACATAGAAGGGGGATGTACTGCTGGTTTGCCTTCTGAAACCTTCAGAACAAACAATTTTACAAAACACCAATATTGAAAAGCTTTCTCACAAATCTGATGATAGAATAAAACTCTGAATTCCCAGGTAGGGGCCCAACACAAGACAAAATGCAGAGGCACAGAGTTGCAGGCATTGACAGGCAGTGCCAGGCCCCTGTGCTCCTGCAGCTGCAAGCCCTTGCTCACGTCCTGCCTGCCATCCTTCCTGAGCAGCTCTGATCTTTGTGAAAAGCCAAGGCTAATAACTTGCAGCCAAGCTGTATTCAAAGAGTGTGACAACACATGAGGGGACATCCTGAAGTGATACGTATATATGAAGACATTTCCTTGCATTTTATCCCATTTACTGAAGCAGCTTCCTTAGGAATGCACAGGATGTTGTTCTATGGAGAGAGCTATTTGTGGATACAGATACATTTGAAACAGGAAATTTGAGCACCATGTTTCTATTTTCTGTTACCTTTTTCCTCTTCTTTGCTTTATATAAAAAAAACAGATAAAACCCTGACACCTCAGACTTAAAAAGGTGACCGTGTGTTGATTTGGCTAGTAAATATCAATCAATTATTAGGATCTCTGTTCTTTAGTGACACCCTGCTCATTAAAGCCATGATCTACTTTTCCAGTGTTATTTTGAACAACAGTATAGTTTGAAGCAGCCTGGTGTAGTCAGGAAGCAATTAGCACTCAGGCTTGGGTGGTTAATAGAACAGTGATGTGCCACTGCAGTAAATCCTACTGCTACAAGTATGTTATGGAAATCTGTATGGTGAATGAGATGTCATAGCTAGTGAATTAGTTACTCACAGCAAGTTTTTAAATTTAATTCTGCACCATAGCAGAAAAATAAATGAGGAGTTGTGCAGTCTTGTTTTGCTTTTTGCCATGGTGTGCACATGTATGGATTTAAAAGAGAAATTATGTTGTCTAGGACGCAAACAGTGGATACTGCAATCCAGAAGTCATCCATCAGCAAAACTCCACTCTCCATGTACTTCTGTGGCACTGGCAAATTTAATGGATCAGTATTGAAATATCTGTTCCCTGTTTTGTAGGGAGTGAATATAATAGAGCGCCAGTACACGCCAGACCGCACACCGTCATGGACAGGCATAGGATTTGTGAGAGTCCCTGAGGGGGCATACCTGGAATTCCACATTGACAACATCCCCTACTCCATGGAGTATGATGTTCTGATCCGCTACGAGCCACAGGTGGGTCTGAGTATGGGCATTGCTGCCTCCCAGCACGTGCTGGCTGTCCTGGTGCACAACTGACATGAGCCTGACACTTTAAAGAGTCATCAGGGCTCACAGACAAGGGCAGGTTCTCAGTTAAATGTCTGAGATGTGTGAAAATCCAAAATGATGTTGATTGTTTCTAGTACTATTTGCTTTAGAGTTTGTTTCACTAGTGCATTGTTTCAGTACCTGTTTGATGAGCAAATTAAAAAGTGACAAGTTCCATCAGGACAGATTAGACTATAAATTTGTTATTGGCCAGATGGGCAGCGTGTGCCTTGGGAAGAAATTGCCCATCTTGCATGTTGAATGCCTGCAGCCAAGAGTTTGCAAGCAATTGGCTTTGAAAATTCGCAGAGTGAAGGGAGAGAGAAAAATCCCTCCATCTCCTTGCCTAGAGTTTGGTAGCAGCTAACTGCAGTGAATACTCAGGTACAGGACCCAGAGGTGAGGGGAAGGAGGTCACCAAACCTCCTGGTGATGCCGTAATGCAGACAGGGCTGCTGGCCACCTGCTCCTTGCTCTCAGCCCACGCCTGCAGCTGGTAGATGCCCCATTGATGCTGCAGCTGTAGCCCCATCCTCCCTGAAGCACAGTGACCACCCTGTCTGTGCTCATGCTATTCCTGGCCTGACCTCTGGATTCTTCCAGGAGTTTATGATTATTACTTGATACTGATGAGCCTTTTTTTTCACTAGTTGCCTGATCAGTGGGAAAAAGCGGTGATCAGCGTCTCACGCCCAGGAAAGATTCCCACAGGTAGCCGGTGCGGTAACACAGTTCCTGATGATGATAATCAAGTGGTCTCACTGTCACCTGGATCCAGGTTGGTATAACTGGATGGGCAAAAGGAGAGAAAAAAAAAAAAAAAATGGAGTACACTAATGTCACATTTTCAGTTTGCTGTAACCTCTGTGAAAATAGGTGAAAATTAATTTCTAGAGCGTTATAAAAATCACATTTAGTAGTGTGTCTGTAGACTCAAAGCTTTTAAGTTTATTCTCATTTTCTGATACGGTT
Source organism: Polioptila caerulea (assembly GCA_013397295.1). Lineage (NCBI taxonomy): Eukaryota > Metazoa > Chordata > Aves > Passeriformes > Certhiidae > Polioptila > Polioptila caerulea. The sequence goes on from VYXF01000459.1 coordinate 1,664,951, forward strand.
TGTTCATTGAGTAGAGGGAGGGGGAGGTGTTTGCACAGCCTGTGAGTGAACACTGGTTTGACTCTTTACCTTGCTGATAACCTCTTCCGGCGCTGACTCCCACTGGCCTCCAAACCGCCTCTCTCACATCGCAGCTTTTGTTCTGTCAAGTCCTGGCTGCTTTGTGTTATCTTGATTGCTTTATAGGGGCGCCTGAAACGCTTTATGGTGCCGTAGCTTTGAAGTAAGGACTGTTTCCTGTTCCTCACTCAGATACGTTGTTCTCCCGCGGCCCGTGTGCTTTGAGAAGGGGCTGAATTACACCATCCGCCTGGAGCTGCCCCAGTACTCCTCGGTGGATACAGAGACAGAGAACCCGTACACACTCATTGACTCTGTGAGCAGAATTTATTTCAGGGATGCTCTTAAAAGCCTGGAAGTTTGCATCTCCCCTGGCTTGTGTCTGTGTAAATTCAAAGTAGTATTTTGCAGCATTGTTCCTTACAGCTGAAGTCAGATTTCAACTGAGCAATGTAATGCAGCATAAGTTTTTTCAGACGTCCCTCAAACTAAGAGGCTTTTGAGGTATTTTGCAGGACAGCAGCTAGTCCACAGACCTATATTTTCTTTGGGCTAGCTAACGTGTGTCATGTAGGTCATGAAAATCAATGTCAGTGTCAATCTTCTTCTTTAGAATGGATAGGATTTGGTAAGAATTTGTCAGATACCAGAAGTATTCCATCAAAACTTTTAGGGAAATACTGTCATTTACCTTCTAAATTCTGTCTGTCTGTCTGTTGGCTTTTTAGCCAAAAAAAGTTTAGAAACTGGGATAATACTGAATTTTTACAATTTTAATGGTGGCTATTTACAAGTAGTGACACTTTGTCATTGTAAAATTGTTTTGTAGCTTGTTCTCATGCCATACTGCAAATCACTGGACATATTCACAGTGGGAGGCTCAGGGGAAGACGTGGTCACGAACAGTGCTTGGGAAACTTTCCAAAGATACCGGTGTTTGGAAAACAGCAGGAGTGTTGTGAAAACTCCCATGACAGATGTCTGCAAGAACATAATATTCAGCATTTCTGCACTACTGCATGAGACTGCGTTATGTATGTAGCCATCCACTTGTAGGGCAAACTGTGCCTGGGAGCTGGGTGGTGCTTGCAGACAGAGCACTTTGCATGGGAAAGGCGTGTGGTTGCACTGGGGCAGGGGATTCATGTCCTGTGCCACAGTGCTCACTCTCTCCAATGTTTTTCTCTGCTCAGCGTGCCAGTGTGACCCACAGGGCTCCCTGAGTTCGGTGTGTGACCCCAATGGAGGACAGTGCCAGTGTCGTCCCAACGTTGTTGGAAGACAGTGTGACAGATGTGCCCCTGGCACCTTTGGGTTTGGGCCAAGTGGATGCCGACGTATGTTAAACCCTTGGCTCTGGGCTGTGCTGTGGCTGGGGCCCTGAGTTTATGGCTTGTCATGGAGACTCAGCCCCTCTCCCTCTCTCCTTGCAGCGTGCGAGTGCCACGTCCGAGGCTCTTACAACGCCTTCTGTGACGTGGAGACGGGCCAGTGCCACTGCTTCCCTGGGGTGTACGGGCGGCAGTGCGACCGCTGCCTGCCCAGCTTCTGGGGCTTCCCCAGCTGCCAGCCCTGCCACTGCAATGGCCACGCTGACGACTGCAACCCCTACACCGGGGAGTGCCTGAGCTGCCGGGATCACACAGCTGGGCACAACTGTGAGAGGTACAGCACCGTGTGCCCCTTTCCTGGCCCCTCTCCTTCCCCACAGCAGGGTGGGTGCAGCAGCTGTTCCCCTCTGGTGCTGGTGCTCAGGTAGGTGTTAAGCAACTGGGAAAGTCTCTGGGCCCGGGGAGTCAGAGAAGTACTTGTGGTCCTGGAGATTGATGGGAATGGGGATCTCCCCCTTCCCTGCCCACATCCTTGCGCCTCACAGCAGTGCCTGCATAAGTGACCAAGAACACGTTGCAGGACCCCAGGCCTTTAGCGAGCCATTGCAAGCCCTCTGAGAGGCCTTGCAGTGGCAGGGCTGAGATCCAACCTTGGGTATTCTCCTCCTACGCTGGTGTAAACCAGGCAAATTTCTGTCTGTGGACACAGCTGCTAGGAGTGTGAGTGGTAAGGGAGAGCCATAAGGGTGTTTCTGCCCTTTGCTTCTTTACAGTGGTAGAAAATCTGAGCTTAGTTATTACAAGGCTGCAGTGTGTCTGCCTGCAGTCCCTGCATGCTGTGTACCCTGTTGTGCAGGTGCCAGGCTGGCTACTATGGAGACCCCATCCTGGGATCAGGTGACCACTGCCGCCCCTGCCCTTGCCCTGATGGCCCTGAGAGTGGACGCCAGTTTGCCAGTGGCTGTTACCAGGATCCAGTCACCCTGCAAGTCGTGTGTGTCTGTAGCGTGGGATACATAGGTACTTGGTGGGAGTATGGAGAGGTGGCTGGTTGGGCTGAACCTCTCAGGGAGAGGATATGTTCATGTGGGTTAGATGTGACCACGGCACTGGCATCAGGGGGTTGTTGCTGGGGGTTGCCTCATTTGGAAGGTGTCTGGGCAGAGTGGCTTGTGTGGGTGATGCCAGCACAACCACCTCATCTCCAGCAGTGTGGTGAGGGATGACTGGTGCTCGGCAAAGGGTGGACAGGACACCACTGGAACCAAGGGGATGAGCAGCGTGCCTTGGTGCCCTGGGTGGTGCCATCCACGCTCTGCACCAAGTTGCCATGGTCTCACTGAGTGCTGTCTCTGTTTCTTTAAACATGATCCAGTCAATGCCCCCCCTATAATGGTTTTTATTGCCTTGCCAATTCCGGGGCTGCGCACTAGGGAGCTGTGATGGCAATTCCCACTGGGCCTGTTTGTTCAAACAGGCAGTCGATGTGATGAATGTGCGTCTGGCTTCTTTGGGAGCCCCGATGAGGTTGGCGGTGCCTGCCAGCCGTGCCAGTGCAACAACAACATCGACACCACCGACCCAGAGGCCTGCGACAAGAGGACCGGAGCGTGCATGAAGTGCCTGTATCACACCGAGGGTGAAAACTGCCACCTCTGCAGAGAGGGCTACTACGGCAGTGCCCTGCAGCAGGACTGCAGAAGTGAGTGGGAGACATGGCTGCCCCACCAGCCTTGTCTGGGGCAGCAGTGGACACCTAAACACTTCTTACTGGGAGCACTTGGGGTGGGGGAAAAACCTTATTACTTCCAGCTGGAGTTGCCTGCAACTGCCCTGCACCTGGGAGGGAGGCCCTTTACATTTGAGAGGGAGGACAGAGATAGCATTTATATTTGCTGAAAGGAGAAGGATTTTGCAGGAGGGGGCTTCTTACCCTCTTGATACTGGTCTCTGTTTATCTCTTCTCCAGAGATAAGGTGGTGGGGGAAGGGTTTGGCTTTTGTTCACACCAGGTCCCTGGAAGTGTGGTTGGGCAGTGGGAATGAGGGCCATGACAGGAAGTCATGGATGGTGGGGAAGCAGACCCACCTCTCCTGCAGCATCAGGCACAGCCCAGCAGGACAGGCAGGTCACTGAGCAGGTGAGCTTGCTGTTGGCCACTTCAAGCAAATCTGCCACCATGGCTGACTGATGAGAGCTGGGCAGACACAGGCTTTGGCTGTACAGAGGGAGGAATGGAGAAGAGTGGGGAGGATGAGCTGCTTGAATGAGGGACTCCTGTGTGCTGAGGCAGAAGCTGTAGATGTGGCCAGCCATGGGACATGAGGAGGCCTCTTGAGCAGTGCTGGGTGTCATTTAGTGTTGGGTCAGCTAGGCCTGGCCACTGGCATTGGGACATGCCAGCATCTGCCCACACCTCTGCGGACTGAGAGAATAAACTAGATGTGAACTCGGGGCAGTCTGGTAGCGGGGGGCAGTTTGACATGGGGCTGCCGTGCTCTTTCCCTCACAGAGTGCGTCTGCAACTACCTGGGCACTGTCCGGGAGGACTGCGAGGGCTCGGAGAGCTGCCGCTGCGAGGCGGCCACGGGGCAGTGCCGGTGCCTCCCGAACGTGGTGGGGCAGACGTGTGACCGCTGTGCCCCCCACACGTGGCGGCTGGCCAGCGGCACCGGCTGCCAGCAGTGCGACTGCGACCCCGCGCGCTCCCTCGGGCCTGCCTGCAACGAGGTGAGGGAGCTCGGGCGCCTGCCCAAGGCTTGGCCTCTGCTCCGGTGCGGGGTTGAGCTGCTGTGGGGCTCACATCTCCTGATGAGTTTGTTTTTGGCTTTGGTAGTTCACAGGGCAGTGCCACTGCATGCCAGGTTTTGGAGGCCGGACCTGCCGGGAATGCCAGGAGCTCTTCTGGGGTGACCCAGGCGTGGAGTGCTTAGGTGAGTCCAACCCTGGTGCCTGCTCCGCCTGCTCCTTTTGGAAATGTCTGTGTGTACACCATCACACCCCAGTTCACTGGGACAACCCTGCCAGGAGCAGCCCACTCGAGCCTTGGAAAAGAGGGAAAAAGGCGTGGTAGGGTCTGCCCTGAGGTTTTGGTGCCTTGTGGGATGGGACATGTGGCAGGAGTCCAGCCCTATGCTTGTCTGTGTTTCCCTTGTCTGACCTTTATTTAGAACCTCTCTGTTTAGAAGCAACTCTTCCTTTAGGGTAAGATTGCAACGCTGTCAGGTAAGCCAGCATGATAAGCAAACATTTCACAAACATTTGAGTTTGAGTCTGGAAATTGGTCTGGAAATCAGTTTCCTTTGCCTTTCATATGTATGTAGCTGAAGATCAGTCTTGTGTCTTCTTATGGAGACTGGAGGTTTCTTTATTTAGTAGGAGACTTTCTTTATATTTCAGACAAAAATAAAGGATAAAGCAGAGACCAAGCAGTGGGTTAGCCATACCTACATTGTGCAAAACAGAGCACCATGAAGTAGGTTGTTTAGAAAACTGGATGGCCTCTGTCCTTTCATTATAAACAGGTCTGTTCATTAGCTGGAAAAGAAACTTCAAACATTGTCCAGACCAGAACAAACTTGTATCTCTGATCTGTTCAAATAGGTGCCTTTGCCAGGAGGGTTTGCAATAGATTAAGGTATTTTTTCCTGCAGGGAGGAATGTGCTTGCTGTGGTCTTTAATAAATCCCTTACAATAGAGACACCTTAGAGCCCATTATCTTGGAAGACAGGCAGGTCACAGCTACTTGGTTACTGCAGCAGATGAAAGGACTGGGGAATTGTCCCAGTTCCTGAGTACATATTGGGTTTCTTGGGGGAAAGGCTGCCTTTTGAGAGGCTGTGTGTGTTCTGACATGGTAAGGGGTGTGCTGACCCTGCTGCCTCCAGGGCAGGAATTGTCTCTTGGTATCGGTTGTCTCCATTGGAGTTTATTGATGGAGTCCCTCTGCATACCTTATCAGCAGGATTTTGCAACATACCATAATTTCTGATCTCTTTTGGAGTTTCTGCTGTCTTTTGAACATGTGAAAACCTGTTTTAATATTTCTGAAGAGAGAATATATTCTTCAGAGCCTGTTTTTACCATGCAAGATCTATGCTCCCCTCCCAGCCTGCCATCCCTTCTGTGCTCTAGTGATAGAGGAGACTCCGTCGGGTGGAAGGGCAGATTTTCCTTCATGATTATATCCAACAGGAGGTCTCTGTGGCAGGTGGGGAGAGCTGCTGCCCAGGGCTGAGCAGTGGCAGCCTGTGGCGTGAAGCTCTGGACAGGCTCCAAGCGAGTGCTCACTCGTGGAACACATCCAGCCGGGTGCTGGGGTCAGTGCCTCCTGCCTGTCTCCTATCTTTCCTTGGCAAGAAAATGATTGACTTCTCAGCCCTCATGTAGCCCAGGGAGTGAGTGGTGATGTTCAGGCTGGCAGACCTGCAGCTGCTGTGTGGGCAGGTAGCAGTTCTCAGGGGTAAGCGAGTTGCAAGCGAACTGGAAAACTGTGCTGTTTAAGGAGCTGCTGAGCAGTGTCCCTGGAAAACAGCTGAGATCTGGCCTGCAGCCAAAGTAAAGCTGGAACTGAGACAAGGCTTTGTCACAGACATCTGCTCCAGTTGCAGGGGAACATGTAGACTCCTGCCATGGCATTTGCGTGCCATGGCGTGTTCTTGCTGGCCCAAGCAGCCAGTATGGCCACGTTTTGTGCTGCATTCAGTGGCAAAATAGAAACCAATCTGGAGGGGGAAGTACAAAAACTCTGAACCATGTGAATGTGGACACACTCTTCACCGAGCTGATGAGGTGTGGACATTGCTCCCAAGGACTCCAGCATGGGATCCCCCATTCTCTAGGGCAAGTGGCTTCTGTTCAAGGTTGGAAACCACAGGGTGAATAAATTACTCCCAGGATGGTTAAGTGTGATCTCTTCATGAGAGGCCTTCAGGTTGTTGGCATCAAGAAACATAAGCTCCTGTTGAGAAATGGGGATCATACTTCTCATGTTGCTTTGACAACCTTTACAAAACTAAAAATTCCCAAGTGCCTGCAAATAAGCTCTGGACATAGCTGTGTGGAAATGTGCAAAATGGCCCATCTAGGTCAGGCTGGGGGCTGCAGCTCTCCATGGGTGCTCAGGCACTTGCAGTAGTGAGTTGTGGATGTGGCCCAGGGTCTCTACACGCCACTGGAAACCAGGCTCTAGGGCACTCTTCCCTGCCATCCCCATTGCCAGCTGCTGCCTGTGACATCTCTTCTAGAAACTTTGGAAAGATCAGACATGGTGAAGCTGAATCCAGGGAAGGCAGGTTTTTGTACCTGGTCTGGCTGCTTTGATTTACAGTCTGTGCCCCCTGCTGTGGAGAGAAAGTGTCATCCACTGTCTCCTCTGTGTATCCACAGAGATCACACTGGCACCACACTGCTGGGGCAAGCTGAGGTAGGTGCCTCTATTTGGACAGCATCTTGAGCCCCCAGCACGGGGTGCACTTCAGCACCCACAAATGTCTGCTGGGGATTACACACCACAGAGAGCCTGTGAGCTGGGTCTTCAGAGACTGCTTACTCACTGTGCTTTGAAAAAGCACAATGGTCTCTCATTGAATTTAACATAGTGCCTGAAACAAGCACAGCAGAGGCATAGCGGGTGGGGAAGAGCTCAGCATTTCTCTCTTGGCCTCATGCAGGTCCCTGGGAGGATTACAGTGGGCAGGAGCTGTGCTGTGGGCATTGCCTGCTCTGGGGCCACTGCCAGCCCCTTGGCAGGACTCTTCTGCCATTGCTGCAGCCTCGAGCTGTCTGCAGCTCCGGATGAGCCTGCACGTGAACATGTGTGTGTACACAAAAATCCTTCCTAAGGTAGTAAATAATAGCAGTGCAGAGTTCACCAAATTCAGGTCCCCCAGGCATTCTGCTGGAGCTTTTCCAAAGCCTGGCAACTAAAGTGCAGGACTCAGCATGCTGAGTTCTGCACCAGCTTCAACCCACAAAGCATGTCTCCAGCAGAAGGCTCCAGGCTCCTGGGAAGCCTGAAATGTGGAGTGGCTGCAGATGCAGCTCAAACAATGCCTTTGCACAGTAAATACTTAAAGTTTGTGTTTTATCTAATATGAAGGAGATGACAATTTTACTGTCACTACTGTTACAATAAATTGAACAAGCAGAGCAGAGTGCAGTTACTAGGAGGTACTGTGTGAGATTTGAAGTTAGGTGGTATTGCTGTAGCCCCTTCACAGGAAGCATGTCTTGTGTTGGACATGAGTACCAAGTCCTATTGTAAAATCACAGAATTTAATTGAACTATGATGAAAAAAAGTCATGTTTTTTTTCAAATACACACTGCATATACATTGACAAGAATGTTGTTTTTCTCAGTTTTTAGTCTTTGTTGTGTGGCTGGTGCAGATACAGCTGTCCACTGAAAATTACCCTATTGCCATTTAAGAATAAGTTTAATAGTCTTAAAATTTAACACCTGGGTCTTAAACTAGTCACATAGGCTGCTTTTATAGGAGGTGTTTTTGGTGTTGAGAGAAGGCTACCAGATGTCTTGCTTCCTTCTGTGAGAAGTGTCTAAAGGAAGTCAGACCAATTCTATACTAAGGAAAATATAATCTTCACTTTGAGTTTCACAATTTTAATTAACCTAGGGTGATAAAATACTGTAATGTGTATTGATTGTTTCCAGAAAACTATCCTTCTGGCATGGTCTGCTAGCGTTTAAAGATGTAGGACAACTCCAGTAGTTTTAGACTGGGATCTTCACATTCCTACTGAAAATCATAATGCTGAGGAGCTACCACTATTCTTGCAGGATAACTTGAATCTATAGCTGATTATTCAAAAGAAATTCCCTAGTTCTGCAAAACTTTCAACCTTACAAATTGTTGGTTTTCTTGCCACAGTGCCTCACTACCACTGGGATATTATGCCAGGAAATCATGTTTGAACAAAACCTTTGTGTTTTTTCTGTGGAGGAGTTAAACATTTGATGCTTGCTGCCCTCAGTCTCAAGTAGTAAAAAAATATTTCTGGAAAAATTATTTCTATTCAGCGTAGGATGATGTACAAGGCTTGTTTGTTCCTGGCATCCCCCTTTAGGGAATTGAACACTGATACTGGTCTTCATACAGCCCATTCATTATCCATTCTATCACCTCTGCTGTAGTATCAAGTGCTCTGACACACCTGAGTTTAAATTTAGTGATGTGCAAATATACTGCATATTGAATTACGGTAGTTGAAATGGAAGTGAGTTCTAAATATTTAAAATCAGAGGAAAAGATAGCAGAGCTGTCAGAGTAGATGAAAGATAAAATAATTCATAGATCCTTTTGAGCTTAAAGCAAACCTTTCAAGCTAGTTATTTGCTTCTTTTGGATTTCTCCTCTTAGGTTTTTACATGACTGCATTTGGTATGCATGTTTGAGTGTTACTTCTATCTTTAGGATCAGGATAAAGGGGGAGGAGAAATGCACTGATATTCAGTGTGTGCATGCACATACATGTACATGCATTTGTAAATAGATACAGCTACAATCCTTTATACACATAATCTGCTAATCAGCAGATCCTGACTGAAGAATTTGGCTAAAACTTTTCCTGTCAAAAATATGATTTCCCTGAAGTTGAAGTATGCCACAGAAGAATTGCTGGTTGAGTTACACACTCAATTAAAGAAAACAATACGCCCAGTTCCAAAATGACATTTCAAAACAGAAACCTATTGTTTAATTTAGTAAATGCTCCTTTGAAAACCCTTAAATCTTGGGCCAACAATTTCAAAAGACTTATTTTCCTCCCCTGTGTTTTCCATAGGAGGTACTGCAATGTCCTGCTCTGCTTTCAGATTTGAAGCCTGTCTAACACTGATCTTCAGTGCAAGCATTAAGCATCTGCATTAACTTTTGGCCCTTCACCTTGGCTTTGGGCCATTTGTATGCATGAAGGGAGAGTAATCAACCATTTGTCTTGAAGGCATTTCCAACTCAAAGTGGTCAAGGCATACAAGTATCTTGATGTAAACTCAACATCTGTTTGATTTTGCAGTGCAAAATGAACTCCTTTCCCAGTTTCTTGTCATGTAAGCGTAGGGAAGCCATATAAAAGGAGTTTACAGCACTTTGTCTTTCCCTGTACCACATATACTGTGGTAAGTAGAGTACAAAGCTGTTAGTAACTACTGAGCTACATCTGAAACACTTCTGCATCCCTAGATGTGCCCTTGTGTTTCTTGTTCTTAAAAAAGTTCAGACTACCAGATATACAGTGACACTGGATGTGTTGTATTACTCAGGTCTTACACCAGATTTAGGAGTGCGCTGGTTGGAGCCAAAATCTCCTGAGCAAAGCAATGCTTTGAAGGTTGTGTTTGAGTTAGCCTGTTTGAGAATAGCAGAGGCAAAACTGCTGTAACAGCAGTCTCAGTACTGGACTCACAATGGCTATAGGAATAGTTGGACATAACAAAGGAGGTGTTGGAGGAACACTCTAATGTGACTAAAAGTGATGGTGGGTTCTTTGGTCAAACATGATACTGGGCATGATGTGCTGGATCATTCTGACATGGTGTTTGCTCTGTTTCTAGTGGGTGATAGGAATCAAGGTATCTCTGGTATTCACATCCCAGTTCATTGGCAGTGATAATTGAATGTCACGGAATTTTTTTGGTGCATGTGCACCCACCATCATGAATGATGGATGCATAACTCTGTTGTTCTTCCATGAGCTATTTGCCAATCCTATGCTAGTCTTTTCCAGTCTGTGCCAGCTTGGAGGTCCTCCTTTCCTTTCACATACCTCCTGCCACTGTCACTATGCTTTTGTTCCTTTAGGATGAGGTCATGCCCTTCAGTCAACGAGGCTGGCTTTTCTTGGCAGGCAGGCATTACTCGAGGCAGAGGTGAAAGCTGGCACTGAGCTATTTGCCTGGTGGGTGCCGTGTTCCAGGTGCTCCTCACTACCTTAAAGTCTTTACATGGTCTTGGCTTGGGCTTGCTTTTCTCCTCTTGAGAACTGGCCACAACTGAAGTGAGTAGAGGGTTTGATCCCCAAATGGCATAAAGGGAAGGTGCTCTTCTTCAGTGGCCTTGAATGTGCTCCTTGCTGGGGTTGAAAACGCCTGGTGGTGGCATCCAGGGCACAAGGACTCATCCACTAGAGGTGTTAGAGATGGTTAGGGGTGAAAGCTGGTGTGGTCCTATATATAGATAATGTCTTGGGAAGATAATGAAGAAGAGGAAGAACAATATGAAACCAGCACTGTTGAAAACCATTTTATATACATTTCATTTAGGGGACCGAGGTAATTCAGAGCAAGGTTTCCTCCTTCTGGATAAAAAATCTTAAAATGGAGAAATAACACATAGTAATGTTTCTAGCTGCCTTGTACAATTTTCTCATGGTCCTGCAAAGCTTGGTTTGGGAGTTTTGTAGGACTGAATTCTTCCAATTGTTGTGCTGCATTTAGAATAAATTACTTCTTTGCTCTTATCATCCCTCAACAGGCAGCTGTGGAGTTTGGGTTTTCATTTGGCAAACAGTATGTTAGTACTTGAATTCTTTTCTCTTCTTCCCTAGTATTTTCTGGTTCCAGAGACTTTGGAATCCACTTTACCATGTAAATGCTACTAAAGCCATGTCATCTGCTTTTCCTGAACATGCAGGTATTCAGGAGTAGAATTACAAACATGGGGTTAGGTTTTTTTTTTTCACATTAAGCCTTTTAAATCCGAAAGTAAATACAGTGATCTGATTTGCCAGCAGCAAGTATGCATGTAACTTGATCAGACCTCAGGATCTTTGAGAAAAACCACATGCCATTTAGCCCCTTTCTATACAGAGGAATTTGGACAATTCATCATTATACCAAGGGCCTTATTAGTTGGCAGAAGGGTTAACTGACCTTCAAACAGGAACTCAACGGTTTGCCTGCAGGGAACATATTCCATGGTGAGTTGACTACTTAAGCACTTTCAATGTAAAGTAAAAACAATCTCTTGTGTCAGGGTATAATTCAAAGAACAAAGGACCGTTTTGCTCAATTGTGCAGGCAGCACAAGTTATTTTTGTCTCTTGCCTATCATATTCACATTGTACAAGAAAGTCGTTTTGTTGAGGAGCAATTTGTTCTGCTGAGACTCTCTGTGTAATTTTTGAACTGAAGACCACCACTGTGTTCTGGCATTGAAGCAAACAATGTACAGTCTTGAAAACAGCTTTGTGTTTTGCCCTATTTTCAAGGGGGCATTTGCTTTGGGTGTGTGAATTGATTTATGGGCCTTTTTGAGCCATTTAACCTCCTTTGAGAATGCCTGGTAAATGGATGTGTAAGTGAGGGGTTTTACCAGGTAAGCCAGTCCTTTTCCTGTTTAAGGAACATGTGCTTGACCTGTTTTGGGTGCACTCTGCCATAATGATAGGTAGCTGATTTGCATATTTTCAAAGCCTCTCTTTTTGTTGCTTGCAGCCATCTCTTTATTAAAAGTGTTGGTGGTGTCCTCTGCTGCTGCCACCTCCTGTGTAATTAAGGAGGTCAATTGGCAGCCTTGCTGCATGGAAAGGCTTCTCCTGATAGTGTCATTGTGTACAAAGCATCTGTGCTTCCAGCAGTGGCCCTGCATCACCAAGTTCATTGAGTAACTTCTCTCTGCGGAGGGTTGGTGCCAAAGAAGTGCATTTCATGAAGATGTGAATACTAACTCTGGAATTGGAGCTCAAAGTATGAAATAATTATTTAAAAATTAGAAATCTTCTAAGTGTCCTCATTTCCACTGAGGGTGACATTGAGGGTGACAAAACAGCATGTAGGCTTTTGGTTGTTAACATCTCAAATACTACAAGGCTGCCCATGACCACATTCTTTGTTCTATTCTACTCTTAAGTGCCTGATTTTTTTTGATTTTCTGTGTACCCAAAAATGTCAGCCCAGTGCCAGTCTCCTCAATGTGTGTTGTCAATGTTTTCCACTATCCGTGGCAGGAGCATGTTCTGAGCCAGTTCCTGTACCCCTGCCTAGAAGATCTCACAAGGGCTTTTACTCCATAGATTTCTCCTGTTCTTGGAAGCCAATTCAACTTTTAGCACCCACAGTGCCTTATGGCAGAGAGCTCCTCCACTTAACCAAGTGCTGTGTAATCAGTTATCTCCTTTTAGTGTGCTGTTTGTGGGAGGTGCAGGGGAAGGTGGTAGGGTTTTGATCTGCAGGATTCCTCACTTGACTGTTACTCTGCTGGAGGAGACAGTAAATGGTTGTTCCTAGTTCAATTTTCCTTTTTCACTCATGGTTTGCTCTTAAACTCTGTGCCATGTGCCTGCCTGCCATTTCTTTTGCTGTCCTGAGAGCCTTGCTCTACTCACTCTTCATTGCAGGAGAGAAATTGTGATCTTTGTTTTCAGTTGCTATCCAGATGACATCTGAACATTGCAGCAAGCAGTGCCCATCCTTGCTTCGTTATTGTTCCTGTTTCCAAGATGTGCAAATCCTGGTCTCCCCTAGTTACTTCCCCATCTTTCTCCCCTTTCTCACTCACACTTGCTTCCTCCATACTCAGGTGATGCATCCATAATTAGCTTTTTATAATTCAGACACTGACCACGTCCTGATTTGTTTCACCGCTTTATTAACACTAATTTTTTTCCACCCTGCCAACATCACAGTCATTTCCCTCTCCATGGACCTCACGTGTACCTTTTTCTCCTCCCAGCATGTGATTGCAACCCTCGTGGCATCCAGACCCCGCAGTGCGACCGTGCCACGGGGCAGTGCATCTGCAATGAAGGGGTGGAAGGGCTGCACTGTGACAAGTGCTCCCGGGGCTACTCAGGCTTCTTCCCTGACTGCGTGCCGTGCCACGAGTGCTTTGCCCTCTGGGATGTGATCATCAGCGAGCTGGCTAATAGGACCCAGCAGTTCTTGGACAGGGCTAATACCCTCAAAATCACTGGAGTCACTGGCCCATACCAGCAGACGCTCAACACACTGGAGGAGAAGCTCACTGAAATTAAAACCATCATCGCTCAAAATCCAGCAGCTGAGCCCCTGAAGAACATTGGGAATCTCTTCGAGGAAGCAGAGTGAGTACAGTTGTAGTTACATGGATAAGTCTGTCATGGGAAGGAGTGGGAGTTCCAGCGAGCTGGGATTTACTTGAGTGACTGATGTCCCCAAGCCGGGCTGAGGGCACTCCAGCTCGACTCCTCTGGCTGGGTGGCTCCTGGAGCAAGTTGCTCCTCCTCTGGTGGCTCCTGGAGCAAGTTGCCATGCTCAGCACTGCCACTGAGTGCCCATCCCTGGAGCAGAAACCTGGCGGGGCAGGCAGGAGCAGCACAGCTGCCACGTGCTGGGCTGGGTTGTCCTGCTCCCACTGCTCTCCAGGCAGCTAATTACCAGGGAACCACTCATGCTTGCCTTGTGCTGCCCCAGGGCAAAGGACAAACACTGCTATTATGTGAGAGAATGAAGAGAGGGAGAGATTAAATTCCTGGATTTCCATGTGTAGCTGATGAGTTGGAAACTTGGGCTCCTTTCTTCCTTTCCGCACTCTGAGCACGTGTGGGGGGAAGCACCAGCTTTATAACAAGGATTGTTTTCATTTTTCTCAGAGTAGAAGCCTTGTATTTTCTTTTAGGGCTAAGCATTCAAAAGATGGTAGTCTGGAGATGGGGCAGTCAGTCTAACATTAAGTAGGATTACAGAGACTTTCTAGCCCTATCTGCAACTGCTCCAACTTGCTTGTGCATTGTAAAGGGAACTGCACAAAGTGAAGGGGTGAGGATTAAAGCACAAATGTCTCAATTAGGAATAGTTTGTGTCCTACAGCTCCCCTCCCTCCTGCTGGAGAGCAGGGGGCTGCTGCTGCTTCTGGACTCTGTGTGTATTGAGGGAGGCCAGAGCTGCTGAGGAGCTGTTTTTTCCTGACATACCTAATGTGTATCTGTTCTTGCTCCTCTCTGGCTGTATAGAAAGTACTGGGCTTTGGAGGAGTCCCAAAAAACAGCAGGCTGTTGGGCTATTGAGAGAGCTGTAAATTGATCTTAGATCTTAAATACTGCCTTGATTCTTTCAGAATGAGGAAATGCTTGGCTTGACGAGATTACCGTGGTTGGGAATAGCTTCCTATGCCCACTTCTTTTCCACAGCAGCCTTGACATGTAATACTCACTTGCTTTTCCTTTTAGGGTTATTCCACTAGCTAAAGCCTGCTCTGTGGCTCACTGAATGAATGCTTAGAGCAGGAGGTTTTCCTTCAAAACCCTGGTGAGGAGGGATCTTTACAGAAGAGTTTAAAGAATCCATTGTGTTTAAACTAAGGCTTCCCCCTCCCTGCTTCCTGAAGTTCAAATCTGTCTGATGAGCTTGTAGGAATCAAAACTACATTTGAGCTGTGTGGGATGGGAAGCAAATTATGTATGGATCATAGTAGTCAACTCTGACCTATGCAGTTGCCATGATACAAGAGCATTACACCAGTCCTCTGGAATCTCCCTCCAGTTAATCTTACACAAAGCAGCTGTTTTCTGAGCAATTTGGCATTTTGAGTTTATAAATGTGCTGTAGATTAAAAAGTACTTTTGTATAATAAAGGAAACAAAACAATATTTTAGGTAGGCATGTTGTTACAAATCACTTGGAGCTCCACTGAGGGAAGATGGGTCCTGCCATGGGAGAAGCTGAGTACATCTCCAGCCACCACGCTCCTTCTTCCTCCCCATGCTGAGTCCTGTGCCTGTTTTACAGAAAGCTGACAGCAGATGTTACAGTTAAGATAGCTGACATAGAAGAAAACCTATCAGCCTTGGCAGCAAAGAGCAATAGCACAGACACAGACCTGAGCGCGCTGGAGACAGATGCCAAAAGTCTTGACCACGTTGTGAAAGAACTTGCAGAGCAGCTAGAGTTCATCAAAATCTCTGATGTTCGGGGTAAGTGTCACAGGGAGGGGGAGAAAGCAGCAGGGTGGCCAAAGATTTAATTAGTGCATGGGTTTAAGTACCAGATTAATCTTCTAATTTGTAATAAAACACAGTTCCTCAGGGACAGGTTCTTTCTGTGCATTAGCAGAGTTGCTGATAAAGCAGGAATTTTTCCCCCACACTCTGTCTCTCTTCCTCTGCACATTGCAAAGCTGGCTCAAATTCTTGGGGCCCAAAATCATCTTAAGGTATCATGCTAAACCCATTGTAGGTGGGACAACAGAAGAAAGTGCATCATGGATTTCAAGATATGCCTGGATATCCCCCTTGTTCCCCTCAGTCTGTTCAACTGCTATTTCTGGGGGGAAAAAAAGAGTTTGTAGTAAAGGGCCCAGTTCTTCTGAGCCACCCAAGCCTTGCATGTCCATTGGCACACTGAAATGGGCCAAGAATCAAAATTTGCTGGAGGAAGAGAAATGTCACCAAATTATTTGGAAATTTGGAAAGCTGACTTAAAGAAAGTATTTCTATTTTTTCTTATACATTTCCTGGTTTACAGGAAGTATGAGATTGTTTCCAGTAAGGTTAGTAGCATGTAGAACAGGGGAGTGAGTCCCTGACTTCTGGCATTCTGCAAAGCAAAGCTGCCCCAAGGTACAGAGTGTAGCCACCCCCGTAGTCCCTCACACCCACACAAGGCCTCTCCAGGAATTGTCCAAAATCAACAGTTTCATAAATCAGCATCTTTCATCAAGCAGTTGTTTCTTAAGAAACCTCTGACTAGTTTCCAGGAGTGACTCCATAAGTCAAACATCCCAGAGCAAGCAATAAGAATTAATGGGATAAGGGAATCCTTAGAAAACAGACTGTTCCCCTAAAAATCTTAAACCCTTAGGGCAAGCAGAATTCAGTCACTAGGGTCAGAGAAAGGCTTAACTTCACGCTGTCCACCAAGCAAAAAAGCAAATTTTTTTTCTACAAGAGGCCAAATTCTGTCATCCTTGCAATGGCACTGGACACAGCTGCCAAGGCCAGCATTTCATTTAATGTGGTGTGATACATCACTAACCCTGATGCATCATCCGCTAACATCTATAATATCCATTACTTTGGGTTACTTAACAGAGTTGTCACCAGCTCCCTCTAATTTCTGCAGGAGCCTTGGATAGTATCACCAAGTATTTCCAGATGTCCCTGGAGGCAGAGGAGAGGGTCAATGCCTCCGCTGTCCATCCCGAGAGCGCCGTGGCGCTGTCAGCGCAGACGCGGCAGGAAGTGGAAGAGTTAATCAGTGAGAAGGAGGCCCAGTTCAAGGCCAAGCAAGAGGAGCAGTCGCGCCTGCTGGATGAACTCGCTGGCAAGCTGCAGAGCCTGGACCTGTCTGAGGTGGCTGAGAAGGTACAGAGCTGAGAATTGCTGGGATAAAACCCGTAGCAAAAATAGTCAGGTTTGTGATGAGGCAACGGGCGGGGAGGAACTGTAGGGCGTGACAGTGTGAGATGTGCAGTTGCTTCATGAAAAATGCAACCTTGCTTGGTTGAGCAACCCCTCAGTTTTGTGGGCTAGAACTGGTGGGCTAACTGGTGGGCTCTGACACTACTGGATTTCAAAACCAGCCTTTCATGTTGGTCTTCCTCCTACTCTTCCCAGCCCCAACAGAGCACCTCTTTTTGCATCATCCCTGTTCTAATCCGACGTTCTTTGCTAGGGACGGAGTTCCCACGTGCAGAAAAGTGTGGCAAATCTGCTGGGCTGAGAGCCATCCTCTTAAGCCCACTGAGTTCAGTGCTTGCTTTCCCTAGGGTCCCCTCTTCCCTTCTGCAGCTCCATCAGGTTCACTCTGTGCCTGTACAGCACCCGGCCATGCTGCAATTCTGCTCACACCCACGGGCTCAGCATCATCCCAGGCTCATCCTCCTGCTCGAGACAAAGCAGAACTTAGGGGGAGCTGGAGTCAAAAGGGCATTTTCTCTGTTGAAGGTGCCTGCTCATCTGTAAATATGAATAAGGATGGCTTTTTCTTGGGAGAAGCTGGGTGTTCCCTCAGTTTCACTTTGAAGCTGGCCAGCTGCATTCAGTGAACAATCCCTGAACAACCCGGGGTGAAGGCAGGCTGCAGGGCACTGCTCATTAACTCCCCTGGGCAGGCCAAGCCTGTGGTAGATAGAGAGTTCTTCACATGCTGATTGTCCCTTGTCCTTTACGACCACTCATTCCTCCCACTCCCTCAGCCCTCCTTTTTTCTCTGGAGGGAAGAAAGAGACATCTTTTTGTTTAGTTTCCCTTCCCCTACATTCCTGCCCTGACTGTTCTTAAGAACTGAAATCTTGGGTAGATGTTTATCAAGGCAGTAAATACTGAGTTGCTTGGAGGTGTAACCATCACACACACACACACACATCTTTCTGCTTTCTAGCTACTGCTGGCTTACATGCCAAACAGGTAAGAGGGACTCATTTACACTTCACAGGAGACAGCTGCAGCTAACTTGGCTCAGCCACTAGGTTTTCCCAGGGAGGTTTTTTGGCTGCAAAACCTGAGTTAGTGACTATCATTTGGCAAAAAGAGAGTGCGGGGGGGGCATGAAAAGCTAAAAGAACCTCAAAGAACCTCCCAGGAACAGGGAATTTTCTGATTTCCCCTCTGGTTAAACTAACTCCTCTGTTATTTCATTACCAAACAATCGACCAAGTAGTGGATAATTCTCAGCGCAATGTTGCTGATAGAAATAGTTTCACTTCTTAAAAAAAAAAAAATTCACTCTGAAATTTTGTGGTAGAACAGTGTCCTACTCCAGCCCCCACGCAGCCTAGCAATGGAACTGAGGCTGTGACTGCTCCCCTTGTCTCCTGTGTCCCTGCAGACGTGTGGCACGGCCCCGGGAGCCTCCTGTGCCGAGTCCCCGTGCGGGGGCCTGAACTGTCGGACAGACGAAGGGAAGAAGAAGTGCGGAGGCCCCGGCTGCGAGGGGCTGGTGACTGTAGCTCACAATGCCTGGCAGAAGGCTATGGATTTTGACAGAGACATCCTCAGTGCATTAGCAGAAGTTGAGCAACTCTCCAGAATGGTAATATGCCAAATCAATTGTTAGGATAGTAAAAAAGAAAAAAAAAAAATCTGTCTGTTGTAGCAAAGACACTAATTGATAAAGTATGTGCTGGTTTTCTGCAGAAAATACTTCTTTTGAGTTGTGTAACTTCATCATGCTTGTAAATATCTTCAGAAAGGGAGCTTGCTAAAGTGAAGCTTCATGGATAACTAAACATCAGCCTGAGTTGTTTAAACTAGCACTGGTGGTATGGATCAGGGCCAGCTTCCAAGTGTTCTGTGAGTTTTATGAGAAAAAACATTCCTTGTTACTATTACTTCTGACTCCAGATGAATTGTTTTAAAACAAGCCCTAAAGCATAAGAAGATAAGCAAGCAAGCCTTCCATTTTCCTCTCTTTAGGTTTCTGAAGCAAAACAGAGAGCAGATGAAGCAAAACAAAATGCACAAGCAGTTTTGCTCAAAACCAATGCTACAAAAGAACAAGTGGACAGAAGCAATGAAGATCTGAGAACTCTTATTAAACAGATTAGAGACTTCCTAATGCGTAAGAACGTTACATTTTAATTATATTTTAATTCTGGGTTTGTGAGAACTAGCTTTACATCTGTATTATCTTCCAAGGGTTAGTGCAACAGTTGTCATCATTCCCCACACCTCCCTAGAGAGAGTGTATGATGAAATCTGGAAATATGAGAAAAAANATTAAACAGATTAGAGACTTCCTAATGCGTAAGAACGTTACATTTTAATTATATTTTAATTCTGGGTTTGTGAGAACTAGCTTTACATCTGTATTATCTTCCAAGGGTTAGTGCAACAGTTGTCATCATTCCCCACACCTCCCCTAGAGAGAGCGTATGATGAAATCTGGAAATATGAGAAAAACTAAGAGAAAACCAAGATAATAAGAAAGTGAGAGAAAACTGTGACATGTTCTTGTGTGCGTTTCAGCTGAGGCTGTTGTACTGCTGTACCTTGCCAAGTATGTCTGTAAGTTCTGGCTAGAAAGACAAACTGGTATTAAAGGGGAAGGAAGTCAGAAACTGCATTTCTCTCTCTGTAAGAAAGTAGGTAAAGGTTAAATGAGAGCCTTCTTTGCCAGCAGCCCATTCCTTGCCTGTTTGCTCAGGGCTGACTGTGCTGGAAGCACAAATACATCTACCTGCAGCTGTTGGTTTTGTTTCCTGTGGGCTCACATCCCCCCCAGAGCGGTGCAGCTGAGCACCAAGATCTTCAATTGGCTTCTAAGAGAGCTGTGCCAGCAGGGCCTGTACACCTGCTGGGCCTCTCCTGAGAGGGAAGTTTTGCCTTGGGAAGTAGCTTTAACCCCTTGATTTTCCATAAATCTGGGGGAGGAAGTTTTCCCATGATTTTCCTTCTTAAGGAAGCACTCAAATTCTTGTTCAGCTGCTGAGATGTGACAGAGAGAAGCTTTTACTCACATCTTTGTCATCTGTGTGCATCTGCTAGAAGACAGCGCTGATCTGGATAGCATTGAGGCAGTGGCTAATGAAGTGCTGAACATGGAGATGCCAAGCACTCCCCAGCAGCTGCAGGCCCTGACAGAAGATATTCGTGAGCGTGTAGAAAGCCTTTCTGATGTTGAGGTCATTCTGCAGCAGAGCGCTGGAGACATTGCCAGAGCAGAAATGCTACTGGAGGAAGCTAAAAGAGCGAGGTATGCAGCCCTGTTTCATCTCATTGTATCAGAAAACGCAGTTTAACTTTCCCTGATGTAAATTCTTATTTCTTCAGTAAGGGGCAAAACCAGCCCATCGCAGAATATGTTCTTTTTTCAGTTCCAAAGTAAGAGCATTTTTAGCACTAACAGTCTTGCTCCACAGCAAAGGTGCAACAGATGTTAAAGTTACTGCAGACATGGTGAAAGCAGCACTGGAAGAAGCTGAAAAAGCTCAAAATGCAGCTGAAAAAGCCATCAAACAAGCTGATGAAGATATTAAAGGAACTCAAGACCTGCTGACTTCAGTAAGTTCTTTATGAGTATTTCTTAAGATAGTAGAAATAGCACCAAGTCTGATGCTTAGAAACTGATGTAAGCCTGTTTAGGGAAAGTTCTTAGCTATTGCAAAGCAAAGGATGCAGTTTAAATGCATCTTAATCTTTCCTGCCTTCACATTACATTTTAGTGAGTGGGACAGATGCTAGGGGACTATTTGCACATTAACAAACCAAACCAGACAACAAAAACAACAACAAAAAAAAACCCCAAAAGGCTTTTCTCACTTCATAACCTACACCAGCCAAGTTAAATGAGCAGGACTGTAGCCCTCTAAACGAGCAGGTCTGACAAGAATCCTGGCAAGCCACACCTGTAATCCACACTGGTTGTGTATTGGTGTCCTCAGTGTCATCCACCACTTCAGCACCAGATTAAAAAAAACAAATGCTGGATTGAAGTGCCAAGTGCTGCAGTCTTGTCAGATAAAGTATTTGTAGAGTTCATCTCAAAGCCCTCATGAGACCACAGTATGATCTATACTTATGAAGCTTGCCAGTTTAGAAGCTTCACAAGTCCATTATCACATGATGGGAGTCAAATGTCTGAAGTTTTGTCAGCAGATTAGTCGACTCTTGTGTGTATAATGCAATCAAATACTTTTTGACCATGTTCCTTAATGCTTCTGCAGCCCCATATGTACCATTGTCAAGCATTGAGCTTTTTCACCCTGACTGCAATGGGCCATTTTTAGCAAAACCAAAACACTGTTTTTAACTCAGATCTACGGACACAAACTAGTTACTTGAAGAGGCTTTATGGAGAAAATTTGGTATTACATACATTGTCTCTTGAAAGTCTAACTCTCATTCTTCTTTCTCTTAGATTGAATCTGAAAATGCAGCATCTGCAGAAACACTGAACAATGCTACTTTACGTCTGTTTGAGCTAGAGAAGAGTGTTGAAGACCTTAGGCAAAAGGCTGCTACAAATTCAGGGAATGTGGAAAATATAGAAGAAAAAATTGTTAGTGCAAAAGAAAATGCTGAAGAAGTTAAAAAGGTGAGAAGCCCAGGAACAATCCTAAAGAGAAGCCAGCAAAACTCCCCCAGGTTTGGCTAAAGGGAGATGAATGAATACATGTGATCTGTCACATTTCTTTTTCATATTCTGGGGATAGAAAATACTCCAAAATTTATGCTCTTACCAAAGATAGCTACTTTTTACTTTGGTATCACATCCTGAGAGAGATGTATTGGGAAGAGATGTATCAGGTTCTGAAATAGCTGCAAGAAACCTGTCAGCCTTTCACCAATAGGTTTCTGTTCCTCAGCTTTACTATTTGTCACAGGAGAACTGGAAATTTTTTTTTCCACTTGTACAGAGTATTGATGGTTCTATGACAATGACAGGTTCAGGACAAACAAACCAGAATTTGGCATATACAGAATCAAGCAACAGGAAAAACAATTATCTTAACATGAAACTGAAGTAATTGCTAAATATCAGAGGTGCAAGAACACATGGCATTACTCCCAATGTTTGCTACACACTTTTGTAATAGCAAAAGAATGTTCATTAACAAAACAATCGACCAATCTGCCAAAGGAAGTTTCATTGCTCCCATCTCTTGTGTGCTGTTAGCTTAGAAATCTCCAGAGAGCCATTTTCTGACAGGAGAGCTGCATTATCCATCAAATCAACAATATCCATACACTTAAGTAGTATTTCAGATGCTGTTAAGTAAACACAAGACAATTTCAGTGCTGTTATGGTTTGTTATCTTGCTCAGTGGTTGAATTTAGTTGGGCCACAGGACTTCTTAATCTTAACCCCACAACAAAAAGCACAGCTGAGGAACCAACCTCACGATTTTCCCAGCACCTTCACCAACACCGACAGCTAGTTCAGTTCTTGTAGCTGAAAGGGTAGCAAGGGTATTCCTGCCCAGATGCAACCACTCAGCCAGGAGCAGTGCCAGGTGTAGCTTTCCAGTGGTTCTAGGGGCCATGGCTGCCATTAGTTACAGAACCCTGTAACTGGATCCCATAAATCTCCAAGGGCCAGTATTATTGAAGCCACACAGCAGCCACAGATCTGCAAGAGAGCAACTGATGAGTCTTCACCACAGCTCTTAGTCTTGGACAGGGAGTAGGGAATACCCTGACACTGTTTCTGCTTGTGTGGACTGAGCTCCCAGCGCAGTCTCTCCTTGCACACCCGATGAGCAAAGGCCAGGAGGAAATGCCAGCTCGGTATCGGCTTCGCGTGAGCTCCATCTTGTGCTTGAATCCGGAACAGGTCCTCGACAGCGAGCTGAGCGGCAAGTACAGAACGGTGGAGGAGCTCATTGCCAAGAAGACAGAGGAGTCGGCCGAGGCCAGGAGGAAAGCAGGCGTGCTGCAAGAAGAAGCTAAAGCCTTGTTGGCTCAAGCAAACAGCAAACTCCAGCTGCTCAAAGGTAAGGCTGTTCTGAGGAGGTAATTTGGCATCTTAGAACATGAAGCAATTTCATGCTGTTAAAGCAGCTATTCATCAGAAGAAGGGGAAAAGGTACTTACTTGTTACTGAGGCTTGATGTGCTTTCCTTATTCTTATGGACATAATACTGTCTTTTGAAGCAAAGATTTCTATAGAATAAACTGAAACTTACAGGTGAGACACAAACTTCTGGTATGGCATCTCTCACTGCCCCTAGAACCACCACAGGGAAGGAACAAAACTACTCTGCTCAGGACAAACAGTACTCCCCTCACCCCACCTTGGAAAGCTCTTGAAACAAAAGCTGATCAGGACACAGGAGTTCCAGTTTATAGATTAATTTAACATTTACCCTTGACAAAGTTGATTGAACCAGGACAGGCAATCTGCCCCTTGCTACCAAAGATAGAATTAAATTTTCCCCCTGGTTTTGCCAGGCCAGGAACTCATTCTTCCCCTCTCTGCTACTGCTGCACAGTTACTGTGACTTGCTAAGTAATCTTAATCATCACAAGCCAAAACATTTCACTGGTCTGTAAAAGCCACCATAGAGCAAAGAATGACAATTATTTTGACCCTCAAAATATACTTTTGGATTTTCACCTTTGGAAAATAACTTCCTTGTTCCTTTACATCCCTGTGTTAAGGAAACAAAAAGGTGCCATTCCAGCCTTTGTTGATTTCTGAGTGTTTTTTTTGTTTTGGGGTTTTTTTTTCCCCCAGTCGGAATATCTTACACAATAGAAATAAATTTGAATTGTAGTTTATCTGTAACTATAATGATTTACATGCATTAAAACACCACAAATTAAGCTGGTATTTTCCCCCTTCCTTTGTCTACAGATTTGGAAAATACATATGAAAACAATCAAAAAGTCCTGGAAGACAAAGCCAAGCAGTTGGTGGAGCTGGAGGAGACAGTTCGCTCCCTCTTACAGACAATCAGCCAGAAGGTTGCTGTTTATAGCACTTGCTTATAAACAGGAGCAGGAAGTGCTTGTGTTCAGAATGGGTTTTACAAGTATTATACTAGTTCTTTTTGACATTACACTAAGACCTGATAAAATGAACAGGTTTTATATTGACTTTAAAGCCACAGAACCAAAGAAAAGTAACTTTTGGATGTTGAAAATAAACAGTACTTTTGTATCACTGTATGCACCTAGTATGAGTCATTAAGTTCCTGCCTATTTTCAGTAGCTGCAATGGTACATCAATTAATCCTTTAGCAAGACTTGTTCTTAAACTGGTTAGAGATCTAATAAAATCTTGGCTTGAACTATGAAATTCTAGAGAAAGGTTCCTATTACAATGAAATATAGTATGGTGACTCAGACGAAATAACCAGTGAATGAAGAAATACCATCCACGTGTAGTTAGTTATGCCACAGGACTCAAAAAGGATTG
The DNA here is from genome assembly GCA_013397295.1 of Polioptila caerulea. Lineage (NCBI taxonomy): Eukaryota > Metazoa > Chordata > Aves > Passeriformes > Certhiidae > Polioptila > Polioptila caerulea. The sequence continues at coordinate 1,689,138 of VYXF01000459.1, forward strand.
TGTGCCCCCTGCATGATACACATTTAGGCTTAAGACTACTTTCATGTCACTGATTATGAAACACTTGGTAAGTAGAATGAAAGCAGAGGTCAGCACTGAAGGTATGAATACACCAAATTTAGATAATAAACCAAACTTGGAATCACAAAATAAGCAGAGTTGGAAGGGACCCACAAGGGCCATGGAGTTCAACTCCTGGCCCTGCACAGGATACCCCAAGAGCCACATCATGGGCCTGAGAGCACTGTCCAAAGACTCCTTGAACTCTGTCAGTTTTGGTGCTGTGACCACTGCCCTGGGGAGCTGTTCCAGTGCTCAGCCACTCTCTGGCTAAAGAAATTTTCCTAATAGCCAACATAAACCTCCCCTGACACAACTTCAGGCTACTCCCTCAGCACTGGTCACCAGAGAGATCAGTGCCTGCCCTCCCTCATGAGGAAGCTGTAACTGCAGTGAGCTCTCCCCTCAGTCTCCTCCAGGCTGAACAGACCAAGGGACCTCAGCTGCTCCTCATACGGCTTCTCCTCAAGGTCCTTCACCATCTTTGTCATCCTTCTTTGGACACGCTCTAACAGTTTCATACTGTAGGGCCCAAAACTGCCCCCAGCACTTGAGGTGAGGCCACCCCAGGACATACCTGGCCCTCCTGGCTACCAGGGCACTGCTAACTCATTCAGCTTTCCATCATCCAGGTCCCTTTCCGTGGCACTGTTTTCCAGCCTCTCATTCACCAGTCCAGGTGAAGAATCTGGCACTTTCCCTTGCTGAACATTCAATGGTTGGTGATTGCCCAGTTCTTTAATTGCCAGGGTCTCTGTGCAGGGCCTCTCTGCCTTTAAGAGAGTCAACAGCTCCTCCTTGTTTTGTATAATTGCAAACTTCCTTAGTATCTCTCCCCATCCAGCCTCAAAGTCCTAAATGAAGATGAAGAGCACAAGGCTGAAGACCTGTGGAACCCCGCTAGTGACAGGTGAGTGAGGGAGAGTTGATTTAGAAGCATCCCTTAGTTCTCAAAGAATAATTTGTCTGCATCATCATCCTGGCTGGGAAGTTTATAGTAGGCTTCCACAATGACATCTGTGTTATTTGTTTGCCCCTTGATTCTTACCCAGAGGCTAACAGTGCCATTGCCAACATTCTAACCCTTCTATTACACACAGTGCCACCCCGTGCCTCTCCTGCCTTGCCTATCCCTCCTGACCATCCAACAGGCATGCCACTCACAGGACTCTGTCTTGACCACTGGGATGGGAGAGGCGTCAACCTTCTCCTCCAATCCCTGGTCTGTGTAGAAATACTATAAATATGGAAATACTATAAATAAGGAGTCAGATGTTTTAATAAAGTAGTTTTTGCCTTCTCACCAGAAAGCGCCTGTGTGTGTCATTGCGTGTCCAACAGCAACAGGACTCATCCCACGAGGCTTCACTTACACCAAGGATGTCAAGTTATGGTGAACTGGATGCAAGAGCAGCATCCAGCTCACCATAACTTCAGCTCAAAGTTATCTGTACTACAGTGCACGTTCAGAGAGCTGCAGAGTATGGCACAAACTGATTTACAGCTACAAACATTCATCAGTTACACAAGTCAGCACCCAAAACTGCAGTATGTTTGCACATCCTGACTGCTAACTCTGACCCAGGATTCTATCTGTGTATGTCCTTTGACTGACACCTTACCTAACCTTGACTACCATCATCAAAATCAGGACAGCTAGGGCAGGATACAGCACCACCGAAGCAAACTGAAGGGCATTATGGTTAAATAAATAATCACCCCTAAGCTCCACAGGTCAACAAGCACCAAAACAAAAAAAATCCTTTGAAGGAACAGACCATCACAGCAGCATCTTGCACTGTTCACTACCAGTACACTCAGCAGAAATTGCCAACTTGGCAGCACTCAGGCCTAACTGGCATGAGACCATTGACAAGTGGCTCAGAAGCTCATTTTACTTTTACAAATTCTTTTGTACACTTAACTAGAATGGGAATGACAGCAAGAGAGGTAACAAAATAATTTTAAGGCCTTGATTTTTATTTTTAAGTGTCTGGAAAACTGTAGTCTCCAGAACAGACTTAGTAGTATTATTGGTTATAAGATTCCCTGGCTTTTCAAACTTCATTTAACATAAGATGAGATACTGCAATTCATTCTTGAGGTTCATCAGTTACAAAAGTTTGTAAGTCTGCTACAAGTATTCAGGAGGTGGAGGGAGTGGACACAAAACCATTTCTGAAAGAGCAAGGCTTCTGGGAAGAACTTGCAAATCACACGATTAACACCTAACATTACCTGTGCTAAGCTAGAAGTGATTCTGAAATACCAAGATCTACTGGAAGAATCAAGCTTTGCTTTCCTTTTGTCTCACCTTTGCTTTCCATTCAGCAGCTTCCTACTAACACCTGAAAGCAGATCCACATTAATTCACTAACCCAGCATACCTATGAATCAGATGGTGATAAGCTTACTGAGGTGTCATGGTTTAACCCCATCTACACTCCAAGAAGGAGTTAAGAAAATAAATCACAATGAAGAAGAGTATCACTGGTGTTTTTGCTGATTAACTGGCATGGTAATGCTGGCACTCATCTCCATCACTCACTATGGGTAATGGATCAATACTTGAATAAGAAGCTATAAAGCAAGTTGAAATACATAACCATCTTGTCTATACACAAAACCAAGTAGCTGTAGCACCACTTTCTGAATGTGCACTTCCCATTCCATTGGCATTATGAAAAAGGAGGATACAATACCAGCAGGTATTAAGGTTTTTTTAAGGCTGAAGAGCCTGAAAAAAAAAGAAACGGCATCTTGGAAAAGAAGTTAAAATGAACTACTGGATTTGGGCACACTTAATATACATGTTAAAGATCTTCCAAAGACACTATCTGTTTGTGAGTTTCCTCACATAATCAACAACCTAGACACTGCAAGGATCCCATCAGCAAAAAAATCCAAGAAGACCCTCCAGCCATGTCAAATATTTATTAAGCTCTCTTGCTACAGAAGAGACAGAAAGAGAGAACAAAATAGAAAACAGAAGAAAGTATATCTTAATTGTGTTGAGAGCTGACACTGCAGCCCTTATGTGTGGAAGGTGCAGAATAACCCTCATGTCATAGTACTTAACAGCAAACACTGCTTCACTACCCAGTTTTAGCATTTCAAGTTTAAGAGAGCTGGACAATGGAAGCTTTAAAAACAAAAAAAGATTAGGTAGCAGTACAATGAATTTGTCTTCAATCTTTCATTTCTCAATCAGCACTTAATTTTTCCCCTTAGGAGTTTTCAATATGAAAACATGACATGGAGAATCACACAGAGTAATTTTCTCTTTAAAAAGTGAATATAATTTTAATTGATCTACACCAGCCCCTCTTCTCCCAACATCCCAACACTACTAGGTCAAAACAAGTTTTGGTACTCATATGTAAGAAGTAGCCTACATACCAAAGTTGTGTTTCCTTCTGAAGGGATTATTTTTGTGCGGAAGTGACAGTGGCATTTTAAGTGCCAGTGGCATTTTAAGTGCCAGCATTCAACTGGTTTATTGTATCACTACTTCAAATAAGAAAACAAGGTATGCTGGACAATTATCCAGAGTTCTGACCAGCACACCTAATAATCCCATGCAGCAGCAAAATGTTTGGTTTTGAAAAAAAGAGTTCTGTCAGGCTGCTTTTCTGCAACATTCATTGTGTAAATAAACATGTAATTTTAAGTATTTAATTTACAGAGACTGGATAATTCCACTTGTTCCAAACTCTACTTGTTTAAATATCTGATGTTTAAAATTAAGATATTCACTTAAGTCAGTCCTAAAATCCTCAGACTCAGCCTTCCATAAGGGCCCACAGTCCATTTTCAGAGATGTACTATATATGTACAAGATCTGCTCTTTCATTTTAGAAGTTGATAGCTTTGCCAAAGGATGCTGCTAGGTTTGCTTCCCTGAAGGCTTCTGACACTGTCTGTGGAGAGCAAACACAAAAAATTACAAGTCATTAACAGCTACACTGAGTAACAGGAGTAACAGCATGTCCATGTAATGGACAGTCCCTTTAGAAAACACTTACTGGATGGGCATGGCAAACTCTGGCTACATCTTCACATGATGCTCCATATTCCATAGCAAGGGCAGCTTCATTCACCATTTCACCAGCACCCTGTAATTTAATGGTACTTGCAATTAGCACAAATCCTTTTGCAGTTGTCCAGGTTCTGCTGAATCAGCAACAGCTTATAAATAAGCATTTTCTGCTAAAAAAGAAAAGTTATTTTTTAACCAGCACTTCACCTGTGTTCTAATGTAATGTTCATAAGTACTTAATCTATTTGGTGACTGTGCTCAAACCTAGCATAAATCTAAACATTAATGGGAGTATTTGTTCTCCCATTCTTGAGAGTTGTGCAAAAGCTGGGCATTTTTCCATGAATGGAAACCGACTCAAAACTTCAATGCTTCCCTGAAAAGTTAAATAAATAACTTGATAAAAAAAAAACCAACAGGTTACAACACCTACACCCTCATTTTTATTTGCTGTATTTATGCATATTTACTATGAGAATATATCTTTGGGGAGTCAAAAATAATTAAATCTCCTTTCACATCTTTAGCACTCAGATTCACAACCATAAGACTTCCCCCAGTCCTTTCCCAATGAAGAAAATTAGATTTGTTGGTATGAGACAGACAAAGTTGTGCTTCATTTACGTGTTGGTTTCTAAATTACTGGAGAAAGTAACTAGCATAGAATCTTATTGAGAGCAGCTTGGTATTTCTCTTACAGAAAGCTGCACACAAAAATGTATGAAGTTTCTGCAAACATAATTTGAAAAAGAAAAACATTCGCAGCTAAGAAACAAAGCAGAGAAAGATTAGGGTCCAACTTTGACGAAAAGAAAAACCCAGCCCCCCCTAAAAAGGGGAAATCCCAAAGGTTTTTTTACTCTAAATGCCATAAATAACTGACCCCAGATTTGGTGACTGCAGCATAAGATTATCACCTTTGCTGAAGTCTTTAGTTGGAGAGAAGGGAAAAAAGAAAATACCAATGAAAAAGCCAGTCTTTACAGCTCCCTTAGCTTTCAAAAGTTGAATCAACCATTTCTGCTATTCTCTCAAGTATTTGGTGGTATTTATAAAAACAAAACAAAAAAAATCCCCCAAACACCACTGCCAAAAAACCTCATCATACAAAACTGGTCAAAGAAACTAAAAAACCATAGCAATTCAAGAGAGGAAAAAAAAAAAAAAAAAGCTGAGTTTTTTTTAGTTAAACTGAAGTAACTAAAAAGTGGGAAGGAGGGCAGGGGTGCAGAACACAGCTTTAAAAAAAATTAAGTATGGTCAACTTAAACCTTCCTGTTTACAAACACCACTTCTAACTAAACAACTATGCAACACTAAATAAAAAGAACATTACAAGGCCAAGAAAGCACAATTGATGATACTTACTGGGCCTAAAATGTGAGCACCCAACATCCTGTCTGTTGACTTTTGACTAAGTATCTTCACCATGCCATCTGTGTCAGCATTTGTCTTTGCTCTACTGTTCGCAGCAAACGGAAATTTCCCAATTTTGTATTCTACACCCTGCAAAACAGATGTGTTACTGAGTTAATGACCAACAACTGTTACATCCATGAGGAGAAGCAATACAGAACTCAAACAGGAGACACAGAACAATGTACATGAATAATCACTGAAAGTGGTGTAAGAGTACTAAAAAAGATTAATTTGCAAAGAAACAATATTAATGTCACAGAATGCAATAATTCAAGAGAACTGTGGTTTGTGGGAGAGTGGCATGCACCAGAACATCATTCATTCACACCCCATAAGCAATAAATTCAAATGCAGAAATTTGGATGAAGTAGTTAGATAAACAACTAGAAAGTGAAGCCAGGCCAAGGTGGAAAAACAGTTTTTGCAGGAAAAGAAAACCAACAGTACCTCTTCTTTCAGCTGTTCTTCTGACTTGCCAACCCAGGCCACTTCAGGGTGAGTGTAGATCACAGAGGGAACACAGTTATAGTCAATGTGAACTGCTCCCCCAGCCATGCCTTCGACACAAAGAATGCCTTCATCCTCAGCTTTGTGGGCCAGCATAGGTCCAGCAACTACATCACCAATAGCATAGATGCTATCAGACCAATGAAACAGAATAAGACACTGTTTAAAAACATCCTAACACACCTGGGCTACCTTATATAACAGTCTGTTTGAAACATGTTACTGAAAACTCTAATCAAAACAGATTAAAATACTTCATTTTAGCAGCTTCCACAGAATGACCACACTTCAAGAGGTACTTAAGGACATGAAACAGACAGTGACTTCTAAATTACAGAACTTCAAAGGCTGATTCAAAAATTTTAGCTACTGAAATGATTCAGATATCTTGAGTTTTCTTTTCAGAAAGGGAAAATATGTTCTGTTATTAATTACCAGAAGTGCTTTACTAAGTTAAACTTACTTAAAATAAGTATTCTGCATTAAAAAAGGGGGAAAAAAGTAGTCTTACTTACTTTGGAATCTTGGTTTGGAATCTGTTGTTGACTGGAATTCTTCCCCTCTTATCAAGTTCAATTCCAATTTCCTCAAGACCTAGATTTTTTGTAAAAGGACGCCTACCGATGCAAACCAGGAGCACATCACAAGTTATTACTTCTGCCTTGCCACCAGCAGCAGCTTCAACACTACAGTAAAATAAGAAGGAAAAATGCTAAGCTGTAAACTTGCAGCCTTATCTCTCTCTGGCTAGTAACCAAGATGGTGACCCTGGCTGAGTCTGGCACCCAAAGCACTTCAGCCAGCCCCGTGCTTCCTCCTTGCAAGAGTTCAGCAGTAGAAGAAGGAGGAAGGGGCAACACCTCTTACTACATTTCTTAACAATTATTAGAGAGAAATTCAGGGTGTATCTTCAATAGCAAATAGCATGACTTGATGGGATCAAATCTGCACAGCAAACTAATTGCTGCTGAGCACTTGCCACCCAAAGTATATATACTTTGGTGGGGTAGGTCCATGTATGCTGAGGAAGCTTTCTTCTGGCCCAGGAACCTGTAAACACCTGTTAGCAGCTGCTGTGCACCCTATGCATCCCTCAAGTGCATCTTGTGTTTAATTGCACACAGAACAAGTTCAGTTCGTGTTCTGAGAGCACAAGAAAGCAAGGGAAGTGAGGATAACTGGAAGTGTGTTTCAAAAGAATACTCTGAATCAAAATGATACTCTAAAAGCTGAGAGAGACTACATGAGAGATCCAACCAGCATCAGCATGGCATGTAAAGAAGCCCAAATCCTGGACCTTTACAGTGATGGATGACAGACTATCCCAAGCTACAGTGATACAGCAAGTAAAAGTCACCACATTAAGTTTCCAGTGAAAAAACATTTAAGCTTATTCTTCTGAAGTAACATCAAGCATTTCTTTTAAACTACAGTTTCTGCATAGAGACTCCATTAGCACCAACAGAACTAGTGTGTACTTATGGACTTTTACAAAGCAAATTTGCTTTATGTGTTTCTATATTAATTGTTCATGTATAAAACTTCAAAGGTCTTGAGTATGACCACTAAAATAGACTCTTTGGGTAGTTTCCTTTATTTCTGTTCAGTAATATCTCTGCCATGCTTACCCTAAGACAAGATGACCTTCCAGTATGTTGCCAAGAAATAATGGCTTGGAAATGGCTGTATGAACAATCATGGTATTTATGCTAATTATACCAGAAGCAAATATCTTCCATGAACAGAATGATTTAGAGTTCTGTTTTTATTACTGATCTCATTATGTGGTTTTATGCCAGCAAGCCCTCAGCTCAAGTCAATGGAATCTGTCCTGCATTAACAACTTAGGACTTAATAAACCCAAAATTATGAGCTCTCAAAGCTACAAAGGAGGATAAACATTTAATTGCACTAAATAATTAATTATCATTCCCGTTTCAGGCAGTATTTTTAAATAGGAGTGATGGATTGGGAGGAAGAATATATTTTGCATTCCTTTAGTTTTATGTTAAACACTTACGCTACATCTATTTTTCCATCTGGTCTCTTGGTAGCACCAGTGACTTTGGTGTTCAGTTTAAACTTGAATCCCTGCTTCTGAAGAATACGTTGGAAGTTTTTAGAGATCTCCATGTCAATTCCCATTCCCCCAACGTGGCCCATGAACTCAACAGCTGTCACATCTGCACCGAGGCGCTGCCAAACTGAACCCTGCAGTCACAACAATACAGGTAAAAAGAGTTTTTGAAAAGCACACTTCAGATACTTTTATATCTACTATTTACAACAGACTGTAATCTCTTCTAAAGCAGGATAACATGTAACAGCAAACTGACAAACATGACAGTGTAAAAACAAGTTAAACTTTCTCCAGCCTTTCCACAAAAAGATTTATCATTGTTTATTTACAAACTCAAAACTTCCATGACCAAATTCAGGGAATTAGCCTTTTAAAGAAATAGCTAACAAAATAAATAAATGTGGTGCTCTAATACCACTACTAATTAATCAAAACAATACCACATTAAGGAAATTTTGTGCAACAAAATGGAGCCACTGCTGGTCCTGTGTGGGTCTATAACCTTAACCATGATCATCAGCCTCACCAACAAAACCCACATACACCCTATTCACCTGCAGTTATCCACATCCACCCAATACAGGATTTCACTTTGCTCACTCTTCCCCAGCTTAATGGCCAGCAGGCTAAGCAACCACTTGGCAGATGGGCACAGCCTCAAGCAGCTGCAAGACAAGCAGATCTAAATTCTTTTCGAAACGTGTAGGTATGAGGCAAAAGGACTCACAATGAATTACAAAGTCTCCATGCTTTTGGTTGATAGAATATGTACTACCAGATCACATTAAACATCTCTTAAGATTAACTACTAAACACAAGAATTAATCCTGACTGTCCTGGCATTCCCTCACATCTCTACTCCTCCAAAAGAGAGAAATAAATATGCAAGACCCCACATGTTCCTCTCTCATTTCTCTGCTTATCTAACCAGCTGCGGAAGTCCTGACCCAAGCACTTATCCCAGCTTTTCTGTAAAAATGGAGCTAGCAGGCTATGAAGTCTGAACAGATTCACTACAACTCAGTGACCTGTTACATCACAGCAAAACCATCAAATACAACAAAAAATAACACCTTTTTCCTTTACAAATTAAAGGTTTAAATATCCTCTCACCAGTTCCACACCAATGACTCCTGCACCAATGACAACCATCTTTTCAGGAACTTTTTTCAGTGACAGCGCACCAGTGGATGACACAATATTATCTTCATCAATCTAATGACAAAGAAAGGCACAAAAGGAGGTTTACAATCTCTTTTACATATTATATACAACATACACAGAACATGAAGTGCAATCAGCTGCAAACCATTATTACACATTAAATTGTGTGGCTATGAGACACTGAAAAGGAAGTACAATTAAGTTCAAATACGTACAGTAATTCCAGGGAAGGGAGCAACTTCTGAGCCTGTGGCTATGAGTATGTTTTTTGTATTGATAACTTGTGTGCTGCCATCTTCTTTAGTTGCAGTGACTTGATTTTTGCCAGTTATTTTTCCAAACCCAGATACATGTACAACCTTTAGCAATCAGAACACAGTGAAGTCAGGTTCAAATATGCAAGTTAGGCTACATTTCACCCAAATCTCACTAATGCTTAGAGATGCTACTAAAACATTTCTCTGCATCACTACCTGGTACAAATCACAAAGTAACTGTATACTATTGCTTTAAGGAGATTAGGAATGAAGGCACTGGGCATTTAAAAGTTTTCTGGAAGAGAAGCATTCAAATTCTGCCCGTCATATCAGTCACTCTAATTTATGCAGCAATATGAAAATGTAAAAAGTAAGAAATTCAAATCAGAAAAATGGATATACCTCAGTATATAATCCAAACTAACCTTGTTTTGTTTAAATAAATGAGCAATTCCACCTGTTAAGGCCTTCACTGCACTACTCTTCTGTTCCATCATCTTCTCTAGATTCAAACGGATTCCTGTAACTAAGGTTAGAGCAGAAGAACTTACATCAAGCATTGCAGTGTGTTACTGTTAAAGGAGCTAATCTCAACACAGTTAACAGCTGGCACAGAAAGATGTGTTGAATGCTAATTGCTAAAGGTTACATTCAACAACTGCTATGCTGAAAAGCAGTATTGCACTTTTCAACTACAACTTACCTATCCATTATTCAGAGCTCAAAGAGCAGACACCTCCCTAAGCCTCCAAATGACAGACAAAGGATATTGCTTAGAACTCTTAAAATTTTCTGATCAGAAAACCATACTTATCAGATTTGAAAGATTAAATTTACTTCTTGGTGGAAACCACTTATGTAACAGGCACTGAGAGCTCTTCACTCACTTTCAATTCCTCTATTAGCAAAATCTTTTCCATGGGCCAAGTGATACAGATGTGAGTTGTTCAGCAGGGCCTAAAAGAGACACAAAAATGTGAATTTGGACATACATTCACAAGAATAAGTTACTTATTATAAGGAAAAAGAATTAAACCATTTGCAAAATGTTCTCACTATTACGTTTGACATATAGGTATTTGTAAAGGTGTATTTCAATCACAGAATTGTCCACAGTAGCTCCTACTGAAACACTGAATAAAGTTACATAGAAATAGACAGTTAAATCAACACCTATCCTTTTTGCTCATTTCACCACAGAAATTGATAATTACTCCACAGAGATTTAAAAAACAAAAAAAAAAAAAAAGAAGGAACAGACCAAGCAGAAGAAAAGAAAGATAATTCTGACTGATGGCCAAAGAGAGGATACAGAAAAACTGGATGAGGAAAATCTACACTAAAATGCCTGTTAAGATTTTAGCCTGTGTAAACACATGTGAGTTAAATTTTGAGGTTTTTTGCAGAAGTTTCTACAACTGCATAGCCAGCAGAGCTGAAGCTGGATGCCTTGGAGCTAGCTCAAGTACACTGATCTTCCAAATTCAGAGATAAAAACAGAAGTTTCTACATGGATGGCTATAAATCAGTAGTTTCAAATTCAGAACCTCAATAATTGTATTTTGATTAGAAATAACAACATAGCTAAGGCAGGATCTTACTAAGAAAATGGATTCTTTTGTTATAGCCACCTTAAATAGGAAATTATCTATATCTCTGCAAGGACAACAGGGCAAGTTTGCACAGACTTAAATCTAAAGCAGGCACAATACAAGATTCAAAGGGCATCTTGAAATACTTGCTTATCTACATATGCTTGAGTAAAACTAATACTATCGAAGTAAGATAATTCCATTTTTATAATTGTTATCAAATGTCTTTAAAAGTAGTTTCTCTACTTCACGTAACTGTCACAGCCCCAAATCTGTAACATCCACATTATTTCAAAGATGCAACCACCCCTTAAGACTTCAGTAACTATAAAGGGGAAAAAAATCCATGCCAAATGTACTATTTTGGGTGGTTTTCTGGAAAGGAATATTTGAATCATTTGTTATTGCCTTGGTGTACACAGCCTACATATCCACTTCTTAAGTTTATTGCCATTCAAATGGATTCTAGATAGCATCCAAGTTTAGCCATGGGTTCAATAGTATTTTCATAAGAACTCTAAAGGATAAAAAAAAAAAAAAGGGAATTGAGGAGTTAGTTAAATAGATCCTACCAGAGTTTTGAATGTTCAAGGTAACACTGTGTGGATTAACATTTTTGAGTGGTGCTTTAACACATTAATATATTCTGAGCTTCAACAAAATGATTACTAAAATGTTCAGAAAAATTAATATAAATTTTTTTTAAAACTTAGTATTTATACTGTATTTTCTTCTCTCATGCTAATGGAACCTCTTGAGCAAAAGGATTAGAAACAGCAATACAGTTAGGAGGGATCTTGTTAAGAGTGTCTGTTACTACGGCCATCACAAACCTGGCATTAGCAGTGTCTTCCCTCACCTGCTGGGTGCTATTGAGGCAGATTCCCCAACAACAGCACTGCTCTTACAGAGGCCAAGGTCTGAAATTACTAGATTGGCAATGTCAAATACAAAGTTCTTATTAATTTCTTCTTGCTTCTCCTTTCTTTCAGAGTGCATGTGTTGGACTTGGCTCTCTCTCCACATCTGCATTACAACACACAAGCACCACCAGCCTCACCCTCCAGGCCATTTAAAAATAGCTGTACATGTACATCCATCTTGAGAAACTCCTTCCTAATCTCATTCCAAACAAAGCACATCATGTCAGCTGTTTTTAATGAAGCTGTGACAAACTAGGCACACTTACCTTGGATGGAATACATCCAACATTCAAACAAGTGCCCCCTAATGTTGCATTTTTTTCTACACAGACAGTCTGAGGAAAAAGAACAGAGGAAAAAAAGGATTTTTTATTAATACTAAGTCAGTATTTCCTTATAGGCTAGCTCACAATTTAGAATTGATGACAAAGACATTTGTCTACTTGTCTAGTAATTCTACCTCTACAAGTGTCCCATTAATTTCATTCTTAGATTTATTTTATGGCTCATATTTCCCTTCCCCAATTTTTTTTTGTTAATTAAAACCCACAAAACAGCTCTTCACAACAAAATTCTGTACCAAATGACAGCCACTGCACCCTTCATACAAGTGCTGTCCTACTACAAAAATCTACAAAGTAAATAATAAATACAACACTCAGTCCAGTGAAAGATGTTCCCCTAACAATTACAGAAAAAAACTGCAAAAAGCAAAACATGTAAATCATGTGAAGATTCATAAAAACAAGAAAACAACTGGTAAGTAACTGGCATATATTAAAATCTCACGAAGCAATCTTTTCATCAAAGAAAACAAAACAGAACCCCAAGCAACAAACATTTCCTCTCACTGCTATAAAGTTGTACCAACACCTATAAAGAAATAAAAAACAAAAATCAAGTAAAGCAAAACCAAACAAAAATAAGGTCCATACCAATAGGGATGGAAAATATTTCATCTCCTTCTCATTAAACTGACAACATCAAAGTGTGCAAAGGACAAAAACAACTGCCAGAACTTTCATATAAAAACAGATCACTGGAAGAGAGAGTAGGGGAGAGAGTATCCTAAACCATTTTTAGAGAAGCAAAGGAATTGGCGTCTCCTTCTTTGGAAGGCACACACATATTCAAAATAATTGTTCCTTGGTTCACACTCTTGAGAGTTCCAGTCCACTGAGAGGCAACTACCTTGGTGAAAGCCTTTCACAATTTCTTTAAATTGATGTTTTTGTGCTAAGGTAGGGGTGATGGTAACACGAAGAGCAGAATTCACCAAATCAAATCACAGGAACATTCTGAGACAAGCTTACCCCTTACCTCCCCTTCCTCTTGTTTTAAGCACATTAAGACATAAAACACACCACAAGGGCTTTCAAAGCTGCATCATGGATCAAACAGAACCAGACTGCTCCTACACTTACCCAATAAAGACATCCTGCCCCATCCCATTTTACAGAAACTTCTCTGACAAGGCCAAGCAAAGCTTTTGGGAAGCAAATACCCAGAGAACACTATTGGCAATAACATGGGATGCTGTGGTGGTGCTTGTGCTAGCAGAAATAGCACTGAAATTGAAATTCATGTAATTCAATAGAGCAGAATCAGGTTCTTCCATGAATGGTGTAACTATACAGTCTTTTTGCCAGTCCACTAAAAACATCTCCTTACATTTCTCAAGGACACCAGAAACATTCTACATGTGTATTCAGTGAAAATGGTGACACACCATATCATAATGTATGTCCAAGCATTCTCCCTTCTCTAACTAGCTGTGAAACAGTGTAACAATTCTTTTTTACTATGATGAAAAACATAGAATCCAGGGCACTTCTTAACCCCCTTGTGTACAGTAGCCTATTGTTAACCACAGATATGAAGGACTCAAGGACAGTACCATTCCAAGAAAAGCTGCTTTATAGCCAGCCATAAAAATAGCTTTGGAATAATCAAACATGAACTCACATGGCAGAAGGCCACAATCTTAATTAAAACCTGCAGCACTGAGCACCGTTTTTTCTCAGGTTACTAGCTAAGTAACCATATACATCCAGAAGGAGTACTTATTATGACAAAATAGTAATTCATAAAGATGTGTAAAGACAACTCACTTATTTTGCCCTAGGTCACAGGCAGATGTACAATTTGATGGAATCTCAAACATTTCTATTTTGGTACAGTTACATATTAGAAGGCTAAAAGATACCCAAAAAGATGTTGCTGACACCCAGTTGTGGTAGTACTGACCAGTGAAGGACAATACTCAGAATTACAGACAAATTCAGTTCGAAGGGACCTCCTCTGGAGGCTATCTAGTCAAACCTCCTTCTCCAAACAGAGTCGACATCAAAGACATTGAGGGAGGTGATTTTACCCCTCCACTCTGCTCTCTTCAGACCCCACCTGGAGCACTGTGTCCACCTCTGGGGCCCCCAACTCAAGACAGATGTGGACCTGCTGGAGTGAGTCTAGAGGAGGCCACCAAACTGATCACAGTGCTGGAGCAGCTCTCCTATGAAGACAGGCTGAGAAGGCTCTGAGGACACCTTACAGCAGCTCTCCAGTATCTAAAGGGAGCTTGCAAGAAGGCTGGAGAGGGACTGGGACAAGGAACATTTAGTGACAGAAACAGCCTTAAGCTGAAAGATGTAGATTTAGGTCAGCTCTTAGGAAGGAACTCTTTACTGTGAGGGTGATGAGGCATAGGAATAGATTGCCCAGAGAAGCTCTGAATGCCCCATCCCTGAATGCCCAAGGCCAGGCTGGATGGGTCTCTGAGTAACATGCTCTAGTGGAAGGTGTCTCTGCCCATAGCAGGAGAGCTGGAACAAGGCCAGCTCTAACATCCCTTCCAACCCAAACCATTCTGTGATTCTATGATGTAGCAGGTGGCTCAGGGCCTTGTACAGCCAACTTCTGAAAATACTGAAAGATGAAAACTACACACTGTGTGGGCCCCAATTCCTGTGCTTCACTGGAACTCATCACCAGGAGTTCTTGTCCTTACCAGGTGGTCAAACCAGCTCATTTCAATCATGAAGTCTATTTTAGGTAATTCAGAAACACCGTGACATATCAAACAGCAGAAACATGTTCAAGACTGCTAGCAACACCTTCTGAGAGTTCCAGATAATTACAGGGACAATAATGCAGTGCCAAGAGTGTCAGTTGGTCTCATATTAAGAAGTGAAGGCAAAAAAATATCCTGAAGTCACATTCTGTACTTCTGTAAGTTTAAAAGCATCTGAAACATACTATACATGCACAACTCTCACAATACTTAATTAAATGACACACCACTAGTACACATCAGACACAAACTGTCTCTTCCAAAAAGTGTACAAAGACAACATGCAGAACAACAGAGACAAACATAAATAAATGTAACTAAGATACCACAGTATTTCTACACACGTATTTTTGCCTCTAAAATTCTCACATGGCAGTAGAATTCTGTTAATCACATTCAAAAAGCCTATCAGTTGAATATGGCTCTTCCCCCTTCTGAGTTCCCTCAGTCTGTTCTTCAGAATAGTTTTCCAGTGGTCTTTTTGTCAGTCATTATCTTTTTATTTTTCCCTTTATTGAGAGAAAAATTCCTTCCTAGCACTGTTTTCCCATCTTCTCTTCCACAGGAGTTGAAGCCCACCTCAATTATCAGTTCCAACCAAAAGTAAGCTGCCCTAAGCAGCTCTGTCAGTAGCAGGGCTCTAGAGAGAAATACAGGCAGACCTCCACTTCAAATTCTCCATAATCTGGGTAAGCAAGGTAAGGAAAGATTAACAAAAATGTCAAGAGCACCCAGAGGCTCAAGATGTGACAGAATAATTACAGTATCATACAGATACCTTTCAAGTTCACCTGGAGGAGCATTCTGCTATCTGAGTGAGGTCTCACCTTAAATCCAAGCTGAGCTGCTTTGATAGCAGCAACATATCCTCCAGGCCCAGAGCCAATAACCGTGACATCGGCATCAACTGAAACAGAGAACAGCAGTTATTGTTTTTTCAGCAAAATAATTGCATATTAAGAATTATGCAAGTTAATGAAATAGGATTAAATAAGAAAGCTACACCTCATATCTGAAAGCAACTTTCTGGACACAGGGAAAGGTTGTGTAAAGGTATTCATTCCACAAGAAAAATAACCAGTCTTAAACTTCACAAGGAAAATAATGTAAAATGACATCAAGAAACTGAAGTTTCCATCCCTCTTGTTCTAAAGCCTTTAAGAACTTAACCCAGATGTCTCGATAGTTTACTATAACATTTTTTCCAACACAGCTTCTATTGATGTTTAGCACAGAACATAAATGCTTACTGAATGCCACAAATTTATAAAAGGGAACACATGGCTGCAATAGGTATCTGTGCAACCTCTACTGATTATAAAGCAGTGGAAGCTATGAACTTTGTACCTAGTTCATCTCTCATAACCACAATCTCTTTTAGAATATTAATTAACATAAGAACAGTGATGATGAAGTTGAATTTTTATTTATAGCTTTAGCTTGAAATCAAATTATGCAAATAAACCACTATTTTCATCTAAATCTCTACCTTGACAGGGATGTCATCTGGAAGACTGATTTCTGAGTTTGAAGTATTAGGGGTTTTTTGTGGAGGTTTGGATTGGTGGGTTTTTTTAATCCAAAAAAGGTTTCTCACAAGAAATTACCTTGATCAGCATAGGATCTTTGCGGCACTGCAGAAACTCCCTGAAGACCATGATGAATCCGATCAAAATGGCTTCTCTAGAAAGAAAAAAATATAAAACGAATCCCTTAGTTTTACAAGCTTATGTCTATCGTTGAGGGAAAATAAGCATTCAGTCATACCCAGATGAACACACAGTTCCCGAAACAGGAACAGCATAACTGAAGCACAGCGGGCCCTGACTGGAACAAGAGGCAGAAGTTGCTCTGCCACCGCAGTCTGTCACCACACCTGTTCTCAGGTCAGTCTCACCTCAGGCTGCCTCTAGCTACAAAACTTTCAACTCTTTATATGGGGCTCTCAAACCACATAATGACATAAATTACACATCCACAGGAGTTTACGAAGAGTCTTTTTCTGTAATCAACCCCTTCAGCCACTTCCTATGAACAAGCAGCTATATCTCATAGGAGGTTCGGGTTTTTAACCTTTACGAAAAAGTAATGGGACAGCTCAGAACAGCTGCTACAAACACATCGAGGGCCGATCATCCTGTAATTGGAGTAGAGGATGTCCCTGGAAGCACTTGCGAAGTCCCCAGCACCACAGCCCAGAAACCGGGGCCGGCTGACGGCGGCGCTTTTTGCAGCCACCGCGGCCGCGGCCTCCCGCGGGCCGGGACACCGAGGGACCAGCACGGACAACGCAGCCGGCAGCAGGGAGGCCGGTCCCTGGCGCTCACGGACCCCGAGGGCCGCCGCGTCCCGTCCGCCCGGCCGAGCGGCGAGGGAAGGGGGCAGCGCAGCAGGGAGGGCAGCGCGGCCAAGGCCCGCGCCAGACTCAAGGCGCCGCTCCG
>VYXF01000459.1:1709989-1735630 GCA_013397295.1 Polioptila caerulea
CCCCCAGGACAGGGTTGGCCCTCCTGGCTACCAAGGTACTGCTGATTCATGTTCAATTTTCCATTTGTGTGTATTGATGAGATCCCTTCTCAGTCTTCTCTTGAGTAAGCAAGCCCAGCTCGCTCTCCTCTTAAGACAGACATTGCGGTCCCATAATCATCTTGTGGGTTCTGCTGGACCCTCTCCTCTCTTGTTTCTCCTGTACTGAGGAGCCCAGAACTGGCCCACTCCAGATATGGCCTCACTGGAGCCCAATAGAGGAGGAGGGCCACCTCCCTGGACCTGCTGGCTACACTAATGTGGTACACTAATGTTCATGATGCACCCCAGGATACCATTGGTCAGTCATCCTGGCCACAAGGACACACTACACTGCCAGCTCATAATCAACTTGTCACCCACCAAAACTGGCAGGTCCTTCTCAGCAGAGCTGCTCTCAAGTAGGTCAGACCCCAATCTGTGCTGGTACCTGGGAGCTCACAGACCCACCTGGCACCAAAGTGAACCCTGGGGTGAGCAAAGCAGCCCCTGGTCCCAGACTGACACATCAGAACAACACCTGGGCACAAGCAGAGAAAGGGAAACTACATGTTTCAGATGGAAACCTCTTCCATCTAATTGACAGTGAAATGCCCATACATTTCTAAAATACTAAAAATGTAAAATCTAAAATAATTTTGGAAATACTTGGAGTAATTGTTTTCAATTTATTTAATCAGGAAAAAAAATTGAGCTAGAATATTCTTGAGCTAGAACATTCTCTAGAAGAAAATTCTTGAGAAAAGGTGACTAAGAGAGTACCTCCTCAATGTATACAAGTATCTAAAGGGGAGTGCCAAGAAATTGGAGCCAGACTGTCCTCAGTGGTGCCAAGCAATAAGACAAGAGGCAAGGGGTAGAAAGTGACGCACAGAAAGTTCCACTTGAATATGAGGAAGAATGTCTTTACTGTGCAAGTGATTGTGCACTGTAACAGAGTGCCCAGTGAGGTTTTGGAGTCTCCCTCACTGGAGATACTCAAGAATCTTCTGGATGCCATCCTATGCAATGTGCTCTAGGATGACCCTGCTTGAGCAGGGAGGTTGGACCGGATGGCCCACTGTAGTCCCTTACAATCTGACCTGTTCTGTGACTCTGTGGTAGTGAAATGCACATAAATTCAAATTTTAAAGCATTCAAAAATATAAAATGCAAAATATTTAATTTTGGAAAGATTTTCAAGTGTCTTGGAATAATTGTTCCAAATTTATTTAATCACGAAAAGAATTGAACTAGAATATTGATACATTTTTTATAATTAGCATGGTTTCATTTAATGCTCTGTATATTTTCCCAAAATTTCTATTTTCTTCTGGAAAATAGATTGTATTTTCTTCTAGAATAGTAGATTGCACACAATGCATTCCTCAGTTATTTTCACTTCAGCACATCAGTATTTTAAAACTTAAATCCTCCGTTGCCTGTGGGAGAACAGCCATGAGCCAAGATAATTTTCCTTCTATAGTGAATTCTACCTAATGTAGGATATACATAATATTGTGTTCAATTTATGCTAAAAACACCTAAATGTGACTTTAGGTAAGTGATATGCAACATAGATCATAATATTGATTTCCCACCTTGCCTGAAATTGAAAATACTTTGTGTGAAAAAGAATTCTCACATTCTCTCGATGTACTAATTTCTTGCATACGTCAGTATTTCCATCGGGGGGCAGCGTTCTGCTATTTCCCACACAGCCAGGGAAAAAGGAAAGCCCCTATTCAGCAGGCAGAATTTCCTCTTTTTCCATAAGGATTTCTCTGATCGTCCCTTCAGCAATGCTGGTGACTGTATGTGCCCAACATTTTTATATTTAAACCCCTGAAGTTAGAGCATGGTGCTAATAATGCCAGCGATGTAGGTTTGATCTCTGTATGGGCCATTCACTCGAGGTGGACTTGATGATTTGTGTGGGTCCCTTCCAACTTAGAATATTCTGTGATTCTAATGAGAAAGCATCCCAGAATTATCCTGATGGTTGCAGGAATAGATTCATGTCCCCTTCATTTCCTCCCACCCTCACTAATGAGCCAGCCAAAGAGAATAAAACCCAAAATGGCTCCAGCTGTAGCTAACTGAAAGAACTCAGCCAACACGTTTTAATTCTCCATGGCCTCCCAGCCTTGGTGCACGTTGGGGCACTGGAGCTCTCCCCTCTTCACAGGCACTGCATTAATATTTCTAGGGAAATTTCTGGTTTTTTCAGCCACAAATCTGAATGTCATGAGAATGTTGTTACTGTGAGCAATGAACAAGACCATCTCCTGCAACAAGAAATGACTGGAGGCTCTGAATGATGCCTCCAGTTACTGTGGTCAGTACAGATGGTTACTGTGGCCACCAAAGGGAAGGCAGCTTGTGTGGTTATTGCTTCAGCACCCAGGCAAGAGGGTATAGGGGGCCTGGGGGAATGCAGGAAGCATTAAAGTGTGTGTTAGTGGATGGGGACAGTGGGAAGGCAAAGGGGCACACAAGGAATGCAGGATTAGATCCCTACATCCCATTCACCTCAGCCCTGGTAGTCACCTCTGAACAGCCTTGCCCATTAACTGCATGTCCCTTGGGGTCATAGTGGCTGGGACAAACGTTCTGAACCTTCCTGGGTACCCTGCTGAAGTTTGGAGATTGTTGAAATTCTTTTTTGAGGTTTTACATCTCTGAGTAATGAAGATCATAAAGACAGTGTATTGCCTGTAGAACTGTGGTACTTGTAAACCATGGACACCTGAGTACTTTTTGTTCTCTTCTTCCTGGCATGACTCTACCTCACCTCTCTTTGGTTGTGGCACTCCTTTCATGAACACTGAGGTTACAGAACCTGTTTACACTCCCACTTTTTTATTGTGTCCATGAGTACTCATGAAATGTCCCCTCACAGCAAAGCAGGCTCACAGCTGCATGAGGAGGAATCTTGCCAGCAAGAGGAGGCAGGTGATCTTTCCCTTCTGCTCAACACTGGGGAAACATAGCTGGGGTTCTATGTCCAGCTCTGGGCTCTCCATTACAGGGGAGACACAGACATACTCGAGATAGTCTAGCAAAGTGCCTTGGAGATGACAGAGGGGCTGGAGCACCTGTGCTGCAAGGAAAGGCTGAGCCAGCTGTGACTGTTCAGCCTGGAGAAGAGAAGGCTCAGGGGTAACTCACCAGGTTATACAAATCCCTGAAGGGATGGTGCAGGGAGGATGGAGCTGGGCTCTTTCCAGTGGTGCCCAGTGACAGAACCAGAGATAGTGAGCACAAAGTGAAAAACAGGATGTTCCTTCCTAACATTTATTTTCCTGTGAGGGTGACTGAGCACTGGTACGGGCTGCTTGGAGAAGTTGTGGAGTCTCCCCTTGGAGCTTCTCAAAAGTCATCCAGATGTGATGCTGGGACACCAGCTCTAGGCAGCCCTGCTTGAGAAGAGAATTGGATCAGATATCTCCAGAGGTCCCTTCCAACCCCAACCATTCTGCAATTCTGTGTCCGGAAGAAATCTGCATCATGGTTACTTGCTCTGAGAATAAGAGTCAGCTCTGGCTTGGAGCCAGCAGAAAGCTGCTGGCACAGGCTGAAGTCAGCAGAGGGCAATATGACTGCATAGACTAACAGAGCTGCAAGGATGTGTTAGAGAGAAGTAGAGCATTCTATTTCTTCGAAATACTGAATATTTTCTTGTATTAAACATTGAAATTTTACATACGTACCTATGCGCACATGTTCATTTGTACACATCAAAATTCTCAATATAGACAGACTATAACGCTGGATCTGACTAGAGAAAACAGAACTAATACCTACCACATTCCATTCAAGGATTGGATGGTGGCCATCAGTGTTTTGTACCTTGCAAAGCTGTAATTAGGAAAACATATTTTCAGATTATTCCTCCTCTCTTTGGTAAATCCTTTTGGTAAACTCCTCTCTTTGTGGGAGGCAGGGCAAAATGTATCCAGAAAGAGATGGGTGACATTTTGGTTTGCATCCTTGTTCAAGGCAGGGCACTGTACTGCTTTCCAAACTGGTCATCTTACTACTCTGCATAAAAAAGCTTCCTATCACTCAAGCAATAAAGCAAGATGAGAAGTGCAGAGAAAGTTACAGCAAGTGAGTGATTTCTGCTTGAGGTTCTGTATAAATATGTAGGATAAATAGGGAAGAAGGTGAGTGAAACTCAGCCAGATGCAAAATAGCAGCATACCTCGGATTCATTGAAAAGGCAGGATAAAGCATATCAGGAGACCTGGTATGTGCTCTGTTGTGCAGGTATTTTACAAAGATCTGTGGCTCCCAGATGCTAGCAGGAGAGTTAAGCAGTCAGGACATTGCTCTGCCAGTTGGAGCTCTAAAGGAGCACACATAGGCAAGAAGGGGTTGGGGAGCTTGAAGCATTTTCAAGTCAAAGAGAAGGTCAGAGTCACAGACCCTACAGCTGGTGCTAGAGGCAGGACACATTAAAGTTCTCTCACACAATGTGGTGAGCCCAGAAAAGGGCACTGGTCCAAGCTGAACCATTATATACTGAAGACCTTGCCACATACCATGGGTAAACACCCAGCACCTGACTGTGGCTTGTGTGTGAGGTGGAATCCAGCTGCCTCACCTGAGGGAGTGATACTGCTTTGCATTTAAACATTAGGCACCCAGAGAAGCCATCCTCCTAAAACAAGTATCCAAATTCCCTGCCTGGTCGGCAGGTGTCTCTGAAAATAAGCACCCAGGAGATTCTATCTGCCCATCTTACATGCATTCACCAAGGCCGATGCAATCTTCCTCAGGGCCTTCAAGGATTCCTGCCTCTGCTTTTACTACACGGAGAAAGCAAGCAATCAGTGCAGGTCTTACTGCAGCTGTCAGGGCTGGACATCTGGTTTAGCAGGTCTAATAAAAAACTTCGCTTCTGGCTCCTATGGGACATGCAGGAAGTCTGGCAAATTGAGAGTCATTCGTCCTGTCCCAAGGTGGTGTCAAGGATTGCCCTCCAATGGCCAGCTCTAGTGCTGCCATATGCTGAGCAGAGAGGGCACACAGGTGACCTACACTGAGCATCTAATTTTGATACAAAGCTGATAAGAAGCAAGCTCACCTCATTGATGAAGGAGGACCTGCAGAGGCCTGGAGAACTTGGGCACCTCAGGCTGTTCGATTGGGTCCTGCCCTCAGCATCCCTGGGACACAACTGTGCTGCTGCCCCTCAAAGGAGGCAGAGATGAACCTTTAGTCATCAGTTTGCTTAATTTGATATAGCAAGTTTGTTTTTCAGAAAAACCGTGGGAAGTCTGTGTCTGATGTCCTTCCTTCCAATTTTCTTCCATGTGACTTTATTCTGGGTAGCAATTATTTTGCAATAGCAGTGACTGGCTTTGCATATCAGTAACTTGCTGTACCCTGTAAAATTCTGTTCCCTGCACATTACACTTGTGAAAATCTGTAACTTAACTAGAAAGGAGATTATGGATGAGGCCAATGCAGTGTATGAAAACCTGGTTTGTTAATGGGAAAAGGTCAGTGTTCTTTCTAGAAGGTTATGCAAAAAATTATTCACTGCAGGATAAAATTGCCCAGTGCTTATAATTCAAGGTCTTCGCAATGAGAATTTGAAAGATATATTATTGTTGTTTCCCTTTCTCTGTGCTCAATCTGTCATGCTGATTTAAAGTTCTTAATAAACATTCATACCAGAGCTGATCATAAAGTGCGAGTTAATTTTCACATGTAAAGCAAAACCACTCCACTTTCTTTTTTTTTATTACATTTTCAGCTTTGCAATAAAAATCAAACCAAAATCTACAAATATTTTCTATTTCTTAGACAGCTGTAAAATCAATTTATTCCCTTTTTGGAAAACATGTAAATGCAAACTGAGATGGAAAGTTTCCACGCAAGTTCTCATGTTAACTAAAATCTCAACTTGTCCTGAAACAAGACCATTAAAAATGCAGCAATTATGCAGTATTTGATTTTCTTCAATTCCAAAAACTCTGTCAGACACGCAATTCACTCATAGACACCCCTCAAGATATATGTATTACATCAAAGAAATGGTACTCTTCTCCTCTGGGGATAGGTTTTCTCAGGCTCTGCTCTCCTAATTCAGAACCTGACCTTTAGACCCCCTGAGAAAGCAGGGGGAAGTGTGGCTAGCAGGAAATTTTGCACCAGAAACAAGTGACATTTTCCTTGTTCCTACATAAAATCTCTGTAGTAGTACATTCCCATTGTTATGTCATCTTGGCTTTATGAAAGTCAAAGTTCTCCCTGAAGCATAATGACATTGTGCAGTTTGGAAGTTTCTAAGTGATAACAGGGTGATAAACACAGTGTAATTCCTGCACCCTAGTTCACTGCAGTTTTGAGGTTGTAGGCACTGTACAAAACGTGGATGGGAGAATATCCTGATCTAGCACAGCAAATCAACTGACGCCATGAAAACCAAAGTGCATGCCCCATACTGATCTGCAGTTTGCCCTTTAAGAACTGTAATTGATAAAGATTAGTTATATTAACATTACTATTTGCTTGTGATCCTGTGTGCCAATCTATTAATATAGGACATTAGAACAAGGCTGTGCTCCTGGGAGGCACCAACCCCTGTCACTGTGTGGGCTGAGTTCCAACTGGGGAGAAAGTGATCTTGCTCTGGAGAAATGGGGCTGGTGGATACCAAGATGACCATGAGCCAGCAGCATGCCCAGGCAGCAGTGAAGGCAAACACCTGCAAGAGCCAGCAGGACAAGAGGAGATTACCTCCTTCTGTTCCATGCCTGCAGGTCTGTGTCTAAAGGCCTGCATTCAGAATTGGCTCCCCAAAGCAAGAAAATACAGGGATAAAGGGAACAGGCACATGTTGGAGCACAGGTGCTATGCTCTTTTTTCTGGGCACCTGTCCAGCCATCCACAAGTCTATACAATCTGATCTTTAGGAGTCCCAAGGAGATTTTAGAATGCTACCTGTTTCTCCACTTTAGTATCATCATCGTTAGAAAATTTCACATCTGCTAAAAAATCTACCCTGGGCTGGTTACTCTGTCAAAGAGAACATTTTGTCAGCTGGGTACAGTTTGTTCCTATAAAATGTCTGTTCAACCTTGCTTATCTCTTTATTGTCTGGAAGGTGCTAAAGTTTCACTATTCCTCCACTCTAGTATCATCATCATTAGAAAATTTCACATCTACTTTGGATCTACCCTGGGCTGGTTACTCTGTCAAAGAGAACATAATATCAGTTGGGTACAATTTGTTTTTATAAAATATCTGTTCAACCTTATCTCTTTATTGTCTTAAAGGTGCTAAAATTTGCATAGAAGTGTTAAATTATTCTCATATTCCTTTGGTTCTCTTTCAGTTAAAAATAAAGAAAATCCTTTCATACACCGCAAGACTGAGTCCAGGTCTCTGAAAAGAGTTGGAGGTTGCTTCTCTGAGTCCAGGATGTATTTCATTAAGTCCTGCCAACCAAGCAGCCTTTACCTGCAGTTTATAAACAGAAACTTTATATACACATTTTTGTAAGGATATATATATAAGAGAAATAAGAGGTTAAATAACATTCAGAAAATCTAGCATGATTTATGACTATTCTCTACTATTCTCTGAGGGTTGGTGTTTCAGCAAGGAAGAAATATAAGTTTCAGGTAGTAAGACAACATCAAGCCAAATGTTGCCTGAAACTACTTGTGCATAAATGTAAGAAAAGGAAGGATAGAAAAAGAAAGATACAGGAAAAAATGAAGGTTAAACCAAATCAAACCAGCATGACTTGCTTCACAAAGTGAACAAGAGAAGAGGCAAGAGGTACTTCAACATGTAGTAGTACATTTTAGTGGTTTTGGCTGGAAAAGAGTTTCTTCATAGTAGCTTATATGGGGCTATGTTTTGGATTTGTGCTCAAAGCAATGCTGATAACACAAAGATGTTTTCTTCATCCAGTTCAGGTATTCCTATGTGAATGAGAGTGAAGTGCTGCCATACTCCTAAACATAGCTTCAGGGTGATGGAAATGCCTGGATAAGCTCAGCAAGGCTCAGCTTCCTTAGGAAGAGAATGTCTGAGGGTCTTCGCAGATCTTTGAGGCTGATTTCAAGTAGAATCCAAGAAGCTGTACCCAGGAAGGTAATGCTCCTGTGCCAGCTGCTAGGCAGATTTGTCCTCACTGCCCTGCTGGGATATGAGATGCTTCTATATCCCAATGTCACCAAGCAGTGGCCTAAAGCACACTGTAAGGCCGTATGAGGGATCAAGATCTACTGCTTCTGCAGGCTTAAGGAATCTATTTCCAAGATTTTTCCCCCCTCTAATGCCCTTATAAACATGGCAATGTTCAGACATTAATTCAGCATGGGTTTAAACCTGTTTGTTCTAGAGGGATGTTTCCATGGCTCACTGGAAGTATTACTACAACCATTTCTTGCTGCAGCAGCCTGTACAGTGACTTGCCTCTTTTTGCGTTTAGAACTAAATTTAGAGTAACTACACTGTAGCCCAGTGCCAGATTGCCCTTACCCATGCTTGAAACATGGTTACTCTGCTTCACTCTAAAATTACTCCTCTCCCTACAGTGGAAGCTGAGAGAGCTTGAAAACCCAGAAAGGCACCAAGGCAGGGGGAGGTTTGGGGCGATGGGCTGTGCACTCTCTTGCCACCTCAAACGCCGTGTACAGTGCTTTTGGGGGAAGTCTTGCAGCAGAGATCCATTTCAAACTTTTGCTTTGTTATTGCTCCTCCAACCTGATTTATGCTGTAAAACTGTGATCTGACTTCACTAAGGGGAGAGCTAGTAGATTTATTTGGAAAAAACCTACTGTGAGGCAGACTGTGAGGGCAGACTCACAGTGTCTGTCTTCACTGATAATTGCCAAATTTCCCCTCTTCTTGCAGGAAGACTTGTTCCTCAGTCAAGCTACACATTAGCACCTCTGCTGCAAGGCACAGAACAGTCATGAAATGCACAGCAGAGATGTCAGGGTGCTGGATGGGGGCAGCAGGACCTCCCTGTGGGCTCCCATGGCCCCTTAGTCTACCCCAGCTTCTCTGAGCTGATCTAGGACCCCACTTTCAGCTCAACAAAAACTGCCTTGGAATTCACTAACTAAAAAACAAAGGAGAGCTCTCTCCTGCTGTCTGTCCGTGCTGCAGACAACACAGTCCAGGAGCAGGAATGTGGAGGAGCCAGTGCAGTTTCTGAAAACAAACTGCACGCTTCTTTTTTCCCCTCCTTCACTCTCGGAACCAGGATTAAAGGTGCAGAACTTAATATCCAGCATAAACAGAACAGATGACTGCAGATACAAGCATCATATAGTCACCCTAAGACATTCATGATAAGAAATCAGGAGATCAAATACCTGACTTCTTTCTGGTTTCTCCCCAGCAGGTCTGCAGCCTTGAGGGTCACAGCATGGAGCAAGTGGTGTAAGTTGAATTGTGGACATTTCGCACATAAAATCTGGCAAAAAAGGAAGGCACTTTTCCTTTGTTATACTCTTAAAAATTCTCAAAACATTTAGTTTGAACCCATCCCATGGTTCATCGTGAAGCAGATTTTATGCATTGGATTTCATTGCAAGTACCTGCAGCACAGCAGTGCTGCTGTGAAGCATGGCAGTCAATATTTGCTTGCTAAATTCCTGTTGGACTACTGGCCTCAATGACATTGTAGGGCATGAACATCACCTTGTGTTGGCCACTCAGAGAAAAAGGACTCCCTTTTTGATTTTGCATTTTGTTCTCTCTAGTAGTCTAATTTACATTTTTTCTTTCTAATATTGAGAGCCCAGGAGACCAGGAACTGCTTCTCAAAGTGTCCTTTGCACAGAGATACATGAGCCTTTTGTTTGGCTGCATTCTTAACATATTTGTGGAGCACAGTCATATTAATGTCTAACAAGCTAATAACCAATACCTGCAATGCCCCTCACAGGCCTTCCAAACAATGCCAACCACAGTTCTTGAAGTTCTGGTATTCTTGCTGGTGGCCTAGTCAATAACTAAAATGGATTAAAGAGACATTGTTGGGAAACAATTAAGGAAGACATGTGGCAAGACATCCTTGTGAACAGCAGCACACAAACAATAGGACCTGAACTCCCAGGTCACCCAGGTGAGGCACAACCCACATTAGGGCATAGCTGCCTGCCCTGTGCCAGCTAATCAGTCACAGAGCAAGTCAGTGCGGACTCCTGAGGGACACAGTGGTGATTTTGAGCTGGTTGGTAGCAAGAAAGATGGAAAATCATGTCAATAATCCAGCCCCACTATGACTGTGACACCAGAGCAATACCTCTTAGGCCAGCATGAGCCAGAAACATCCTCATTCTTCTTTTCATAGCTTGCTTCCCAGGCTGAAGGCAGG
Organism: Polioptila caerulea; assembly: GCA_013397295.1. Lineage (NCBI taxonomy): Eukaryota > Metazoa > Chordata > Aves > Passeriformes > Certhiidae > Polioptila > Polioptila caerulea. The sequence goes on from VYXF01000459.1 coordinate 1,720,365, forward strand.
AGCAGATTTCTAGGGCAAGGCTTTTCAATCCACAGATTTTAAGACCTAGAATAGTCTCAAGGATCTGCTACAGGCTCAATGCTGAAGTAAGAGAAAATATAAGGACACTATTTTTCCCCTTGAAATAATTCCAAGTTTGGTTGGGCTTTCAGAAGGCTTCTCCCAGCCCAGGTCATTTTAATTCCAGAGTAATGAAGAATTTCAATTGTCATGAACTGGTATCTGCCTTTAACAAGAGCTACATTGGGCTGTCAGACAATAAGATATCCTTGCAGTGGAAGTTTCAAAACTATCTATCAATTCAACATCCTTTGATATGGCACTGAGTAAATTTTACATGTGTCAGTTTATTTTAAGTAAAGCAAATATCAGATGTTTGTCTACTAAGGAAAGGGTCACACTAACAATCATAAAGCGATTCAAGAATCTTGAGTGGAATCTCCTATAAAGTGACAAGTGTTCTTACATCATTCATACATTAATAGTGAGATAACTCAGGTAATGTTTAATGGTAGAATGAGGCTTTAGTAATAAAAATGGCACTTAAGCAAGCATTAATTATTCTTCTAGTCAAGTTGCTATTCCTCTAATTGAAGTATTATCTTCAAAAATTGGAGTGAATAAATAAGGAGCATATTTATAAATGCTTTGTCTTCAGACAGAGTCTAAGGGTTATCAGCATAGATACACATTAACTCATAATGCTTGAGTAAAAATTGTATTTTGGATCAGTTTTCAAATGCTAACCAGGAATAAAGGAGTTTGATGACATTTCATATGCTGTATTCTTAGACTGTCAGGGGAAAATACTATCTATATATATAGCACTATCATAAAATGTCGATTTGTATAAAAATAATGGTTTATAGTGGTCAGAAGAGCCCCAGCTCATTTTCCTGTATGACCAGGCCAGTCTAGTCATGGTGTTTGCATTGTTGTTAATTTTGTTTAATAGTTGAATTTGAATTATATTTTAGTATTTTAGTATTCATTTGCATATACATACACAAAAATACTCATAAATAGGCAGACATAAGGTACATGTGTGTCCAGGAACTGAGGGGAGAGCTTTATATATTCATTCTTAAGAAAAACAGAGTTTTGTAGCTGCATCAGAGTAGGGTGCCTGGGCTACTCATCCTCAGTCTCTCCTCCTGAAAATTTAGACATGAACTTCTTGGTGCCTTGAGGAGACAGCCCCTACTCTACACGTGTCATTTATCCTTTCTACACATTTTGCTGGCACCTCATTCCTCTGCCACAGACATCATGCTCTCATCCTCTCCAACCCGCCTTCAGAATACTAACACTACAAGTTGTTTGGGTTTTTTTTGAGTACAAGGTACATGAGGGCATAGGACGTGACACATGGCCTTCCACAACCACGTGTGACCTTAGCACTCCACCCTTGGCACTCTCTCGGTTGCTCCCCTCTGCACCCCCAGCTGAGTCTCTGGTCCCCGTGCTGCTGCCACTGCTCCTTCAATGTGGGGACAAAGACAAGCAGGTGGCAGCCGTGGTACAGCATGTGCTGGGCTCCTGTTGGCTCCTTCCTGGCAAGGCTCTCCTCACTCTCCTGGGGAGGCTGTGAAGGTCAGTTCTCATGTGACAGCTTCACCAGACTGCTGTGCTGACTGCAGCTCCCTGGGACATGCCCTCTTCACCTGCTGTGACTTCACCCCATGGACTTTCTGAGCTCCTGGCAGGCAGGAGAGTGCTGCCACTCAGCAGCTCAGATCCACTCAGATCTTGCTTACACAACCTGCCTAAATCCCAAACCCTTACCATGGCTTCTGGGATAAGACTCAGAAGACTGAGTTTAAATATTAACAAAATGCTCTGTGGTGCACTAGGCAGTCAAGGCTGAGCACAATGTTCTGCAATTTGGTTACACCAGCTTGGAAAAATCTTGCCTTTCAATGGCCTCATGTATACACAATGAAGTTTTATTTTCCAGTGTGTAAGCAGTTAGCAAGAGAAGACATCTGCTGTCCTGAAGAATGTTTTTTTATGTTTATAAGGCCAAATGAAGCCCAGAATAATCTCTTTCCAGCCCAGAACAAGTGCTCAGCTGCTTCTGCTCTCCTGTGGGTTGATAGGAGGAGGAAAAAGACTGGGAGCAGGGTGGTGGGGACATCTCTCTGCTCTTCTCCCTCAACAAGGCTGGTTGCTGATTCCTCCAAAGGAGGTTTGCTGAATGGACACAGGCAGCCCTCTGTGCCAGGATGAGACCTCCATAGGTTAATTTGTATTTTCTTGCATCCTGTCAGTCTCCCCAGCAAGCTGGCTCCCCTGGTTACTTCAGCCATGTCACTCATCTGCAGCTGGGCATTTCCATCTGCACTCTCCTAGACTTGCCCTGTCTCCTTTGCTTCACCCTGATAATTTCTATTAATTGCTGGTATGTCTCACTATAGAGAGTTGGAGTTTAGTCATTGGAACAAAACCCAGTTGATTAGAATTAGCTAATACTTACTTTCAGGTGGAAGAAAATTGTTCTAGAAACTTAAAGAACATCTTAAAGTACATGAGGAAGGCAGAGTGGTTTTGTGGAGGGGAGAATCCTTTTGGCAAAGCCTCACTTCTCACCCAAGAAACGAGGCAGGATGCTTTTCAGGCTTGCCAGCACTAACCACTGGAGGTCTCTTCCCACCGCTCCTCAGAGCCCATCAGGACCCAGAGTGATCTGGGTGGTGCAGCCTGTGCAACCCAAACTGCACCAACGCAGCACTTTAGAATACCATGAGTGTCTGCGAAATTTTCTGTGTATCATTTATTTAATGTGCTTGTTAATTAGAAGTTTGTACCTATGGGACCAGCAGTGCTGCACCATACCTTGCATCCGTAAATCAGGGGACAGTCCCTGCCCTCCTTGTCCTGATGGTAAATCCTGCCAGTCCAAAACAAGCTGTAATCTCACTCCCCAGTCCTGTTTCAATCAGGCTCTGAAAACGCAATTGAATAAATAAAGGGCTGGATTGGCTAATGAAATAGAATGATTCAACAAAAGGAGGGAATACACACGTTTGTGGGGTTGTTTTTCTAGGACAGAGGATATTTAATTGGGGCTGTCCTGATTATGACTTAGACTGCAACCAACTCATCTTTATCAGATGTACTTAGATACGTGGGTTTTATTTTAGGCCCATCCCAAGTTATAAATTAAAAAGCCTTTCCAGAAGACCTTGGAAAATATTACATTGTGCAAGTGCAGCCAATAAAAGATAATTAACTTTAGATCATAAAGGCAGATAATAAAAAGAATGTTACGTTTGAAAGCATTTTTCATAAAAGCCACTATGATATGAAAACATACTACAGTATTTATAATGATAAAGCTTTAAAAGTTGGTTGTAATTATTATCATAAACTTACAATGCCTTTGTAAGGGATATGACAGGAATATCCTCAGACTTAGTGGTAATTTGTAATATTGTTTCAGGACTGAGCTCTAAGCCCCAGAAACACGAAAGTTTATGGCATTATGATGAGCAAATATTAAACTTCTACTGACAACTAGACTGGACCATCCAAATATACTCTCTCCAAATACATGGACTGTGTGACTTTTTTTTCATACAAACATCTTGAGAAACAACACAGGCAAGATATTTTCAAGATGTGAAGGAGAGTTTGATAAGGACTGTTTACTTGTCTGTTCTTTCTTTGCAAAAGCACCTCCCCAGGGCTCCAGCTGCAGGTCTCCACCCAGCAGACTCTGTTTGCCCCAGCCAGGACAGCCACACCATTGTGCCTGTGGAGACTGCCAGGTGCTGCTGGTTCCCATCTCAAGGAGCCTTCGCCTCCTTGCCCTAAAGGAAGAGCCCTGCTGGAACTCCTGCTCTTATTTTGTCCTCCTTTTGTTTGCTCTAAATTACCATCCTCATAGAGTTTGATAACTGGCTGGTAAGAATGGGCAGCTCCCCTTTCCCCTCCTCTGATCCCCTAAATGCTTGTTTTCAAGGGACTTGTGTTCAGGATTATGTTTTTTTCTCCAATCCCAGTGCTGCCCTTCAGTTTCTTATTGCCTTATTTTTAAGTGTTTTTGCATGAAGCTTAGCATGGGTGAGATTCCCTCTTTTTCATCCAAAGGACTCTTTTATTCACTTCTGTAGCCCAGCACTAGAGCCCTGTTGGTGGTTCACTGGGATTGATGCCAGCTGTTGAGAAAGAAGCTCATTTCCTGCAGCAACTCTCTTTTCCGAGCTGGCCTTTATCCCAAACTGGTTAGTCACAATATTTTTGGCTTGTTTGATCTGGCCTGATAACAGCCTGAAGCAGCCTATTGAGGAGCCAAGGGGAGCACCAGCCGTGGCAGGATGTGCTGTGGCCAGGATCTGCTCCCCAGAGGCTGCTGCAAAAGAAGATGCCGCCACCCAAGCACTGGAAAGTTTTCCCATTGCTTTTTCTGCCCACTGTTTGCAAACCACTTTGCACACCTGGCTTTAAGATTTGTGGCTTTGCATATTTTTATCCCAGCTGGAGGAAGTGCAGCTCTTTTTATTAATAATGTTGTAGGTAAAAATTACAGTAGTGGCCTCTCTGGGGACCAGAGACAACACCGGGCCTGATTACAGTTCCAGGTGGCCACATTTCCTTCAGATTTTGCACAGCAAGCAAATAAACCTCTTTACTAACTGAAGAAAAATAGATTAAAAAATGAGAAATAGGCTGAAACCATTGGCTGTATGCAAGTCACATCTAAGCCCCATGAGCTCTGAGGCTTCCCCTCATACAAGCAGAGGCCAAAGTATGAACTACCATCTTTGGGGCAAGAGGGCTGGACTGAATGAGAGATGTTGTGGATGAGCCCAGGAGCCCCAGGGCTGGTGGGTTTAGGACAGTGAGCACAGAAATAGACATTGCTTCAACAAGTGATAAATGAAAATTCATTTAAAAGATGCATTTGTGGTTGTTTGTTTCATTGTGTTGGTTTTTTCCCCTGCATCTCTCAGTTGTAATACTTGTAAACATCCTCAAATTAACACTGTTAATAAGGAGTGCTACAGCTGGGATTATATTATATTACATTATATATAACCACTTTCCTTCTCCTGAGCAGACAGCATGCCAGGTCAGGCTACCTGCTGATCTGCATAAAGATTTCATCATCTTCCGGTGTCAATCTGCAAACAAGCAGATAGGAAGAATATCCAGGGGTATGAATGCAACAGAGGGTACTGTGGGGCTTTTCAACAGCATGAGAGAGATCTCATTTGCAGATTGAGAATAAGAGGGATGAACAGAAATATGTTTACCTTCTTCTTATGACTGAACTCAGCTCTTGAATTTTACCCTTAATTAGTCCTACTTGTATTTATTATAATAGTATTTAAAAATATGTATTTAAGATTTCATTTACTGCTTAATGTATTCTAATATGGTTTTAAAGAATGTGGTACCTGTATGACATAGGGAATCACACTTTAAAGAAGTGAAAGTTTGCTAGCACTAATCTGGAAATTATTCTAAGCTACTAATCTTCAGCGTGTGGCCTTTGAACCTAGTGTTTTACTTCTAAGGATCTTTGTGAGATGAGTAAGAAAAACAGACTTCTCTATGATAGACTTCAATGTATGCTTGAAACATCTGTATGGAAATGTTTATGAGCTCACAAATGGAAGAAGTTAAGTATGTTAACACTAAATTGAAAAATAGCAAGAATTCAAGAGAATGTCCGTGGCAAATCATTGCAATGTAGGAACTGGGATTCCCTCTCTTAATAATTATAAAAATATTCAGGAAAGTGAGGTTCCTTAAATAATCTGAAACTATCCTGATGTAAGATCAAAAGACAAAATACTCCGTATCCTGTGGCAACTTGTTTTGTACAATTCCAGGGGAAGAACAGGCTGTTAACAAAAGTGAGTTCAGCTTAAAATTCCCAAATCCAGATGTGATTTCTAAGGGCCTATGCACACCTGGATAGCTCTGGAACAAACACTTGGAGATGAAGCGGAGGATTGTAGACCCCAGACCTGTGGAGCCTTGGTGTCCACAAATAGGTGAATCCCTCTGCTAGAAGAACACAGCAATGTTGCTCCATGAGCAAAACCCCAGATAATTTCATTTTGCACATTCTTGCAAAACAAGCTGACGCTGATAGGAACGCAGGAACTGATAAGAGACCTGGTGAAATATTGGGAAAGACATTTTTCCATGTTGCTGTTACCTGAGGGAAACTCCAGGCATAATTCACACAGTTTAAGGAATGGCACAGTCTAAAGTATCTGGAGATAGTGGAGTATTTTATTGCAGTGGTATCTGCAAAGGTACATCACACAGGAAAACCTAGAGCACAAACATAAATGATTACTAGGAGATGTCTCTGACAGTGTTTGAATATATTCTAATGTTCTACCAGCTACCTAGAAATATAGTATTTGTTTAGGTTATTTTTAACAGTTTATTTTAAGGTTATTTCAAAATGGATAAGCAAGTAAAAGTGTGCTCAGCTGGATTTTAGGAAAGAAACTGTGAACAGTGGCCAGGGCTCACCTGTGAAGTACAGTGCTGACACCCATTCGTGGAAGTTTCTTATCATATTCTGCCAGGCAGCATTTTGGCCATTTATAATTATTTTGGTTTTGCTTTTTCTTTCATGACAGTTTGACTTTGTTCTATTTAGCAGAAATACTTTGGAATTGATTGAAATTCAGGTAACCACTGTTGTCTTCAAGGATCATTATCTTGGCTCTGGCTTCCCGGAGATGGGACATGCCCAGAGGAGGAAAATACATAGACACTGTATGCTAGCCTGAGATGGACAGGACACCCTGCACTGCTCTCCTTTGGCCTGGTGGAACATAGGATGTTTTTATATTCTCACATGGCTGAAAACCCCTTGCAAATGAGGGTCCCACAGGCATCTGTGGGACAGGTGTCCCTGTAGCCAGCAGACTACATCAGGATGGAGTGGCAAGGCTGAGCCTCCCATTCCAGCACAGCACAAAACAAGGCAATCTATATCTCTGCTTTATTTCAGATATCTGAACACTCATTGCAGTCTGTGTTAAACATGACTCTGTGCTTGTGTACCAGTATCTGTAGCAGTATCTGGCTGTGACACTGCAGATTCCCTGACTCACCCATCACCAGCTCTGTGATTGTGCATGCTCCCATCCCTGTGATTCCCAGTCTGGTCGAGCCTCAATGTATTGCTAGATTCAGCAACTGTAAAAGTAGAGTCAAATGCTGAATTGACAAGTCTAATTGGTTGCTTGTCTCTGATGTGAGAGATTCATGAAATTAAAAGAGCTTTAGACTAAAACAAATTACTTACATCTTAAGCAAAATTCAGAAAGTTCATAAGAGGGAAAATAATATTGGATTAAAATATGATACTTTTGTATTGAAGAATCAAGCACTATTTTTAATGTTTCCTTGTTCTGAAAAACAATGTGCAGGATTTTGTGTTTGTGCTTTTTATTATGGTGTAATGGAATCCTATAAACACCTAATACTGAGGCCACGATTGCTGGCTTTCAGGGTGCAATAACTGTAAAGTCCATAAAAAAGAGAATAAAATTACAGAAGTGTAATAAAAGAAGTGTGAATAAAAAGTGAGAGGTATGTGAATATGGCACCAGTCTTTCATTGGAAATTTCCAGTTCCACTTCACCATACAATGCAATAACAGCACTGGATGCTCCTGCTTATAGTGTGCTCTATACAAAGGAGTAATACCTTTCAATAACTCACATTCTAGCAGGGTGTCAGCTCTTCCTGAGGCACTAAGCAAAATTCCAAGCCTCTTTTTCTACAGGTCTCAATAAAACTGAGCAATCAATAAACATCATTGTTAATGGAACTGATCTCTTCCCACTCAACCTCACTGTTCTTTCCTTTCTTATGTTGTTTGCCTGATACTTGCATCTTGACTAAGCTTACTCATCCTCATCCTAGTTTTAGGCATCACCATTGAGTTTGACACAGTAATGTGACTGATTTGAGTTGGGCTTCAGGATGCTAGTTAAGGAAACTTTCTGTAAAAAACCTAAGGTACTAGAGACTATAAGATGTGGAAAGTGAAATGACATTTTGCTTCCTTCTGACATTGGTGTCCTGAGTCTGTGAGTACAAGGGACAATTCTGCTTTCCATGAAGGCCTCTCAGGGCCAAGCATTTTTCCATTTCTTTCTTGGATGTCTCCAGTGGGAGCTTCAAATCTTCCTAAGGATGCCACTCAGAGGCTGTGATCCTATATTTTCTCCAAAGGAGGAGAGAGGAACTGGCACTGGCAGGAGGTGCATGCCCAAACTGCCTGCTGCACTTACCACTGAGCAAAATACATTTATGTGCTAAACTGCCCAAGTAGAACGGAGAGTCATTTTTTAAATGGTTGGAAGAACCTGAGTTCGGGGTGTTTTGCACCTCTAGCATCACAGCAGATGGTTTTGTGAGCAAACTTTGCTTCAAGGTTTTGAGCAGAACCTGGCCAGAGCACAGGATGTTGCCAGAAAGCTACACAGGAGAACCGAAGTTTTATACAACACATGGAGAAGGAAAACACTGGGAAACACTAGAAATCTGCATGGGCTGATGCTGCTATCCACATTCTCAGCCAGCTAAACTCCCAGTATCGATCCTCGTGTTTATTTAACACTGAAAAAAGACATGGAGCTCTTCACAAGACAAGTTCGGTGTCTCTCAGCAGAACTATTTTCTTCTCTCTGTGAAAAATACCTTCTTTATGCAGTAAGTCACTGAATTTGTTGCTGCTTTATCTCCCTCCAGTCACTTGCTCTTCCTGCTCCATCCTGGCCGGGGTGGGAGGCCACACATGTAAAGCCCTTCAGAGCTCAGCTCGACATGGGTCTTTCAAGAGCTGTGGGTAGTTTTCAGCTCTCATGAAAACAAAGGGAAGCTAAGAGTGCTTGAGGCTTGGCAAAGGATCAGGCTGCGACTGGTTCACATCTCTGAATTCTCTGTGTTTATGGGACTGCCTAAGAGAGAACAATCAGGAGTTTTCATTTCCTCCTCCTCCTCTGCTCTGCCTAGGTAGAAAAGGCCACACTTTCCCAGTTAGTTAGTTTAGTTGGTTTTTTAGTATCCAATATAAAGACATAAAGGGTTTGCACAGCCGAACTTCTGCAGTGTGGGACACAGCAACCAGCCTCCTGTGTGCCCCTTGTGCATGAAATCTCTTCTGCACCATCAGGGGAAAATCACATTTTTAACAGTACTGCTGCAAACAGAAGAATGTTTATTCACTTTGTCACTCCACATACCACCTTATTGCTTCAGTGAATTAGTGGAAATAATCCAAGAGCAAAGCACTTATATGAGGATATGATGAAGCCAAGGACTGACCCTCTTGACTTCTTTAGAGCCAAGGGTCCCTCCGGTATTTAAACCTAGTCTTTAAAAAGCTGTTCTCTGGTGTATGTTGCAGAATTTTGTAATGTATCCTGAACACAATTTAAATCCTGAATTTAAAGTTTTAAAGCACTTCTATGATCACACCATATGTGGAGGGAAACCAAAAGCTGTTAAACTGTATTATGGTTTTTATGAGTTTTTTTATAGTTTATGGTTCTACAGCTTTTTACATGCTTGCTACTGTAATGGTAATAAGTAAAAACCAAAACTGTGTCAGTTTCACAAACTGCAGTTAATCCCTTAAGCCAACAGCAGGTACCAAAACAGGGTCTCACTGATGCAGAGAAGGCACTCACAACAGCTCGGGAAGTGACCTGGGATCTCTACTGACTAGACAAGCTTATGGTCTTGGTTAGAGGTGTAGCTCTAATTTTCAAAAGATCCTGAGGTCTCGAGCAACTCTCAGGGAGCTACAAGAAAAGAAATCCTGCTGAATGGTCTAATAGAGGTCTCACCTTGTGAGACTGGATATTGGGGTCCTGCTCGCTTCATCACTTCTTTGTCTAATAATTCACTGAAATGCGGGCAAACCACCTGAGGACAGAATCCCAGGCTCCTCCTGCCTCCTCTGCTAGACCCATGTGTGACTGATCCTGCAGAGCACAAAGAATGCCCATCCTCATGTGACCTTTCATCAGATGAAGAAAACTTTCTTTAGGGGCAGAATCTACAACTTCATATCCCAGAGGCTAAGTCGAGCTCTGACTTCCAGAGCAGAGGAGCCCCCTAAGGAGCCTGGCAAACCATGGTCTTGATGATAACATGGGTATCAACAGCTGAAGCACTGCTAGGTGTTCATGTCAGTGTGACACAAGAAAAGGGTAGTAAGGATGATTTTCATCAGGCACTTCAATGCTGGAGTGTCCTCAGCACCTCAGCTCTGAAGGTTCACTGCTATCATGAACACAGGCACCTGGAACTGAAGTTGCAACCTTGGGCCTCAAAATGTTATTTCTTCATGTGTCTCCTTAGGTGGTTTTAGGTATCTCAGGGAAATGTTTATCAAAGGTTCACTTTGTCCTAGGGAGGAGGATCCCCTCTGGTTGCTCTATGGGCAGTGGAGGGCAGCAGGAACCTGCAGTTCAGTCCAACCCACCTGTGCCACAGCACATGGCCAGACACACGGTCTGTGCCTTTCCACTGTCTGCCAGGGGCTGCCACAGCTGTGAGCTCCACCGAGTCACAGCTGCCCTTTGGAAATCCCTGCAAAGATTACTTTTGGCAATAATCTTAGAATCCAGAACTTGCTTCTGGAAAGACATTTAGAGACTATTAAAGAAGCTTTGGAGGAAGATCCAGGGAGGCAAGCTTTGCTCAGAGCTGACATGCCCAGCAGCTCATCTCCCTCATCAATGACTTAGGCTTCTTCAGAAATGAAGGGTACCATAGCTGAGCTCTGTCCACCATTTCCCACTTCAGCCCAGAAACAACACAGGATTGCAACAGGCAGTCCTTCTTATTCATCTCTATTTTCCCATATGATTTCTGCAGACCAATCAGAAACAGTTCACCAAACAAAGTTAAGCAATATTCTAGAGAACTTTAAGAAATTACTCCTTATCACCCCTCCTGAGGATAGGCTCAATGGTCAAGGCCACAGTTAAATCTTCCTTTTCTTGTAAAAGTTAACTGAAGTTAGTTATTAAAGTGCTGGCAGTATTTAGGGAGGTTCTGAAGTGAAGAAGAGCACAAGATACCTGCACTGCCTGTGAAAATTTCAGGGATATCTTTATCCAAAGAATCTTGGTGTAGTTTCTTCCGAAGAGCTTCCTGGAAGATATACCAGGTACAACTTTAAATTGTCATTTTAGGTATGGGATATGTGAAGTAATGCTTATAAATGAAATGCTTCTAGTCATGTGCTTTTATTTTTTGTGAAATGTGAAAGATTCCTTTGTGGAATTTCTGTGTATTTTTCAATTGTTTGTATTGCAGAGAAGTTCAATTTGTGAGTGAGTATATATAGGCTTAGAAGTGGGATGGACCATGTTAATATTTAATTATTCAATTAAAATTGCATATTTTTGTGTACTTCTAAGTCAATATTTAGGATAAACCAATAAAGGGAAAAGATTTCCCTTTGTTAATCCTCTCAAGAAAATGGCACACATGATAATATGCATTTCCAAGATTTCACAGAGCTGAGGGATTAGCAGCAGAGTTGGAGATTTTCACATAGTAGAAATGGCAATGCTTTTAATTGCTGATCATGAGAAAAGAAGCAGAGGCTATATGGATTAAGCTGAACCAGAATGTTGTCTCTGGAGTTTCATTTCAGATCTAGTCTTGGTCAGTAGTGACTGAAAGTTGTAACCACTCAATAGCTGTGCAGTGTAAGTTTGGTCCATGCTGGTGCTCCTCGTGTGTGGGTGGACACATCATAGAAGTCATCAGAAGAATTGGTCTTGTCCCCCAAGGAGCCCAAGGCAGTCTAGAGAGATAGTGTGGGTTGTGGGAGTACAGACCACTCTTTTAGGAAATTTGTGAAGGACATTGCTGGTACTTTCACCATGCTGGTACTTTTAACAGGATCCTCCTTTTCTTTAAAACATCTAAAATAACTAATGTCTCTGACTGATAAAACACCTCTCTATACTGAAGGCATCCCATCTTTTTTAAGATATATTGGAAGAAAATGAGAGTGAGCAAGAGGAAGGCAATACTGGCTGCAGTCATGGTATCTGACAGCTGCTGACAGCCTTGGAAGAGGGAACAAGACAGGAGAAGCTTGCCTAGCAGCAGTGGTCATCTACCTGCAGCAAGGTGCTGCTCCATGTGGTCCTGTTTAGCTGCCAGGAAACAGGCTGAAGGCACCTTCCACTGCACTGCAGGTGCTTGGGCTGGCTTGGTTAAACCTCAGTGAAGCACAGCACTGTGGTGTTTAATGCAGACTTCAGCTTGGCCAGGCTCTGGTCTCCCCCTGCAGCTTTAAGCCATTGGCCTCAAGGGAGTCTGTAAACTGGGGGTCTGTTCAGGAGGTGAAAAACACGTGCAAAACACTCACACCTTCAATAAGTCTAACAGTCAGACATGCAGACTAGGACACAGAGCAATTTTAAAACCTTTAGTAGATAAAATAACTTCTTGCAAATCTAAGTAACCACTCTTTATCAGGGAATAAACTGAACCAACTGTATTTTTCATTGAAATTTCATCAGCCTCAGTTTTGGAGCTCTTATCCCAACAGAGGGAGGGACAGTAGTGTAAAATTAACGATCAGAGTATGATTTTAACTGGCTTTGGATCGGTGTTTTGAATGAGCTTAGATTTTGAGCATTTGCCTGATAGAAAAATTGCCTGCCAGTTTCTGGAAAATATTATGGATCTAATTTTTTATGCTAAAACAGAGAGTAAAAATGTTTAACCCATTGTCAAAATAGTGAACCCTTTGTGCAGGAATAGTATGTCAACAAAATATCTAAGAGGTTCATTGACATTGTTTGGACTTCTACACATGTCTATGAATTTACACAGAATGAACAAACAAACTAAAATGAAATCACTTAAAATAGGTCAATAATAGGCTCTGAGCGGTAACAAAGTTTCAAGATGAGGTTCACATTTTAATGCCAAAATTGTCATAGACTAAAAGCTTTTCATCTGTTCATAACTATGCAAATAGGTTTGTACTGTTTGTGCAGATTAAAACCTGTACTGTCATATCTCCAATCTAAATGCTGAGTACTCACAGGTCTGGATTAGAAATGTATGTAGGGTATTTCAGCAAGAGTCAGATGATAGACGTGAGCAAGGAATTGCTGCTGGTCAGGCATCTGTCAAGAGACCACCAGCCAGCACCAAGGCACCATGGAGCATTTTCATTAAGGGAGAGAAAATAAATTTTAAAACTCTATTATCAGTGTCCCAAAAGATTACTTGCTCCCTACAGTACATCTTCATATCTGAGTCAAAACAAAATAGAACAGGATTGAACAGATTAGTTCCAGTTGGAAGGATCTTACAGTGATCATCTAGTCCAACTGTTGCTACAAAGAGCAAGTTCCACAGCTTCTGTCTGGGACTAGTACTGTATTAAATATTCAATGGTGGCTTCAGCTGAGAGAAATATTTTTAGTTTTAGGTGAATTTAATATGGGAAGAATGTGTGGTGTAATGAGAAACATAACAGCAGTGAGCAGCACAGTGATTGCATCAATTAATTGCTGCAAAATACCCAGTGGTATTGACTAAAGTGAGTGATTAACAGATTCATTCTCATGTGTAATTTGGGCTCCAGGGGTCATTTCTCGAGTGACCCAGGACAGTTCCTCTTCAGCACAAACATGCAAATGTGGGTTGGGACAGGCAGAAAATAGCATTCAGGTAAAGCACTGCAACAACTGTTCGTGAACATGGAGCAGAGGAGAATTAGTCCTGACAATCTGAGGAAACAAATAACAAGCAGCAATGTTATGTTTTGTTTTTTTTTTACTCCTGAGCCTGATCTCCTTGTCACACAAATCCAACCCAATACATTCAGCCTTGTCTCAGAATGCAAGAGAGGATGGCTAAGCCCTGCCTAGGCTCTGCCTTTCCCCTCTTGTGTGGGTTACAGTGAGCTCCCAGCCCTCCCAGCAGTGCCAAAGAGAAACCTCTTGGTATCGGCTTGTCTGTTCTTTAGGAAATTAATCTCCTTTGAGGGAGGAAGTTTTTGATTGTACATGGCTGAGTGAGAGATAAATTAACTCAAAAGCCATCTTGTCCACTTTTTGGCTGCATCTTTAGAGAGAAATACTTCATGCTCCAGTGAAACACTGCTGCAGTGGGAGGAGGAGCAGGGCAGGAGATCACCTTGGCAAAGTGAAGTGGGTGTCTCAACCATCCCTCTTTTGATCTTCAAAGGTGGTAACGCTCAGTTTGGAGCTCACTCAGCTATGCTATGGCTACCCGCCTCACAGTACATAAAGAACTGACCCTGTTTTTCATTTCAGGTTTTTGAGTGCCTGGGGCAGAGAGGAGCACACACAAGAAACCATCCTATCCTGACAATTCAGGAGAAATGGTTGAACCTGTGGGTAACCATTATGTTATAGCCAGACCTGTATACTCGGAGAATTCATTCAATGAAGAGCATGAGAAATTGCACAGATACCATAAAACCTTTTGGGATCACCTGAAACTCTATTTTAGGTAAGGAGATTTTTTTTTTTTAATAGATCTAGGATACAGTCCTGACTGCTCTTGTACAGGATAAACTCCATCTTGACAATGTCCATATCCCATTCCAACATAGCAAGTGAAAATTCATTGACATAAATTCAGTGTCAGATTTTTCTTAATGGATTTTGACTGCTGTTACCCTTAAAAGTCTTCCTACAGCTGTATCTAAGGTAGCTTCTCTTTTTCTGGGCCCTTGGCAGTACAAACTCTAGGAAGACCTTACTGCACCCTTTCAGTACTTAAAGGGGTCTTTCAAGAAAGACATAGTTTGACTTTTTACCATGGCCTGTTACAACAGGACAAGGGATGATGGTTTTAAACTAAAAGAGAGTAGATTTGGACTGGGATATCAGGGAGAATTTTTTTGTGATGAGGGTGGTGAGGTACTGGCACAGGTTACTCAGAGAAGTGATGGATGCCCTGTCCCTGGAAATGTTCAAGGTCAGATTGGGCAGGGCTCTGAGGAACCTGACCCAGTGGGTGGCATGCCTGCTTACTGGGGTGGGGGTTTGGATTAGATGGCCACAGAGGTTCCTTTCCAACCCAAGCTATTTTAGGGTTCTATGAGAATTTGGGTTGGAAAGGACCTCTGAAGGCCACTGGATTTACTTTGAAGCACAGATGGCAGTGCTTGTTGATCAGAGCTGTGTCTGGGGGAGATTTTGACTTCTGGCAGCCAGAACCTGCATCCTTGCCCTTTCCTCACCTCTCTGAAACAGGCTGCA
>VYXF01000459.1:1735718-1763441 GCA_013397295.1 Polioptila caerulea
TTTGACTTTTTACCATGGCCTGTTACAACAGGACAAGGGATGATGGTTTTAAACTAAAAGAGAGTAGATTTGGACTGGGATATCAGGGAGAATTTTTTTGTGATGAGGGTGGTGAGGTACTGGCACAGGTTACTCAGAGAAGTGATGGATGCCCTGTCCCTGGAAATGTTCAAGGTCAGATTGGGCAGGGCTCTGAGGAACCTGACCCAGTGGGTGGCATGCCTGCTTACTGGGGTGGGGGTTTGGATTAGATGGCCACAGAGGTTCCTTTCCAACCCAAGCTATTTTAGGGTTCTATGAGAATTTGGGTTGGAAAGGACCTCTGAAGGCCACTGGATTTACTTTGAAGCACAGATGGCAGTGCTTGTTGATCAGAGCTGTGTCTGGGGGAGATTTTGACTTCTGGCAGCCAGAACCTGCATCCTTGCCCTTTCCTCACCTCTCTGAAACAGGCTGCAATTCAGTGAAGCTGTTCACTGACAAAATTTTGTCCCCTTGTGCCTTTGCAGCTGCTCCCCACAGAGGGTCAAAAAAATTGCTTTGGGTTTGTTTCCAGTCGTCTCCTGGCTGCCCGCGTACCGCTTCAGGGAGTGGATCCTGAATGACATCGTCTCTGGCATCAACACGGGGCTCGTGGCTGTGCTGCAAGGTACCTTTGGGAAATGTGTGTCCTGACACAGCCTGCTAGGCCAGGGGCCAAGGCACTGCTGGCTTCAGGCTGCAGCACACACGTCACCTTCCCTGGGCCTCTGTTGTTACAGGTCTGGCCTTTGCTTTGCTGGTGAATGTCCCCCCCAGTTATGGACTCTATGCAGCCTTCTTCCCTGTCCTGGTCTATTTTATCTTTGGCACATCGAGACATATCTCAGTGGGTAAGTTTGGGCACACCACTTGCCCTCCTCACTGATGAAGAAGTACATGCTGACTCTTCAGATCTTTTAACAAGTGCCTTGTGCTGCTCAGGTCCCTTCCCTGTCCTGAGCCTCATGGTGGGAGGAGTTGTCACCAGGCTGGTCCCCGATGACAGCACTGGAAATGGCAATTTCACAAATACCTCTGCAATAAACGATGAGAGAGTGATGGTGGCTGCATCTGTAACCTTCCTTTCTGGGGTTGTTCAGGTTGGTAAATGTGTGTGTGTGTGCACCTATGTGAATAGATGGAAGGTGGCCTGGCCTTCCTCTCTGGTTTCTGTGGTTGTAGTCACCAAAGTAATCCTTTTCCACTTTCCATGTAACTGACCCTGTCTCACTGATTAGGAGACATCTGCTCCTTCCAGTGACCAGGCACCCACATGTGCTGTGAAATCCTTGGTTTTGCACAGGCCTGAGCCCACAGTCCACACAGCTGCAACCTCCACCTACAGCCAAAACCAGTCTGCTGGATTGGAAAAAAGTAGCTGTGAAAGCAATGTGAATGATGCAGATGCACCAAGGGGAGGAAAAGCTCTGCCTTGCAATTTTGTTTTTTAAAAAATCCATTTATCCTTACTCCCTAATAAAGAATTCCTACAGTTCCTCCATTCCTAATATAATATTTGTTGCTTTGTGAAACACTTGTACCATGTGAAAATACAGGAACTGAAAATCCTGGAAATAAGGATGTATATTTTAGCTATAAAATAAGAAGAAAGGGTTTAAACTTTTGTAGCAATTATTCTTACTAGTATTATGCCTCCTGTTGCTGAATGTCAACTTTTGTTGCAATTCTGGTGACAGTACATTCCTTAATCTCTGCATGGATGGGATTCAGTGAAAATCTCTGCTTTTGTTAAATATGACTGTCTTTCTTTCAAAGATTGCTTAAAAATACAAATGAATCCCACTGACCTATGCTCGTTTTGTGTTTCAGTTGCTTCTGGGAATTTTCCAGTTTGGATTCATCGTTGTTTATCTATCACAATCATTAATCAGTGGTTTCACGACTGCTGCAGCTATCCATGTTTTGGTATCTCAGCTGAAGTTCATGTTTCAGCTACCTGTCCCTGGATTTAATAAACCATTTGGCATCATCTATGTAAGTGCTAGGTGCTCATTATTTGCTAATGTTATTGATGTACTGTGATGTATTTCTGACTGTAATAACAATGTAGCATAAAAACTGCAAAGCAAGAGGAAAAATGAGAGAAAAACAAGAGATATGTTATTAGTATTTGACCAATCTTTATATTTATTACCAAGCACCAAGTTACACCCCATTGGGATAATTAGATAATGTTTACTATTTTGTGTTGGCATATTTCAATTAAGCATTCAACTCTGCCTTAAGGATTTAATTATTTATTTTTACTGGACTGATACTATACATATTTAATTTACATATGACTCTGTGATGGCTTTTGAATGAGAAAGAAGGGAGAAGAAGGACAGGAAGGAAGGCATGGAGAAAGGCACCTGCCTGGCAATGCCATTTCTCACATTCCTTATCATGGACGTGCCTGTTGTTCCAACCCTCCCTCAGGGGTTAATCTGGAGGAGAGGGTCACAAGTTAGTGGACATCTTTTGCAGATGCTTCCATCAATTGGCAGATGCACATACATTCATGGGGGCTTGCAGTCCACATCATGCCACAAGGAATAAATCCCAAACAGCACAATCCTTAGAGCCATTCAGATACAGCCTCTTCTGGAAGGGACGGTGCTACTGTGCCAGGGCACGACTGTTTCTAAAGCACGACATATTTCTTCCTGATTCTGCAGACTCTGGAGAGCATTTTCAGCCAGATCACAAACACAAATGTTGCTGACCTTGTCACATCACTGATTGTCTTGCTTATCGTGTTCGTGGTAAAAGAAATGAATGATCGATACAAAGAGAAGTTGCCAACTCCCATCCCGATCGAACTCCTTGTGGTGAGTCACTTCCTTTGATTTTGCAATTGTTCCATGTTACGACATGGGAAGCAGAGTTTTAACTATTTCTTCTCCTGTATTCCATTAAACGGTGCGTTATCATTTTACCTGTAAAGAAAAATTTAGAGCATCTAAATTTTTAGGGAGCTATTGTGAGGTGTTTTACTTCCACATAGCTGTTCTTAACTGAACATATCTGTGGTGTTATAAACTATAAATTTTTTTCCTTGGACAGAATTGGCTCTGACACCAGCCAGCTGCAGTCTCACAGCTGAGGCCCCTCTGCACCACACCTGCAAGCAGCCACTGAAGTCCTGGACATCTATGGCCTCACACAAAATTATTTTGCCCTCCAGCAGCAGAAGGTTTTGCCCACTCTGAGAACCAGAGGGGTGGAGGAAGCCTCAGAGGGGCAGCAAGCCCCTAAAATCCTGGAGGATGTTGTATAAACTCAACCAGCACTTGTTTTTCCCCAGGGTCATTACAGCACCTTGTTAGAACATAACTGGTTTACTGGGTGGGATGATCTCTGTTGTTAGCAAGATATTCTGTTACAATCTGTGTGATTTATGAATGTAAACCCATACCTGCAAGGTCATTCAGGAATGATGTCAGAACAGCAAAGGGATGTGAAAATTTGGGGCATAATTCTGCCATTAGTGATGAGGCTGGATGGTGTGTAAGAGAAGGAAGGTAATGGTGTTTAATAGATTCTTCACACTCTTGCTTTAATGTGCCTAATGGAGGTGTGGTTTATTATCTTTCAGACAGTCTTAGCAGCACTGATTTCTCATTTTGTCAACTTTGAAGAAAAATTTGGAGTAGCTGTCGTCGGAAAACTAGAGGAAGGGTAAGTGACTTACAATTCACCAGTGGAGCAAAACGTTCTCTTTAGTTTGGCAGTGTTAAATGAGTTCAGCTATGTTTCTGATTAAAATTATCTGCTTCATCTTCTTTCTGTGGGTAAATAAATATTTTTCTCTCAATGATAAGACACACTTTCAGTACATAAAAGTTACACACTAAAGCACATCTCCTACTGATCAAGGAGTACACTGAGACATGAAATAATTGTGTCCTTTACTTTCTGAGACAGCTGGGGAGCAGGAGGTTGATGTTTGTCCTTTTTATTGAACTACTCACTCCCGAACTCCTCCATTTCCCTCACAGTACATGCACAGTTCAGCAGCCACCACCAGCCCTGGGAAGCCACCAGGACCCTGCACAATTGTCCTGCCTAGTCCCATGACCAGCTGCTAGCATCTCCTCAGCATCATTACCTCCAGAGGCCTCCACATCTGCCTGTTCAGGACTATATCCACATAAAGATTATTTCTCCACATATAACATATAAAGATTTCATCTGGCTATGCCAGAATTTTGGCATAAAGAATCAGGAGGCACAAGTTAAGTTAAAAAGAGGGAGGATGACATTTACCAGGATAGCAGAGTGAGTCTGGGATGGTCTCTGTAGCCCCAGGGGTGTTAGTAGGTGAAGTTTGCACAGGAACAGCTATTTCTGCTCAAGAGTCTCCTTTCTTCAGATTTCAGTTAACTGGAAAAAAAAGAAGGGGGAAAAAAAAGGCCAGAGAGGAATTCTCCCTAGGATCTGCAAAAGACTCTTAGGCATCTCCTTAATGAGTAGAGTTGTTTCTCTTTCAGGTTTCAAGTGCCTGTTGCACCAGATGTAGGCATCCTGCAGAGCTGTATTGGGGACGGCATTTCCATCGCAATCGTTGGGTTTGCAGTGGCCTTCTCTGTGGCTAAAGTGTATTCCATCAAGCATGACTACCCAATAGATGGCAACCAGGTAGGCAAATAACAGAGATCAATATACTGCATTTATCAATGGGAAATAAGTAATTTTAGGAAAGCTTTGCCTTGTGAACTGTCACAGACCAGCTCTTAAGAACAATCTCTTTCATTTTTATTTCAGGAACTAATTGCTTTTGGGCTAGGTAATATAGTTGGTGGATCATTCAAGGGATTTGCCTCCAGCACTGCTCTGTCAAGATCAGGTGTGCAGGAGAGCACAGGAGGCAAAACACAGGTATAGAAGACAACAGGTCATGATGGCATTTAATGAAAGGAAGCTCTTTTTTTCCTAGCTAACCATAATGCCTGTGGACACTTATCCTTTGTGGAATTGTTCTCTCCTGCAGATTGCTGGCATTATCTCATCTGTCATTGTTTTGGTTGTGATCTTGGCCATTGGGTTTCTCCTGGCACCATTACAGAAGGTATTCACCCATTTCATGTAATGCTTCCTCCTGCTTCCCAGAGACAGGGCTGCTTTGTAAGCACACTGGGAGTGTTCATAGACTTCAGTGGGAGCCAAAGAGGGTTTGAAAAGCTTGGCTCTTCTTCCCACATTATGCCAGAGAGGACTACTACATCTGGTCCCTCAAAAGGAACACAAGTACCCAAACACCAAAAACCACAGCACCAATTTTCAAGTGCCAAAAATAAGTTGGATTCACAGCCTCAGGTCAGACACCTGCACTGTACCATAGCTGAGGATGTTCCAGCAGCAGGGATACCCCGGGAGCAGCTCCCTGGCCTTTCAACTGCCCTATCTGTATGATCTTCTAATTCATAATGTTCTACATTTCCTTTGCCTGCCTAAACATGGAACATGTGTTTTGGTCTTTTCAACAGTCAGTCCTTGCATCTTTGGCTCTTGGCAATTTGAAAGGAATGCTCATGCAGTTCAAGGAAGTAGGCATCCTCTGGAGAAAGGACAAGTATGACAGTGTAAGTTGAGTTGCACAAGCATCAGAAGTTAAGTGCTCTGAAAAAGCAATCTATCATGCAAATTTTCTTTTTTTTATCCCTATTTTACTTCTCTAAACAGAAAGTACAATAGTTGCATGCCTCTCTTACTGGTATACCCCTTGCTTATGTTTTCCATTTTGTCCCATTTATTTTGAGTTGATTCTCACTCTTAACTTCATTTTCATCCATTTCATCAAAATCTATTAAAATAGTGCATTAGATAAAGTCAAATAGAGAAGACAGTTACAGAATATGCCTAAATAACAGAAAATATCCAAATATCTACTACATTGACTAAGCATTTAGGGATACTTTCTCACAATCACACCATGTGTTATATGGAAGATACACAGCAAGAAACAAATGAAAACTGAGACTTTCCAAATGGTAAAGCTTGTGGGTAGAGGGCAGGACTCGTTACCTCTCAGAAAATTTAGGCTCAGAAATGGTTCCAGGCCTCAGTTTTCCCAGCTATCAAACAGCTAATTTCCCCATGAAAATGCTTTGAGCTGTGTGGCTAAAAGTTATTCAGTGTTATCTAGTCATTTATCAGTTGTGTGCACTCACAGCACCTGTATTTGCACATTTACAACCCTCAGCTTTACCAGATTTTTTATTTACTTCTAATCTTGCCTTTTTGCTGGATTTTCATTGAGCATTTAATGAACCACCTATCCCATTTTAAGCCTTTATTGTCCAGAATAGAAACACTCCCTGGCTGGTGACTCTGGCCCTGTTTTACGAGAAAAAAAACCTCACCAAAAGCAGATGGACATCCTGGACCAGATCTGAGATCAATTCTGCTCTCACTCTGAGCTCATGACCCAGGTTCTTGACATGCTTATAATGTTGCCATCCACTGTCTCATTACAGGTTATATGGGTGGTGACTTTCTTAGCTGCCATCTTTCTTGGCCTGGACATTGGACTAGCAACAGCTGTGGCATTCCAGCTGCTGACAGTGGTGATCCGCTCTCAGATGTGAGTTCTTGTGGAATGCAGTGATATCCCAGGGCCTTCTGTTATCTCCCTACATACAGAGAAGGGCAACCAACATGTCTGTTCCTTGGTCTGTCCAGCAACAGTGCATGGAAAAGTAATTTGCAGGCATAAACTTTTCGATGTGGGGCTTGCTTCAGTGTGCCACCCCATCTTCATTTGATCCTTGTCAATCCCCAAGTTTTGATGTGGGACACCAATAACTGTGTGTGTATGTTTGTTCATAGTCCAAGCTGCACTGTTTTGGCCAATATTGGGAGAAGTAACATCTACAGAAACAGGAAGGATTACACTGATGTAAGAAATGTCTCATTTCTTTTACCACCTGCTGCACTTGTGCTTCTAGAGCAAACATTACTACTGACACTTCTGCTTCATTCTACAGATCTATGAGCCAGACGGAGTGAAGATTTTCAGATGCTCTTCTCCAATCTTCTTTGCCAATATTGAATTCTTCAGAGAGAAACTCATCACTGCTGTAAGTATCTGGGGCTGTTCTGAACATATGAGTTGCATGACACATTAAGATGGATAAAGTTTCCCAATAATTACTATATATGCAGTCATTCCACAGTTCAAAGGTGAATTTTAATTGTACTGTTGCCACTACTGTGATATAATATGTATGCACACACCTCTGAGAAGGAGAACAGCCTGACTCATGCTGAACTTACACCATAGCAATGTTTATACCATATTTATACTTTTACCATAACAATACATCTTTTAAGAAGACAGGAGTGCAAATGTAGATAATATGAAGGGAAATTTATTTAATTTTATTTGCTCTTGTATTTGTACACAATAAATTCTAGTTTACTCATCTTGCCCCAAGAAGGTAACTACAAAAGTCAGAAGAATGCCAAATGGAATCATTCTATCAAAGAGGTCTTAACATCTTCCATGACAAACTAGTGAATGCAGCCAGTCTTTCTAAAACCAGCACAGAGATCCAGGACCCCTGAGCCCCCAGTGTGTGAATGAGGCCTACCATCCCCAGCCCAAACATAACCTGCACCATAACCTCCCCTTCCTGCTGCTCTTAGTGGGGAGTTGATTAGCAGTGACTCCCCTGAGCAGTTCATTCTTCACATGGAAGACTTAAACTGGCAGAGGAATGAGGGAATCTGACACATTTGCCTCTCCATGTGCTTGGCTTTCACTTCAGAAAAGCCTGAACTTTTTTTCTGTGAGTGCAGATGTTCACACCACCCTTTCTCTACAAATACAGATACTTCTAACACCTTTCTCCTCTAAGCACTAGACAGATGAGGCAGAAGACTTGCAGGAATTTAGTATTTTAGCCTAAATTTATTATTAGACTAATTTACCTGCCATCTAATTCTGTTAAGACCAGTCAGAGGTTCAAGAGACATATGCAGCCAACATGATAAAATCTGTCTTTCTTCTTCAGGTAAAAGAGTGGGTGAATGGCCCATGCTGCAGTCAGGTGGCACAAAGCAGATACAGACCATGAGCTCTCAGATTTTGGTCACAGGGGTGATCACCTCATAATGCAGAGAGTAGGACTGGAGTATGCCAGCACTGTACCAGCCCTCTGGAGTTGCTGGCCTGTGCATTGTCACTGCTGTAATGTTGTCCATGCTGGTGTCCTAAAGCAGTACAGACAGCCCTGCCTCATTTGTAGCCATTCCCATAGACATCCTTCCAGCCTTGAAAGGGCCCTTCTTTGAATTTGTGAAAAGTGGTATACAACAGGTTCAAACTGTGGTCATCATGACTGTAATGAAAAACTATATGAGATGCTTTGTCCTTTCCCTGGTGCCACAGAGGTGTTTCTCTGTTTAACTATTCAAAGTGCTGTTTTTGCAGGTTGGCTTCAACCCACTGAGAGTCCTGAGGAAACGCAATAAAGCTCTGAGGAAGATTAGGAAGATGCTGAAGAAAGGAGAGCTGCAAGTGACACCGGTGTGTAAGGCAACCCCACCAGGGGTGAGGGGGCCATTGAGCAACCAAGCTCCCTGGTTTTACATGGCAGAGAAGGACCTCATAGCCTCCCTTCTTAATTAGATACACCATTCCCCAAGTTGCCTCTTCATGACATAAACACATTTAAAAATCAAGATTTTAAATGGCTCTCACAGTTAGAGACCTACAGATTTACCTTGGGCAGAGCTTGTATGTGTCCACTGGAGCTTTGTTTGGCAACAAATAGCAGGATCAGATACCACAGAGGTAAATATCTTTCTGCATAATATCTTGGTTTTCTCCCAGCTCAAATCCTGTATGCCTTTTGTTGACTTGTTCCAAAATTACTGAATTAAAGTGGCTTCAGGAAACAATAAAAAGCCTTCATTAAGTGATTATGATGAGGATTAAATAATTTCCCTACTTCTCCAGACAAGGGAGAGGCAGAACTTTCCAGGTGGGTCCTGCTCTGTGCCATGGGAAGATCAGTTGTGCATTGCCATTACTCTTGCCCTCGTGTAACCACTACCCTGGCTGGGTATTAAAGAAGAGAACTAATTATGGCATTTTTCTATGTCAACACAGAAAGGCTTGATTTGCCTGGCTAACCCCACCTATGAGTCAGATGAAGAGTTAGATAACGACAAGATAGAGGAGCTGGACCAGCCCACCATCATGACAGACTTGCCCATTCGGATCGACTGGGGCACTGACCTCCCCCCTGGCATCACCGTGCCCCAGGTCAACCTCCACAGCATCATTCTGGATTTCTCAGCAGTGTCCTTCCTTGATTTTTCTGCCATGACAGTCCTCCGAAAGGTAATCACAATTCACAAGACAAACAGTGATCATATGAAAGAAAAACTTAGAAATGCAGTTACCCTTGGGGGATACACGTGAGCAAAGGGATGGTGCCAGAGGGACCTGGACAGGAATGGGCCCATGTGAACCTCATGAAGTTCAACAAGGCCAAGTGCAAGGTGCTGCACGTGGATCAGAGTGATCCCCAGTATCAATACAGACTGGGGAATAAATGGATTGGGAACAGTCCTGCAGAAGAGGAGATGGGGATACTGGTGGATGAAAAGTTGGACATGACCCAGCAATGTGCACTCACAGGCCAGAAAGCCAATGATATCCTGGGCTGCATAAAGAGAAGTGTGACCAGCAGGTGATTCTTCCCCACTCTCATGAGAGATTCTGCTCTACTCTCATGAGACCTCACCCGAGGTCCTGTGACCACCTGTGGGGTCCCCAACACAGGAAAGACATGGACATGANCAACGCAATGTGCACTCACAGGCCAGAAGGCCAATGATATCCTGGGCTGCATAAAGAGAAGTGTGACCAGCAGGTGATTCTTCCCCACTCTCATGAGAGATTCTGCTCTACTCTCATGAGACCTCACCCGAGGTCCTGTGACCACCTGTGGGGTCCCCAACACAGGAAAGACATGGACATGACATGGTCCAGACAAGAGCCATGGAAAGGATCAGAGGGCTGGAGCATCTCTCCTATGAGGAAAGGCTCAGAGAGTTAGAGTTGTTCAGCCTAGAGAAGAGAAGGCTATGAGGAGACACCTGTATGGCCTTTCCATGCTTGAAGGGAGACTATAAAAAGGCATGAAGAGGGACTTCTTACAGGGGTGTACAGTGACAGGACAAGAGGCAATGGCTTTAAAATGAAAGAGGGCAGGTCCAGGTTAGAAGAGATCTTTTGCTGTGAGGGTGGTGAAATAGTGGAACAGGTTGCCCAGAGAAGCTGTGGATGCTGCAGCCCCGAAACTGTTCAATGGAGAGTTGGATGATGCTCTGAGCAACTTGCTCCAGTGTAAAGGGCAGGGGTTTGGAACAAGATGATCTTTTATGTCCCTTCAAACCAAAACCATTGTATGATTCTATTCTCTCTTTGTAGTCTGCTTCTTAAAGGCTTTGCTGCATGGACTGGAAGGCCAGTGGAAAACTTTGAGTTTATGTGAATTTGAATGTACATTTTCTATAAAAATGTTTACAAAATGGTTTAAAGAATCAATATTAATTGCCTTGGAATTAAAATGTTGGCTGTGGCACCCTTTCTTTACCTGGTAAGATTTTGGGATGCCTAACAGAAATGTAGATATGAAATATAGCTTTAAACACCCAGCTGGAGTTGGGACATTGGAGTTCTATTTCTGCTCCTGCTTTTGCTTCCCCAGATGACCTTGGACAAAGCAAAAGCCACAATATCTTCAACAGTAGCAGCTTCAGTTAACTGTCTAGAGACACAGAGGGTGTGTAAATGTATTTCCATAGGAATTAAAGACCCACCATGACAGTGGGAACTGTAGTTCCGCTCAAGTTCCCAGTTATAAAAATCTCCCCTAGAAAATTGTGAGGTAGTTATTTTTAGTTTCATCATGTTACATGTAGATACAGCAAAGCCATACAACTTATGAAAGATCACCTCTTTCTTATGAAAGATCACCTACTTCTCTGTGAGCTAAACGTTTTCAATACTGCCACTTTTCAAAAGGCTTGTCCATCCCTGTCTGCAGCCATGTGGAGAGATTGTCCTGCCTCTAAGTGCAACAGAGTTTGAGTCTAGAGCCTCTGACCATCATAGATCTTAAATCATAGAGTGGTTGGTAAATTTGCTGTGGCTAATCTCTATAATGGTAATCAGCAAGCTGAGCAGAATCTAAATGGTGCCTCCTTCTGGTTTAACAGACTTTGAAAGAATTTGTCCGGCTCGACATTGACATTTACATCACTGGGGCATATGGTGAGTACTTGCCTTTGCATTGGCATCCCCACAGGTGCCTCATCCCATTGCCTCCCTTGTTGAACACTGAGTTTGGCTGTGGAGGATCACTCAGTTTTACCTTCCAGTCTTGCATAGCAACAGGTCCCACTAAGTGGAGGTGTTGTCGCTCCCACGCTGTCCCCAAAAGGCTGGGACCATGTGTGATGGCTCCTTTTATCTGTGGCCACAGCTGGGCTGTAGAGCTCTGGGCTGCAGGACCCACTACCCTGCACCCTGTACTAGGCATTAAATAAGGAAAGGGGCTCAAATTCCTTCCTGCCTGGCACAGGGCGGGGAACTACTGATGGGCATTTATGTTCCATCCTCTTGATATCTGTAAAGCCATCTGCTCTAATAAATAAAACAGTGCAGTATAACAGCAACTCCCATGTTCACTCTGGGCATGCTCAGGGTACACAATTTCTTCCTTTTTAAGGCCTGCAGGTCACTTTGTGCTTTGGCTTTGTCCCCTCACAGAGGGCCTCCTGGACAAACTGGAGAGAAGTGCATTTTTTGATGAAGAGATTAAGCCATCCATGTTTTTCCTCACCATTCATGATGCAGTTTTACACATTTTGCTGAAGAAGGACATAGCCAGCTCCCCCAAATTAAAGCTTGCTGAGGTAACACTACAGTCTTCATATTTCATTATTTTAGTGCCTTTTCAGTATTGCCAGGCTCCCAGCAGCTCCCTGCACAGCTATAGTTGTGTGTGCTACACTGTCTCTATTTTCAAAAAGATAGTCCTTAAAACTCAGCTAGTCTCCAATCAAATTGAAGAGCAAGAGTGGCTCCTGGTTCAGGTGTGTGGAAAACCATTTGTGAAAGGAGTGAATAATTCCCACTGGTGGCTGGCCTGGCTGTGGACTTCAAGTCACCTCTGTGGAAAGAACACACTGCCCATCCAGCAGCAGTCCTCTGTGGTCACCCATCCAGCAGAGACTGCTCAATTTGCTGCAGTGGCTCTTGAAAGGCAGACTTTATGCTGCTTGCATATAGGTTTTCCAGCCCTGTCTTCAAAATTAGTGCTAAAGCATTGTGGATTAATTAGTACTGCCAGATTTGGTGATGGCCTTTCTGGGAATGTTCTTAAATCAAGAGCAAGAAAGGATCTTGCATACAATAAATATGTTTAAATGTACCAGACCCAGAATGCTGCTCAAGTGGAAACTGTCTAATCCCACTTAGCTGAACTGACCCAGAGATGTGGTGGGGGTCACAAAAGCCTGACAGGTCAGAGCCTTCTTTCTTCTACGTCAACTTCCCAGGCATGTTCCAGAGTTCTAAAAATCAAACTTTAATGTGAAAAAGGAGAAACAGAAAAAGAAAAGCAATCCATTTCCTAACCCACAACCTCTTGTGCTCGTTGCAGGAGAAGGGTAGAAGCAGTGACTATGTCATCATCGCCAGGAACGGACTGCGCAGCCGGGGGTGCACGGTAAGGCTCTGGCTATGGCCCCCAGCTGTAGGAAATGCAGCCCAAAAAAGCTGCTCATGGGAATGGCTAGGTCAGATAACAACAGCATCTTCAAACCTGAGCTCTTGTGTCAGGCCAGGGCAGAAAGCCACCAGGGTTTATCGATGGGATGTGGCTTAGAGCAAAGCCTTACGGGAGTAAGAGAGATGGGGCCTGGCCCACGAGCCTTGGGGTGTGCATGGAGCAGAGGGAAGGCAGGCAAAGGCTGCCTCACCAGGCTGCCTCACCTGCTCTCTCTCCACCACAGCTCCCCCATGATAAAGTCACTGGTAGAATGGCTCTGTGGCAGAGAAGTGAACATGAATCCAGTTTATCTCAATGTCTCAGGCAGAAGGGGAGTCTGGAGTCAGAGATAAGGAAGGGACACATGCAGCCTTTCATCACACACTTAGAGAGGAGAGCAGTATCCAGCACAGGGCAACCCTCTAAGGAGGAAATGTCAGACCCCAATCTTCCCACCTGAATGCTTTAGGGGATCAAATACTTACACATCATTTACCAGATGACACACCCTGGCTATTCCTTACAGAATGTGGAATTTTTTTCTTTTTTTTTATTCTCTACAGGTTCCAACGGAAACAAAATTTTAGTCTTAACTTCCTAAGTATAATATCCTCCAGCAACACAATGTCACAGAAGATAAATGTGGATGCTGTGATGAGCATGAAGACAGAAGGATACTTTTAAATACCTTAAGAAGGATTTACTACATATGGTTATGTTCTAGGTTTTGGAATGGGCTTGTTAGTCTTCTTTATGTGTCTCTGTATTTATACATGTTTTTTTATATATATATATGAAGGCTAAAATCACACAGATTTTCTTATTTCATACCACAGTTTGTAGACAACCTGTACAGTTACATGAGAATCTATAAATATTTGAAAGCTTGTACTGCATATCACAGAGTTACAGTTAGGACTGATATTTTATTTTCAGCATGTATATAACTTGTATAAAGTTTTCTTGATGATTTGTATGATATTTAGTAGACTGAGTTAAACTTGCTCTCAGCTTACTACCACAAGCATAAGCACAGTGTACATAGTGACTAATGTATCTAACTATGAAGATTGGTAAGGAAAGACACAGGATTTTCAGCTCAAAACATGATTCACTGATTTGAATTGGGCTTGTGTAAAGTGTGCAAGGGAGGATACATTTATAGTGAATCATGGTATGTGCATACATAGTGAACCACCATGGTTTCAGTGACTGTATGGCTGCATTTGTCCATGCACCACCAGGGTAGCTCATGGTCAGTGAGACCCAGCCTGTGGACAGACACTGGCCCCAGAATTTGGCTGGAGGAGCTGTGGGTGTGGAGCTGCCAGGTGGGCAGGCTGAATTGCCTGGATCTATGGACAGAGGGGTAGAGGGCTCCAGCTCTGATGCTCTGCACAACCCAGTCTGCACAACTGCCATCAATTAACCTCTGCTGGATGTCTAAGGTTTGAAGATGAGCTACATCACAACTTTCAGAGAAGAACACCCAATGCCCAAAGTAACAGAACTTTTAATTTCAAATAAAAAGTGCTAGAGGTATAAAAATATTTAGCCTAGAGGAAAATGGAACCATTCCTGGAGTCTGAAAGAAACAGTGCTCTGAAATCACAAGAGATTTTAGCTTTCAAAGCCTAATTTTGACTGTCAGTCAAGTTGGGGTGCATTTGGATCAGAAATGTGCATTTGGACTTGAAGAAGGGCTGAAGGGAAGGAGTAAGTGTTCTGTGCAAACCAGAACTACAATTTTTTCTTCAGAGTATACAGGTATTAAAATCTGTTAATTTTTTTTTTTTTTTTATTTTTTAATCTGGAGTTATCTGATGAACTCTGCTAGCGAACCAAGCTGGAAGTCAGTATTGAAATCAAGGATATTTTTAATATAGAAAGAATTAGGTGAGCTTGAAGACAGAAGTAGACAAATTCAGCTTTCAGAAAACACTAATGCATTTGCAGATGAATAACAAGCTGTGGTTCCACAGTGGGTGATCTTGTGCCTGGCCTGGTGTGGGAGACCTGGCCCTTGGTGGCATCACAGAGATGGTGCTTCCTGCAGACACCAGGCAGGTGGTGAGCAGCTGTACCAACCCAGTGCTCTGAGTGTGCCACAGCAGATCCACTGACAAGGACGTGTCGTGTGCCATAGTCAGCACTGCAGCACCTGAGGACAGGTACAATTAGCACTCTGCCAAATTGCCCTTCTGATGCAGTCTCCCAAAAAACATAGAGTATAACACAACAGATCTTCCCAGAACAAGAAAGTGATTTAGTTGCCACAATATAAGAAAGGTATTAAGCTGTTAGAGAGTGTCCAAAGGACGATGACAAAGATGGTGAAGGACTTTGAGGGGAAGCCTTGTGAGGAGCAGCTGAGGACACTTGGTCTGTTCAGCCTGGGGGAGACTGAGGGGAGAGCTCACTGCAGTTACAGCTTCCTCATGAGGGAGGGCAGGCACTGATCTCTGCTCTGTGGTGACCAGTGACAGGACACGAGGGGGTGGCCTGAAGTTGTGTCAGGGGAGGTTTAGGTCAGATATTAGAAAAAGGGTTTTTGCCCCAGAGGGGGTTTGCGCACTGGAACAGCTCCCCAGGGCAGTGGTCACAGCACCAACCTGACAGAATTCTGGAAGTGTTTGGACAATGCTCTTGGGCAAATGGGGTGACTTGCAGGGATGATGCTGTGCAGGGCCAGGCGCTGAACTTGATGATCCTGTGGGTCTCTTCCAACTCAGCATTCTGTGATTCTGTAATAGTGTGCCATGCACAGGGGGAAATCTCACTCTAAATACTCTGAACGTCAGGACTGAGCTCTCCAGTTCAAGAAAGATGAAATCAAATGTTAATGAAGAAAATTGTTATGAGGATCTTTGTAAAATGGAGAGCCTGTATCTAAGGACTGGCAAAAAGAGAAACAGATATAGGTATTTAACCTAGGAGAGAGGAAAAGTTATGCAAGATAAAAAAATAATATTGTCTGGGTGATGGTGGGGGGGGGGTGGGAAGGGAAGGGGGAATAGGGGAATAAACTGGTCAAACTTGAACAAGATGTTAGAAAATGGCTCCTCATTTTTACAATGGTGAGATAATGGTGAGATCCTTTCCAGCTAGAACAAGAGGAGCAAAAAACCAAACTGCTTTAAAGATAAGACTTAAACATGTTTATGCAAATCATGATAGCACATCATACCAGTGCAATCTGAACTGTCAGACTCAAGCTGGCTTTTTTGGTCCTGTGCTCATATGCATGCACCTGTAAAGACCCAGGCAAACATCCCCATCTAAAGCAATATATGAAGTGCAGTATCTGGTAGAATACTACATACTGCAATTCAAAACCATATGGGATTTTTTCACAGGCTTCAGGTTAATAAAAAGTATTCTTTTTTAAATTGTACATCTCAGAACAATCCATTTCTATACTAATGACTCTTCTGACACAGCACAGTGCCACAGAGGATAAATTCCTTTCCAAAACTATCCACAATTTCTTAAATGGATGTGGTACATAGACAGCCTTGGCCAGAGAGCTTTGCACTCCCATGTCCCTACCAGCTACTTGCCACGTTCTTAAATCACCCTACTCCTTATTTTTCAATGTTGACCACAGCAGCAATTGTACTTCTGGTGCTTTATGAGATATTCCTTCCAGGTACTGGCTATTTCTGCAACTCTCTGTTATTCCAACACTAGCATTTTTCTGGGCAGTTTACCCTCACGCAGATTATAACATCTTGCTGTGGGATCCTGTGTTGATGCAGATTTACTGCTTTATTTTTGAGACAGGGACCTTCAGAAAGCTGGCTGTTTAGGTTTCTAAACATCCTGCATTGCGTGCTGTTGCTACTCATTTAGAGCACTAGCATATACTGTGTTTTAGCATTTTACTCAGGAATTAAGCAAAAAGGCAAATTCCATACCTGCTTTTTGGAGAGCTGACAGGTATCATGTTAATTCCTCATCCTGAGCCTCTCTCTCTCTTCGGCACCCTGCAGATGCTTTGTAACTAAATAACAATTCTACAGCCAGCAAGAGGGATGCAAAATGGAGAAGCCACAGAGCCAGGGATGTTCAAGCCTACTCTCAAGTCTGATCACTTTGCAGTGCAGTGTGAAATACAGAAACAAAAATCCAAAAGTGTTTATTCAAGGTCTTAGGCCCAATGGAGAGAGGATTATAACGTGCAAACCTGTATTTTTTTCAATTTCAAACTGAGTTCCTATTAAGGAAGGAGTATTCTTAAGCACTTTACTGAAACGCTACTCACTTCTCTATTCCTCATCCCCGTGCTGAACATAGAGTCTTTGATCTCAGTCTGTATGCATTGTTCCCTTCTCCTTCCTAAGGGGATGCTCCAAAGTTTACCTGACACAGAAATGGCAAAGAATGAGTTGAGGAACAACCATCAGCACTTATGTGATTTTATTTAGTGGAGGAAATAATCACCATAATTTTATCTTGGAGGTGTGTTCAAGCATTGGTTTTCACAAATAAAACTGAAGAAAACTCTTGACGACTGACACATGCTTCTATTTAGTTACTCATTTGAGGATTTTTTCTAAGCAGTTATGCTGAAGTACTTTTGTGAAACATTACTACATAAAAATGGAAACATTCCTGCCCTCCTGCAGACATTATCACTCTTTCCATTACCAGAAGTGTATTACAATGAGTCCTACTGGCACTCAAGAATCACTTGATTTGTATTATCAAAATTACTCACTGAAGTTTCACAATGACTGAACTAATTTACCAGCTTCCTGCTGCTATTCCACCCACACATTGCTGGATGTATGCTGCATTTCTTAATATTTTAATCTCTTGCACTCAATGTACGGAGTTTACACTGAAAATAAATTTTTAAAAGGAAGAAAAAAACACCAACAAATTAATGCCTCATACTCAAAAGAGAATAAAGATCCCATTTAGAGTAGGAAACGTTTCTAAAGTTGGTGTCTCATGGCTAAGTCAAGACTAAAAGGGGATTTAAACATCATTATTTTCACTCACATTGTCCAAACAAATGCAGCCAGTTCAGTTTGCACACTGGTCAGTGCGAATCACTAGTGTGAGTATAATAAATCTGAACACAGTGCCAAAGCTCACAACTGTGAAGGGACAATTACTGTATCAAGATGATTTATGAACTGCTAGGAATTGTTTTTAACACCATAAAATAAATATGAAGGGAAATACAACTTGTATAATACTGATATTTACTTCGGAAATGTTATCAGGATGAAAATGAATCCAAACCTTGCACATTTCTCTGCTGCACTGGACTCTGTGTCATACATACGAAAAGTTCAAACCTATTTCCCACACATTCAATATTCCATTGCAGCTCCAATCCACTGTGCTCCTCCAGTTTTCCAGGCTTGACAGGACCTTCTGCTGTGAAGCTGTGCCTGCTGTCAGCAGCCCAGCAATGCACACAGAGAGAAACAACTCAGACACAAGTTTTACGGAGCAGAAAACAGTTTGAGAGAGGTGTGTTCAGTCTTGATCCACAGGGAAAGCATATCCACAAATGTGTTTTGGAGAACACTTGACTTCCACAAAGGGGAAGACAGTTTTTCTCCCTTGCTATGTGTGCAAATTCAAAAGTGGAGTTAGCTAATACTGGAGTTACTTCCACTTCAGTGATTAACAAACAGTTTTTGACAGTCTTTGAGAGATGGAAATGAAAAGAAGTGGAAATTTTATCCAGTGAGGTTTTATAATTCTCTTGGACCAGATTTTTAAAAAATAATTCACAGTTTAATTTTTTCTTTTTAAAAGGCATGAAAAGTATGACTTATGACATGTAAGTAACCAGTTGTTATGTTAACAGTATTAATAAAACCCCACCACAAACAGAAAGCATAGTTCACACAATTGGTCCCCTGGTTATAAAGCATGCATCGCTGCAGGCAACTCTAAACCAAGTTAGAGATGGAATCAAGGATAAAGTGTAAGGAGACAAGCATCTAAAGCACTGATGCTTTCAGGCCATCTGCTGGTGTCCTTTCATTCTTTCCATGATGAACACAGACCATCATCAAACTCTTTTTCATTGCTTATGTGACATTGTTAAAGGAACCTACAATGGCTGACAAATTTAAATGTCAGATTTCTCTTTAAAACCTGAGATCTGCTTGGCAATGCTTCGAGGAGGAGATCACTGCCACAGACAAGGATATTTATTCAAAATAAACATAATTAATTAAATTGAAATGTTTGTCTTTACAGTAAGAAGAAATCCTAAGAAATCACATCTCACCATTTCTAACACGGTGAATTACACAATTAAATACAATGCATGAATTTTGTAACCTCTTAGTAAAATGACCAGGTATTTAAAAAAAAAACCAAAAACAGCTCAACCAAAAAATCAAGCAGAAAATCACCCTAAAACATACACCAAACTCATAAACAACAAATTAAAAAGATAGTTAACACAGGCTTTCAACCAGAGGAAGCATTTTTTAACTTTGTAAATATGAAAATATCAACAGTGCCCTTAGTGACATAAGTAATAGATTCATATATATAATCTAATCCAAATTTAATAATTAAAAAAATATATTTAAGTCTTCCTCTTACAAGACGACACAGAAATTTGACTCAAGTCCAAGACCTGCCTACAAAGGATGACTTTTCAGTTCTCTGTCACAGGCTTTTGGTCCATGGTCACTAACCAGCCCAAGGGATCCCACTGATCTTTTGGGTAGTTCATCATTGTCCATATCACATATGTCACCTTTGTTTCAAATACAGAGAAAAAATGCTCACACACTATCTACAGCAACAAATGAGAGATACATTCATCTTTTGTGCTTCTTGATAGAGCCAAAACTGCTGTTTTCCCTTAATCAATTCATCTGCCTCAGCATTTTCAGGAAAGCACTTTAACAGTAACTTCAAGAATAGCTTTGGACCCAGAAATATTTTGAACTCTTCATCTGGGTCAAGAGACGGGAGAGTATGTAACAGAAGTTTGCAACCTGACTTATGACAAAAACCCAGCACGATGGAAAGGAAAGAGTTGCCTCACTTCCTCATCACCTGTGACTGTCAGGTAGTAGGTCACCCCAGAATGTCCCATTTTCCCACACACAGAGCACTGGTGAGGTGGATGCCCTCGGGAAGCCGTGCGTGTCCGAGCACAGCGCGCTGGCACCTGGAGCCCCCGCGAGTCCCTCCAACACAGCTGAGCCAGCCTGAGCGTGGCTTGGCAGTCAGGGGACAACAATCAGACATGCAGATTTCCTCCCAGATGAAGTCATGTGCTCTAACAGAAATGTGCCTCCTCCTAGTCAACTTCACCGTGACAGAAGGGGTTCTCAAAAGTTCCTCATGTGTTTGCTAGTTGCACTAAAAGAAAAGAATGCTGGCAGAGCCATTCTTCCTTCACACGTATAGAAACAGTAAATTTCCAACCAGCCCATTTCATAGCACACTATCACAATCAGCCTCTTTTTCTTCATCACTCTATTTTATTTAAAATTACTTCATTTTCAGAGCAACCAAACCAAACCAAATCACTCTCTCTTAGAAAGAAGTATGTCACAGCTAAGCAGATTCTCAAGCAGTTGACACTTACGGGTCATTTGCATATCCCAGAATTTATTTGTATCCCATCTCTAAAGAAGTATTTACTTCAATGGCAGTCTAAAAGATTCGGCTGTGGTCACAAGGAAATCAATGGCAGTCAAGAACAGAATAAATCTAAAGAGCCTTTGCTCTATCAATTAAAAATATGAAGTTTAGACATAAAAATACAAAATTTGAAATGCTGCACTGTCACAGCTCTTTCATAAATTCAACACAAACGATCCTGGACAAGGATGTTTACAAAATAAAAAGTAACACCGAGGCTTTAAGATGGCTCAGATTATTTGAGAACAGTAGGAAACTACAAACTTAGGAAAAAATCCCAAAGGACTTCATCTAAAAGCACCAGAAATGTGCCAACATTAATCTAAATGCCAGAAATGTGACATTTGGAAAAACAATGGTTCAGTGCAAATACTGATCAAAAATGCAAAGATAAGCACTCCAATCACCAGACTGGAGTTGTGTCTGTGTCTTGTGTCTGCTTCTGCTGCCAGCTGCACTAAAAAGGAACCTTCTCATTTTATATTATGTCTCCCTTTAAAAGTATTCTTATAGAACATAAATTTTGGACAAAAACAGACTTAAAAGCCTGCTTATATTGCTAGTTTTTGAGAAAAGCAAAACACCAAATGACTGTTCAATTAAATCTGTATCACAAAATCAAAACAGATAAGTAATGTGTACCTTTTTATTTCTACACATGGGATCTCAGACCACTTCTCTCATATTGGCCAAATGGGATGTTTTCCTACTGCATACATTACATAAAGTGAGAGAGGCAAACATGACTTCCCTACATAAAAGAAACTGCTTTTCATGGACATGGCAAGCCAGTTCACAGCCACTCCCACACAGATGCAGCCATAGGCAAACACAGAAGTTGGAATTCAACTCCACTGAGTAGCTCACACGTAAACAGAACCTTCTGAATCAAAACTAGCTTCAAAACAAACTCCAAAAAGCCAAACAAAAAACCCCCCATGATACATGGTTTCATGTCATGCCCAAAGCTGTATCTTTGACAGATTCATTTTGATGCATAAGAAAAACCCGAAAAAAGCTGGAATGTGGTAAATGCAGAATTCTGCATGTCTGATTTCTAGTGCCAAGAATTCATCACAGCCTGAAATCCTCATGAGTAACAATAAATGGCAGTAGGAGAAATATTAAAGTTCCTTTAATATTTCACTACACTGCTGTTTGGAAGGTATATGTGTTGAAATGGTGTCCCAGAACTATGTGTATGTTAACTTCATATAAAAACTCACCACATATACAACCATATTTCAATTTAATTATTGTACACAGGTTAACAAAAACACTGGATTTAACAAAAACAATATTCAGAATGGTACAACACGTGTTCATCTTCTCCAGGAAATAATATTACAAGTGATCATCTTAGGACAATTTAGCCACACTAGCGACAGAAGTTCTGTTAAAATGCAACTGTGGTCTACTAAGCCACTTATTTTAGCACTACAGAGTATTTGAAGTTAAGAGTCCTACGGCCAAGGCTTAAAAATCATTTAAGATTCAAACCTCAAAATGTCTTACAGTCAAAATGACAGTATTCTTAAAAAAACACAACAAAATAACCCCAAAACAATTAATTAAAAGGCTTCTGTATTTAGTTTTATCCTTTTCATGGCATTCTCTATTCATATAGTTGCTTGTATTATTGGTAATAGGGTCTGTATCTGGCTTGATCAGGGTGATGCGGTCCAGGAAGGGGGGCCTGGGCAGGAGGCCCTTGCATCCTTGGAGGTGGAGGCGGCCCCCTTGGAGCTGGCCATATCCCTGGACTCATTCCCCCAGGCTGTGTGAAAGGGGGACTAAGAGTTCCTTGATCTTCACTGAACTGTGGCAAGGAGTTGGGATTGTAGTGATGGGGAGGGGGTGCATTTACATTTACAGGTGGGCCTCCGTGCTGAGGAGGGGGAGGTCCCGGAGGAGGATGGTTCATGTAGGGTGGCATCTGGGCAATGATGTGTCCGGGCGGCGGGGTTATGGGCGGAGGGGCAGAGGTCATTGGAGGCGGAGGAGCCTGGCTGTACACCATGTGAGGGGTGCCCGCCGCCTGCGGGGGGTGCTGCAGCGGGTGGCTGATGGGCGGCGGCGGCGGCGGGGGCGGCGCGTAGTGCTGCTGGGGAGGCAGGATGTGATGAGGGTGGGACACCACGGGCTGACCCTGGTACTCGGGGTGATGGTGAGCAGGCGCGGGCGCTGGTGGAGGCGGTTCTCGAGCACCTGAACTGGAATCATCCTGGATGGGGACAGTTATTAAGTTGCTGTGTTTCCTCGTCGAGATGCGGAAGGTGTCCTGACTGACCGGGCGGGGCGGCGGCGGAGCCATGGACATCTCCGCAGGAGGAGCACGGATGTCTTCGTGGGGCTGGTTATAGTGCTCATGTGGCACGTGCTGCAAAGGAGGTGGTGGCATCATGATGTGCTGCTTTGGCGGAATGTGGCTCATGTGATGTTTCTCAGGGGGCATTATGAAACGCTCGGGAATTTCGGCGGGCGGCGGGGCAATAGGAGGATGTACGGGTTCAATGGGAGGACGAGTAACAGGCTTCCCAGCTCTCATGTGACGGTGGTTGATGTGAGCTTGTAAGTCCCTCTGTGACAGGTAAGTTCTCTTGCATCCTTGAACAATGCTACACATGAAGAGAGACCCTCGGACACACTGCTCAATTCGCTGCACAGGTTCGTTACAGCTAAATAAAAAGAGAACATTGATTTATTGTCATCACAGAGAGCTCAACATGCATTCTTCCTTGGTAACATAATTAGCCAAATTAGAACTGACAATTTTGCCCCACAATAGCAATGAAAGAAACTTTTCAATGATTTTGAAGTTTACCTGGTTTTTAAACCTCAAAATGTAACTACGAAAAAACATAAAAATTTCATGAGGTAGAATTTTTAAAGTAGCATCTCACACACAAATGTCTTCTGTGCATTAAGACATAACACGGGTCATTCTCACTAAGAACATCAAACTGCTATTAATTCCTTTCCAAATTAGAGCAATAACAGGTTACCTATCCAAAAACAATAAAGGAAACACTGATCTCTTACAATCTCAAGATATGGAATAGTTACTAGGAAGTTCAGAGTACTCCACTGCCTCTGCTAAATGTACATAAATAAGAGCCATGTTAATAGAGTACCTGAAATAAGATATTTAAGTTACTTTCTTACATTTCCTTTAAAAACAAATCTTGAGATAACTTACCCTGGACACATCTTGTCTCCCTTTTTCTCATGTAGTATAGCACAGTCATAGCAGAAAACATGCTTGCACGGTATCTAGAAATAAGAAATTGCTGTTAAGACATCGTGCATAAATATCTACGCCATTCTGCAGAATATAGTTCCTCCCTCCAGTGCAGAGTTTATAATAATTAAAGTAACTAAGGTACCTACGAGGTGAACAAGTACAACAGTGGTTAACAATTTACAGCATCTTTGCACAGAAAGCTTCTAGAACAGTTCATGCTGAGTTTGGGGTTTTTTTGGGGTAGTGTTGTTTGGGGTTAAGTGTTGGTAGAAAACACTGGCAGAAGTTTGAGTCTTCCACTATTATCAACACTGAACTTTCACAGAAGCTGCATATGCAACCTGATTACGCTTGTCTTGCTGGCAAGGAAGGAAAGTTTTAAAAACATTAACTGCCATGAGGTCAGATGCTGAAGCCTATTACGTCACACTTAGAAATCTAAATTAATCTTGGGGATTTTTAAAGGTACATAAAATGAACACTGCAAGTCTTCAATTGAGACAAAAAGCTTATTTTCAAACCTAAGCAGTAAGATCAAAACCCCAGAACTAGAAGGTTT
This sequence comes from Polioptila caerulea, assembly GCA_013397295.1. Lineage (NCBI taxonomy): Eukaryota > Metazoa > Chordata > Aves > Passeriformes > Certhiidae > Polioptila > Polioptila caerulea. The sequence goes on from VYXF01000459.1 coordinate 1,759,975, forward strand.
TTTCCTTTGCGATGCTCTAGTTTTCATTTAACGTTTTCAGGCTTATGTCATTGAATCGGGTGGTAAAGCAAAATCAGTCAGATAGATGGAACAAAACCACTTCAGCAGTGAAGGCCTCCAGTTCCATCCTGGTACCATTCTGTTGTTTATTCAGATGCCTGTTGAAATCAGTAATCTCTAGAAGCCTCATACAGACACAGTAAAATCTAATTTTATCTAAAGGGAAACCATGGCTGCATCTCCCACTGGTCATTTCACTCACCATGCGTCCATACATTTTGATGGGCAATCCACACTTATCACAGAAATGGACTGGTGTATCATCCTTCTCCCCCAGCAAGTTTATCTGGTAGGACAGAGAAGGGGGTGAGAAAACAAACCCCAACATCACTAAAGTTTCTCATTTCAATTATCATCAACATACCAATTATTTCTGACTTAGCTGAAAAGGAAGTAAGAACACCACAAACAGGAGAAAGCAGGGGATGTATTTTCAGTCAGATAAAAATAACTGAAAATCTTTTAATTAAATAAGTATCTACCAGGACTACCTACAGCTTGGTATGAAACACAGGCAAAGATTCATGACTTTACCTTATAATCCCAAAAAATGGGTCCAGGAAATCTCCTTTGATTGCCAAACATTTCACCTCCTTTACATTCGTATCGCTCCTCCTTGTTATAATCAAATTCTTCTGTGGAAAGGAGAAAGAGAAGAAAGACACGAGCCAACCACAACACTTTTGTAATTGACACCAGCTGCTATTAAGAGCATGGGTCATTTATATTGAAATCATCAAATAATGCCACAGCACTTCAAATCTGCTGAGCCCATTCTACAGAAAGGTAGAGCCAGGAGACTAAGACAGCCTGTTTTGGGAATGGGCACTACTGAAGCCCTACAGTGCAGCAGTACTTGGAGATTTGAAACTTGTTTTTCATTTGGACAGAACCCTGGACTCTAAAGTCTCTGAGTTAAGTCTCAAACAATGCTGTAGAATAAGACACTTCCCTACTACAGGGAATTTATATTAATTTACCTTCATCACCAGCTTGTGTCTTCGAAGGCATCCTGTTCATATTTCTTGGAGTTCGAGGGGTAGGTTTGGTTTTATTGGTCTGTTTTGAAATAAGCTTTATAGGGATTCTTCTACGGACATCAAGACCACCCAATGATCCTGAACTATTTGTTCCTTGCAAATCATTGTCTATGAAAGAAAATAAAAACACTTATCTAATTTTTCATTTATCTAATAGTCCCTAAAGAGGCTAAATATTAAAAGTTTTAAGAAAGATAATTTTTCAAGCTTGCTTAAGACTTAAACAACATATAAAAATTTAATGACTAGAAAATAGGTATCTTCACATAAAATTTATTCCAGAACTTGCGTCACAAAACTGTATTGGAAACAGCAATGGTTTTAGGAAATGTAGTTTAAAGATAAAGCTATTTAAATAACCTAGCTAGTCACACATTTTTTCCACAACAGAAACATTAACCTTATAGCTCTTCTCACAGTGCGAAGAGCACTGGAGAGTCAGTTCTTTGTACAACTTGACTACACAGAATTGATGTGAAAAGATAATTTTTATAATTTTTACAAAATGTATGTGTTTATTAAAGTAGGAAGGAACTAGTTTACATATTAACTCAACATCCTGATGTATCACTTAGAAGTTTATAATAAAGTATCCGAAAAATATTGATACTTAGGAGTATGTAGTTGTATCCTTCCTAAACTGAAAATTATTTATCCTGGCTACATACAAAATTCTCCTTAACCAGATTTAAATCTAAGTACAAGGGTGAACAAAGCAAGAAATAGTCTGACACATGCATCAGCAGGTACAGGCTCCAAGAGATAACAGAGACCAGGTAATGCAACAAGCAACACCAATGAGGAGGCGTAACTCCCTCAGCCTCCATCGAGCTTATCTGAAACCACCACACAGCATCTCATTCATTCCAAAATGAAGCTATGTCCTTCACAAATCTTCCCAGCTTGTTGTATTGGGCAAATACAACACCAGCTCACTGGAATTTTAACTGAAAACGCCACAGGTGCTTCAAAGCAGGGCATGCTCAGGCTGGAAGGGGTGAGCCCTGAGCACTTACAGCACTTAGTGCCCAGGGTAGGGCACTCCAGCCTTGGAATGACTGCCAAGGCCCCAAAGGACAGCAGTGCAGGAGCACCCAGGCTGAAATCAGGGTCCATTAGTGTAATTCTGCACAATGAATCACCAACTACTGTCTCTCAAAGCCTATAACCAGCACACATAATGCAACAAGTAGAAGGAAAACCAAGAAAAATTGGGACTGCTCTCAGTTTTTCAGCAGCTACCACCAAAGCTAGGAAATGTGTCAAACTGGGACTGTACCTCCAAATCGAAAGCCCTCCATTTGCCCAGATAGATCAAACTCCTCTTAGCACTCTAGTTGTGAAAATCACCTTAAAAGGCAATATGCAAAAAGGCAAAACCAATAAAGCTTGTTTTTACTTCTGGTCATTTGTTATTTCTTTCAGCTGTTGAGATGAGCCCACAAACACTCAACTGTGTCATCAGGCTTCCTCACACAGTGCTGGACCAAGACATCAGAGGTAAAGCTGCTTGTTTTTCACGTGTTGGGAAATTCTGTTTTCTACCAGAATACACAAAACCACAGCACCATAAACCACAAATAGTCTCGGCAGTAACTCAGTCCATCTGCAAACAGGGATAACTAAAATTAATTTTAAAAATCAAAAACTTTTGTATTAGTTAATCCACTGAACTGCCAATAGGTTCTGTCACTTTTCCTCCTTATAACCTTTCAAGCCAGGAATATTTACATGAGTTAGCTGCTTTAACTGACTAACCCAAACTAGCAAGTTTATTAGTCACTCATGCTTCACAGAAGGACAATAAATTCCAGTCGGCATGAGCATAATCTGCAGGATTATGTCCAGAAAAAAACTATGACAAGCACACCAAACTTGTTAAGACTACTTAAAGAAGCACTAATTAGAGGTGATGCAACCTACTGTAATGTCACCTTCATCAACTTAAGTTTTGTTTTCGCATTTCAAGCTTTATTAGAATTCACAAATACAACTCTAATACTTTATACAAAGAGAATCATAACACAATCTTTTTTAAGGGAAAGGAAAAAACCTTCCAAAACCACCCTAGCAAAAAACCCACGTCCATTCATTTATTCACTGCACTACGCCAGCGCATTAACCAGCAAAGGATCACAGCCACGCCAGCGCGCTCGCCGGGGAACGACATTTAAAGCACGAAACCAAATTCAAGCACACAAGGAAGTTTCCTCTCGGGCCACAACCACGGAACCAGGAAACACATTATGGGCACCGATACCGGGAACCGCCGCGGGCAAACGAGCGTCTCTCCCCCACCTCCGGGACGCCACAGGCTGCATCCGCTGCTGCCGGGCCCGGGCAGCCCGGCCCGGCCGGAGCAGTCAG
>VYXF01000459.1:1763937-1830997 GCA_013397295.1 Polioptila caerulea
GGAAGGACGCAGCGGGGCCGCCTCGCAGCGCGGCGGGAGCAGAGTGCGGCGGCCCCGGGGTGCAGAGCCGCGACTATTGGGGACTGGGAGGCGTCCCCCTTGGTTTTGGGGGGAAGGATGGAGTGAAAACAGGAGCGGGGTCTCTCCGTGCAGGAGCCCCGTCCCGCCGCCTGTGCCGTGCAGCCTCCAAGTGCATGGGAACGATGTTCCGCCCCGTCGCTCCCTCGGCTGCTGCTGGTCAGCCTTAACTTTTAGCATGGAAATGGCAGATTCCTGACACGCTGTAGAAGTGATGGAACAGTGCATCTCCAGAGCACTCGGAAGCTTCACAGCATCAGAGCTCACTAGCTCAGGAGAGGACTTAATGTTACATTTAGCATTTTGTGATTCCTGTGTAATTCAGTGCGATGGTGTTTCTATAGCACTGAAGGAAGAACTAAAAACACAGCGAAGTCATAGGTTGTAAGTAGAAAAGGGCCTCGAGCAGTCCTACAACCCTAAAGTACGGGTAACAACTCCATGCACTTCAGATTGGTGCTTGTCTCACTAAAAGCCTCCCAGATTGGGATCTTGTGCCCCTACAATGTCTCTCATTATCTTTATAGCTTTAGCATTTAAAAGCTGCCATTAAAGTCTAACATTTCTTGTCTTAGCCGCACAAGGCAGAGGGAACAGGTTTTCCTTTTGTTGGTCCTCAAAACAGACCCAAGGGAAGCGCGACACTGATCTCTTCATAGTATGCTTTGTCTCCCCATAATAGGGATTCACAAAGACAAGACATAAAAAACCCAAAACTAAACAAGAAACCCCCAAATATACAGATACAAGAAGCATGTTTTCGGTATGCACAACTTTATTTTCTAGTTAATGGTGCAATTACTTTTCAAATGCAGCTTTTTAAAAGTGTAAAAAAACTTAAAATACATCTCCAAATTTAATATCTGACATGCAAAGACAAAACAGTAATACTCAAAATGCATACAAAAATACCACTTATTCATCCTACTGGAAAAAGATAAGCACATCTAGTTACACTACTTAAAGATAATTTAATTAGTATAAAACTCTAGGGAATTTTAGCTTCATAGCAAAATCCATTATTTTGGTATCCTTAATTTTGATGGATACATAGAAAATTAAGCACATAACCACTTAGGTATTTGAATGCATTCTGCATTTTACCTCTTACATGCCACTGCAGGCTTTGCTGTTTTTCAGAAAAAGTTTAATATTTTGTGCCTGCTACATTAAGAACAACCATGCCTGGAAGAAATACGCAGGCCAAGAATAAGTGCATTTTATCATATTTTATCACAATCCCAGATCATATGTCATATTTGGAAAGGAACTGGAAGACTGTTGAGTATTTCATTGCTTTTCAAATACCTGTATAGACAAGAACTAGAGAAAGTTTAAAAAATAGTGACATCTCTGTCAAGTAAGAATCTGTACTCAAACTTCACATTGCAGATGTCTTGTGAGAAAAAAATTTGCTGCTACCATTTTTTTACCATCTTTTTCATAGATTGTGTCCTGCATAACAATTAGCTGAAAGCTCACTTACTGGGTAGAATATTTAACTTTTTACTTAAAATGTACATCTGTTTTAGAAAAGCCATACAGCTTCTAAAAAACATGTCAATGGTCTTGTGCACTGGCTACTGTGCCAGCAGTCAGGTTTAAAGGATTTGGGCCATGGCCTGCTGAGGTCTTTAGGCCAGTAAGGTGGGCTGAAGTGCCAGCCTCCCTTGAGAGGCTGGTAAGGGGACAGAGGGAGGACAGGTAGAGTTAAAAGCATGAATTGTCAAATCACAGGCTAGGCTGAAGCATAAGTGTCAATAGAGATCAGTGGCTCCATCTGAAGAGGTGCAGAGTGGTCTGATTTGCCTCTTGAACACTTGCCTCATTCTCAGAGGGTGGAGATGCCCATCCCACAGACAAATGTCCCATGTCCATTTTGAGTACAATCCTGCTGTTTGCCAGCTTGGACTGGAGCACCAACATCACCTAAGTTTGAGTGTCTGTACTGAGAAACTTCACTGTTGTGAAGGCTGAAGTCTGTGCCTCAACTAGTTTGGTGCTGTTACCTATTGTGTAAGATACTGTCCCCAGCTGGCCAAAGTTTATTGGATTTTTTTTTCACTGATGTTGACAGAGTTCACTCAGGTCCTGAAGCCAGAATAATTTGTTTCGTGCTTAGCTTTTCCACTGTTACCTGCAGCAGAAATCTCTGTGCAGTGTAATGTGGGAAAATTTCTCTGATGTAATCAAGTAAGGAGATTTAAATACACTGATGCTAATTTTCCACATTGTTAAACTTAAAGGCATTTTATACCTGGACATTCCTTACACTTCAGTTTTTACCTGTTTCCTCACAATGCAGGTTTTTTCCCATTTAAAAAATTATGTAATGCTAAAAATTTAAGGTAGGAGTCTGTTTTCCATCAAAGTATATTTCTTCTCCATGAAAATTAAGAACATTAGTTAAAGATTAAAGTTTTGCTGCTCAAATCTTTATCTTTTCTAAATTATTGCACTTGTGCATTATCAGCTTTCATGTGTGAAAGAACAGCAGCAGTTTGATGTAGAATATTAAAAGAAAAAAACTCTATAAAAATATAACTATTCATTTAACAAAAAATATGCTTATATTCCTTTTTTTAAAAAAAAACCCAAACCTCAATACATACTGACTTTCTTGCTTGCACTCAGTATCAGCCTGTTTTGCAGATTTCATTAAGTACCCAGGGACTATAGTTTTCCTTAATTTATGTCATGATCTGCCTCTTGATAAAGATTTTGTAACCTAGCCAAAATAATCTTCTGTCTGTCCTTCATTTAAGGGACAATCATTAACAGTAGTGCAAGATTTGCTCCAATGGGATTAATGCAGAACTAATGAATCCATAACCCAGGGTCTTTAGAAACTTTTCCCATTTGAAGTATTGCCATAGTTCAGTGCTGTTACCTGTTCACGTGACAGTTTCACCTGTCACCTCTTCCAGTGATCTGCCTACCTTCAATTTAAGGAATTGCTTAAATAAAATGATCATGATACATTTTTCAAGGCTTTTCAGCACATATTCTCACACTAATGTTCTAGAATTCAAACCCTTGGCCAGCTAGAACTCCTGCCCTTTCACTAGGCTTTGTATAAATATTGAAAAAAAGGCTTTCCATCCAAATATTTTGGTCTCTTCCATTCTCCTGGGCAGACCACAGAGCAGCTTTTCATCCTGTACACACTGCAAAAAGTGTAGCACAACTTCTGCCTGACTAGTCCCAAAATGGAGTACATCTTTCACAATAGTCTTCTGATTTTCTTTTTTATTAATATATATCATAGCAGAAAGTGCTTGCAGAATCAAGGTCCAGAATGTTTCTGGGATAATGTTAGCTAAAATTTGGAGACTTATAGTGATCTATATCATTCAGACAAACAATCAGGGTTTTCTTCAAGTGCAAAGATTGGTTTCATAGCAGAAAATGCTGGTATAGATAGTACTGGTGTGTGAATATTGCTGTGCACTCACAGGCAGGACAGTACCAGCAGTCCTTCAGGAAGCAAGTCGGCGCATAGCCTAGAGAAATGGGTTTTGAAAGGTGGAGAGAAACAGGCCATGGTTAGTTCTCAGTATACACCACCTGGGAAAATTACATGTTTGTGTAAACTAAAAACTTGCTGAAAGTACAAAGAAAGTAACTTCTGTAAACTGTGCAGATTGTGCAAGAAGCTGTCTGTTGTGTTAAAAGGAAGAATAAAAGGGGAAGGTTGATCATAATTTCAGACTCTGGTGCCCCAAGTCTTACAAAGTCTTCTTTTAGGCACCCAGCTTGTGTTCAGATCTATTTATAAGCTCATGTAAGGCAAAAGTAGTCCTAAAGCAAGAGAGATGAGGAGATACTAAAGCAGATATAATCTACTACCATCTCAAGAAAAATATTACTTCCTCCACTTTGCACTGACATTCATTATCCTGAGAGGGTATTTATTTATGGAGAAAGTACCTGTTGGGGGCCATACTGTCACAGCATGACTCAAGGCTACAGGCAGAGGGATAGACACATTCAGTTCTAAAGTGCATACCTCTTCCTGAACATCAAGTTCATCATCAGGCTGGCTGGCTTCTGTGAACGCTATGGGTTCTTTAGACTCCTGCATGAGTGAAATCTTGGTAGAAAGAAATTAAGAAACATGATGAGTTACACGTTGTCCATATCATTGAAGTTGATTTTTTTACTCTGAAGTACCTTAAAATAACTTCCACAACTTAGAAGAGTCTGTTGTTTACTGTTCCTTGACAAAGATGATGATTTAGTTCAGCTAAGAGGAACTTAAAAATTGCAGAGCTTTTGGGCCTGTCTCTGCTCACAACTAATTATGGCTTTGTAAAAATAATAAAATCTATCTTTAAACTGTTGTATAGCATTATAAAAATGTTAATTTCTACTACAAAATTAGTATGAAAAATGTATTAAAAATAAGGGTCCCACCCTAGTTAATTATCAATTATATTAATTTTAATTGCTATTTATTCATAATATTGTAATAGTGATTGCTAGGAAAGGAGTTGTGTTGAAAAGAAAGGAGGACATTTTATGACAATGAGGGCCCTTTAAATGCTTTAGATGCTACAGAGTGTTCTGGTTATCTGAAAAAAACCCCTGAATACAATGAGGAAATGCACAGAGAAGGGCAGCAGGAATGAACACTAGTGTGGAATAACTTCCATACACAACCATGCCAAGTAGAGTGAGATTATAGCTTTGATCAGAAGTCTATGGAGTGTTGGGAAAGGAATGATTATTCATTGCAGCTAACAATCCAGAAGTCAAGCAGACTTAAACCAAGCAGGAAATATTTGTCATATAATCTAAAATTAGAGAACCCATCTCCACAGGCTAGTGTCACAGGTTCCAAAAGAAGTATTACAGATACATTGAAGAAAACTCCTTCTGTAACAATTAAATATAATGTTCCAAATGCAACCTCCAGCTAATGAGGTTCTTAAGATGCCAGTAGTCAGAAAGTAGAAAATGTGTCTTAGGATGAAGTGTTTTCCATATGTGCTGTTTCTCATGTTCTTTTCACTTACAAGCTCCTGGAGTTGACAGACCCTTCCTTTGATATAGAAAAATACTCATGTGCTACAGAAGCTCCTAATTTACTACACTCCCACATTTTTTGTACTACAGTTCTAGGTCTAGTTTTCAAATGTGCCACAGAAACTTCAACAATGAGTGCTAGATGATGGAAGGAAGGGAAAGGTAGTGCTGGATATCCTTACCTTCTCAAATATGGGATCCTGGTTGTCACTGTATGTCATTTGATTCCTTATGTAGAGCACAGCATCATGGACAGTCAAGAAAAATATGTCTTTTCTGACATTGTCATCAAAGAAGGCACCCCGTTCCAGCTGAGATATAAGGTTGTCTGAATAAAAGAAAGTCATTACGTGTTTATACAATATGAAGTAGTTTAAGAAATACATGTTAAAATACATGGTTGCAACTGTCAGAAATCAAATGTACAGCCAAATGAATCCATCAATTATAGTTTAGTCTTGACTTTTACTTTTCATATTTCCTTTACACCCCATTATTTTTTGTGTCCCAATGGAGCCAACAATCCTTATCACATATTTATTAGTGCAGATGCTACCACAGACACAAGAGATCCCTTCTCACCTTAATTTTATTCTTTGCATGAGTGAAAGTAGAAATACTTGGATATTTACCTTGATATGAAGCAAAGTATACTCTCACATCAATTCTCTCAAACTCTTTAATTATCTGAAAAAAAAGTTTGCAACAAAGACATCAATAATTAAAGTCTGTAAGGAGAAAATACATGTATGTCTGTACATGTGTGTAATGTATAGGCACATACACTTCATTTTTTTCAGATAGTCTTCATTCCACATAGTACATTTTGTTTATTCATCAGACTTCAGGTACTGCTACACTTTGCTATACATAAAGACCCAGTAGCTAAGTACCTGGTTGCTGAAGTGGCCTACCTTCGACTATGTAAGTGGAACTACTCATTTTCCCATTTTACACACACAAGCATCACTGCCAATAAAGGTTGTTGTTCTGTTCTCAAAACCTCTCCAAGCGAGACCACGTGGGCCTGAGCGAGCTTTATTCCCCCCATGTACGTGTGATATGATACACTCACTCCCTGGCACAGGCAGATTTTTTTACACAGATTTTTCTCTCATGCAGTGCACCAGATGGACCTGTTCTTGGATGAAAAAGCTACATATGGAGAGAGTCGTGTCAGAGAACCCCATATTCCCATGTAACTAGGCAGGAGGCTGGCACAAGGCACACACTGCTCCTGAATTTCACTTAGTTAAAAGGCAGGAGACTAGAATCTACCCCAGCTCCCTGGTGACAGGCAAGTCTCTTAGATTAGTGTTTTCAGAGGTGATCATTAATTCTGTTTCTGTCAATTGATAAACTTGAGTCATGGTAAAGATCTGGTTTTATAGATAGGCTAAGTAGTCTCAAAAATTAAGTTAGTGAAAGCACCAATCTGAACATACAAAATATCAGAAAATACTGAAGACTGAACAGTCTGGTCCTACACACTTGTAACTGGGCACCAAAAATTAATGGAAATACTTGGCCTTAATCTTTACACCTCATTTCCTTCTTCCTAGGAAGGAATATTATTTCCTTATTATGTACTGTGAGTTTGAATATTAATTAATAAATGTTGATGAAGCACTTGATACTCATCACAGAAAAAACTATAAAGAAATTAATGATTCTTCCTTCACAATTAAAATGAATGAATAAATGAAGGAATGAATAAATAAATCTTGTGGCCAAAGACTGAACTGGTATGGTAAGATGAAATTTCTACTACCTCTGTGTTGAGTGAGCATCATCCTGTGCCCAGATTAAAGCAGGAAGCATGTGGAAAGAAAATAAATAACTAAAATATTTCATAACATATGCATATAAGGGGACCACATTTTGCAGGTAAATTTTTTGAGTACTTGACTGTGCAACCTTCATATTGTTCTTTTAATGCATTTTTTCCCCACTTAAAATACACACACCACCAATATTCTACCTTTTCCTGGTATTTTTCATATTTATATTTTGTTGGTATTTTTCAACAACATACTTTTTAAAACTCAGAAATTACCTTCAGCTAACTGATCTTGATTTACATACTACTGACTAGTTTCATTTTCATAGAACATCAGAAAAAAATGCCCTTACCATTTTTATTGATCTCACAGCTACAATATCCAAGAAGGTTACTGCTCCAAAATCAAGAATGAGACTGTGGATGGGCACCTTGGGGATGTTTACTTTGACTGGGAGTTCTGAATTCCAGTCCACCTGGATCTCTACTTCTTTGGTGGGAACTTGAAGATCTTGGTTGTCGTCAGGTTCCTCATCAGTCTCAAAAGCTTCATTATTAATACCAGGCTCACTGATGATACCATTCTAATGCACAGATAATATATGGAATACAGAATTTAATCACAGGGAAAGTTTGGGAGTTACAGAAAATAGCACCCTGTGGTACCTTCTGTTGAAGGAATTGACAAGACAGGCCCATGTGACCAGTATGCCCTGCTCCCAATTCTGGTACTCTGATTAGCACAACTAAGCAGGAAGCCATTCTCTATGGCTGAGCAGGTGGTGTATTCGTTCCCTTTTCCCTCATTCTCAGGCCCTGAAGATCCTGTGAACCAGTTAGACAAATCAAACTGATTTCTTCTTCCTCTCCCTGTCAGCCTCAAGGTTCCTGGGCACCAGGCTGATCTCTCCCTTCCTTGCTGGCCTTGAAGGTCCCAGGCACGTGGGCAACCAGGTGTAGTTGGTGACCCCCTCAGAGAAAAGAGAAGTGTAGCAGTGCACAGAGCACTGTCTATGACAAGTCCTGTGTGGGAAATTTGGACCAAAACTTCTGCTGACAGTGATACATCCCCAGGGCCCAGGGATGCCTGCACTGTCTTTTATCTTCTCTGAGTATTGGTGACTCATCTTCTTTCATGTAATTTTTAAGTCTAGATTATGATTGTTATATTGATACATTAAACCATGTATTAACATCGGACCTGATCTGCAGGGTGTCCAGTAGTTAGAAACTCTAAGTTAAGTTAGGGTCTAGGTGATTAAAACTGTAAGTTAAGTTGTTTTAGAAAGTTCTGTATGCTACTTATAAACTGTAGTACTATGTAGTGAGTCACACTTCTCATCTCTATTTTAAAGAGGAGTACAGGGTAATTCATAATTAAGCCTTAACTAAAAAGATCCAACAGTAATCCTTTGAGAAAAAATAGAAATAAATATTTTTTAAAAGGCCTACCTTAGTAGCTTTTAATTTTCCCTTCTTGATTAGCTTTTGTATTTTCCTCAGTGCTTTGAGTCTCTTATTATATACCTTGACTGCATCAAATCCCACCTACAGAAAAAGGACCAAAATTATTTATCTTAACTCAGGTATAATTCTGAAGAAATCTCAAGGATAGTTAAGAAGCTTCCCAACCCATAACTTATCACTTACCGTAGATTTGAGGCTGCTTTTCAGTCCATCAATGTTAGCATAAAAAATTGGACTTGAAAACTTGAGAATCTTCACACCTTCTGGTTCTATAACCTGTTGCCAAAGAATACAAGGTTAAACAGCAATAGCCGTACTTTGACGAAGCAGTTTAACTGTTTCAACAGTTCAACTACATATCTAATTTTTTTTAATTGCCTGGATTTGTTGATGATTGAGGGGATTCTGTTTTTAGAATCTTACAGCCCCAGCAAGATGGACCAACCATCTGGATGAAGATGGTGCTGAAATTTGTTACCTTTGAGGGCCCCACTTCCAAATTCAAGTTGTGTACAATATACAAGGCACAACCTTTTCTTACTCTGACTTGTAGACTGAAGGAAAACAACTCAGCAATGACCTACATTTTTGTAGTCCTTGACCTTCTTGTAGATGTCTGTGCCAGGAATGTTTCCAAAGCCTCCCCACGAAGGACTAACAGAAATAAAAAGACAGTGAAGGTAAATGTCACACACAGGCACTCACAGAATCGAAGGGATTGCTGCATACTAAGTGTCTTTGACGCCTGTAGTTTGCCTTCTAATGCCAAACTAACAGACTTGCAAAAGAGCTGCAGCTATTTTGGATCACTGTAGTGAATGGGCCTTTATAAAAACAAGCCTACTTAATGCACCATTTTGATTTAAGAGCTGAGAGAACAACTTGTTCAATTGATTTCCCAAACCAGAAGAATATTTTGAAAGCAGATAAGTTTGCTTGGAATTTAAAAAACCAATTTTTTTACACTGAAAAAAAATTGATGGCTTTTTTTATTTCAAATCAACTGAAATGCATTTACATTATTTTCAGATTATGTAAGTCTTTTTGTGCAACTTTTTGGATTTTTATTTTAGTCAATAACAAAACAAAAATGCTTTGCAGTCTCCAGATATTTAAGAGATTTAAGAGTTGAAGCAAATTGTTTTGAAGTTTGTAAGGCCTCATGTCTCCTTTAGATTTTGGTAACGTTATCGGAGTTGAACTTGGGAATGTTTTTTTGAGGCTCTTCAAATTTCATTTTTTATAATCTACTATGGTGTAACAATTTTTACAAGGCTTTATTTTTATTTGCTGACAGTGCAACTCTCCCTTGGTAATGCTAGTTACCATACTCTCTGAACTCCAAGCTGAAGGAAAGAAGTTATGTTGTATTTTCAGATAAAAGATCAATGAATAATAACAAGATGACCAAATAAGGTTCTTCAAATCCACCTTTTCTCATCATTCCACTTCCATATATTCTTTAAGCAGCAACAAATCAGCCAGAACCACAAATTTTTTTTCTTATTCTCATGCTTTATCTTGCTCTTCTTTTACAACCATGTGATCAGTCTTGTATACACAATAACTGAAAAGGTTATTGGCACGTGCAACATACTGTAGTAGTATCTGCTGAGAGTTACTGTAATGATAGATTAATTACAAAAGCCATACATCTGTTTAACACTCTCGAATTTCCTGTCCCTTTTGAGAACTGTTATGTGGATGCATAGCAAACATATGGCTAAGTACCCCCAGAATGGCCAACATGATATGAAATACTGACAAAATAACACAGCTTCTCTTTTACCAGTGTAACTAAATATAATCACACAAAGAGTGTCTTACTCTAAAAGAAACAGATTTTTTTTCATTGCAAAATTTCTGTAAACCTAAGCAGACATTCTGCCACAAATCACCTTGCTTTTTAGCATATTATCTTCCTTTTTCATAATATAAAACGAAGAATTATTTCTGATACTGTATTACTTACAACTGAACTCTCAGCACGACTGTCAGCAATCCAAACAAAAGGCCAGCAAGTAATCCCAAATCAAGTCCCAGAATGATGGATGCTATACATGTAAAAACCCAGATCATCTGGAGAAGAAATAACAAATTTAAAGTATTTAATTTTAACATATGACTTCTGGTCATGCTAAAGAAACACTAGACCAGATAATACGAGAAGAATATTTTAACTTTGGAACTGACTTTAGCTCACTTGCAATTAGCTGACTTCCATACAAAAGTCTTCTTCCTCCAAGATACTTTCAGCCATCGTTTTTTATTAGGCATAGTTAGCTTTTTAGGAAATAGGGGTTTTCAACACAACAATATATTTTTTAAGGATCTGATTGCTTAGGTGAAATTAAAGGAGATACAGTTAAACTTTGCATTTACTTATTTCTGATGATGGCAATCTTTGTTAATCTTTCTTAAAAATTGGAAATAGTTTTTTTACCAAGATGTAAAATACTGTAAGATGCCCCCCATTCAGACATACAGGGAAGGAAGAGGATTCCTCAATGACATCTAAGAATCAGAAAGAACTGTTGCAAAGAGAGGTATTTCATATGAACAGATTAATGGCACTTCTCTAAGATCTCCACTGAATATTCAGGCAGAACAGTTGAAGTGCACTCCTCAGTTCTTTCCTACATCACTGCCCATGCAGTAGACTCAGTTTTTTAAAAAGCTGAGTGCTTGCACTTCTCACTGAAGTCAGTGGGATCTTTTGTCTATAAATCAGTAAATGATTGACTAAAATATCTGAGATCTGTCTAACACAGGTACTGCCCAATGACACTGTAAAATCTAAGCACAGTAAGGACTGCATGGAAAAAATGTATTCCAAGCAATATTATCCTGCTCTAAGAGCCACAGTGAAGGTCTGTTCCACAGAACACACAGTGGGACATGTGAGTAAGTACCCTGAGATACGGTTATAGTGGTTCACAAGAAAAGTCTTTTCATACATCCCTTAGCATGCTGAAAGAACCTACATTCTAGCTTGGATTAGTCTTGCTACAGCAAGAAAACTTATTTTCTGAGGACAAGCTGAGATTATTCAGGCAAATGGGATATTCATGTGGTAACAACATAAATACATGTACATAAATTAAAGAAAGGTCATCTTTTCTGACTCATTTAAACAGTGCAAAAGTAGTGGTAGTGCAAAAGATAAAATCAGAACGGTAAATGTGGCAACAGGCCATCTTTATTCTGCTTTTCAAGCCATATCAACACAAGATTGCTGTAAACTATGGAAATGGATATTAAGGAATTATCACTTCATACAAATACCCTGATGGGCACCCTTACTGCAGGGTTTAGGGAGTAAAGAAGATTAGCTGAACACTGACCTTAAAATGGCATTTGCATTTTGCAAAAAAACTTTTTACTGACCTCATGGCATTTGCATTTTGAGGATGCACATAAAAGTTTTCTGATGTTAACTTCTCAAAATCCTGTTTATGTGGCAGTTAAGAGAAATTTGGATGGCATTAAAAGGTTAAAAAAACCCCCAAAACTGGACAAAAACATTCGGGAGAAGAAAAAAATTAGGTTACTTACAGCATCCACTTTATTCTGTCTCCATAGACGGGGAACATCAAACACTTGCATGAACATCCCTTTCAAGTTAGCTATGACTACAGCTGCCAACACAGACTGTGAAGAAAAATAATGAAAA
This sequence comes from Polioptila caerulea, assembly GCA_013397295.1. Classification (NCBI taxonomy): domain Eukaryota; kingdom Metazoa; phylum Chordata; class Aves; order Passeriformes; family Certhiidae; genus Polioptila; species Polioptila caerulea. The sequence goes on from VYXF01000459.1 coordinate 1,775,964, forward strand.
AGTAGTATTCAGAAGCAAAGATGCATATTAAGATAGTGCTCGACATGACACACTATAAGGCACAGCCCTATCTGGAATCAGTCACCATAGTCTAAGAGGGATATTAATCTTGCCCATCATAGTTGAGCATTTGGATCTGATGTGGCTGTGCTGCAGAAGAAGAGTACAGTACCTTTTGTAAGGGCTCTAGCAATTTCCCCAGGGCAACAATAGAAATCAGAACGATCCCAGCTGAGATTATACCAGCGACCTGCAAAGAACAGTGTTTGTAGGAAATGAACTTACTACGATTCTATCATCTGTTTTGAGGATTACAATGAAAAAGGTACAAACAGTTGCACATTACATTTCTTTAGGAACAGGGAGGCCTGCCAAAGTGTCATTGTGTTTAGGCATATGTGGGCAATCATTACGCACTTTGGCTAACACAGAGGGAATTCAATTAAGCAGGAAGTCTAAACAAACAAAGTTGTAGCTCTTGAGGGGTTATGTTACAAAGACAGATGAATGGAGCAGTCTGTGTGTAAGCTGGAAAAGGAGTTGCTGGATAACCTGTAGCTTTTCACTGTTAAGAACCACACAACAGTAGTTTGGTAAAACAAAGTGGTTTACTCAACATGATAAAGATGTTCCATGGCTGATGGTAAATGGCAAATGGCAGAGCTGCTCAGGCCAGCACATAGGAGCTTAAAGATACCATGGCCAGCTGGGAGAGATTCCTCCCACATCCTACTGTGACAAACTCAGTCCTCTAATTGGAAATGAAGTTCTGGGGAACTACAGTTAAAAGATTTCTGACCCCTAAGGTACCTCGTGCTATGTAAAACTTGATTGCCCTCTTCTGGCAGAGCTACAAAAATGATTCACTACTACAGCCAAGCTGCTAAGACACCCATGGTTTTCCATGTGTCAGCAATGCAATTGTTTTAGGACTGTTTTCATCTCACAGTGAAAACGGTGCTCTACAAAAAATTAAATTTACCTGTGCACAGTACTAGTAAGAAGAGGTCATTACCTGAGTCTTTCCACCAGTACTTTCTTGGACTGCAGTCCGTGAAAGAGCAGTAGTTGCAACAAAACAAGAAAAGGCACCTGAAAAAATGTTGCTGAACCCAAAGGCAATGAATTCCTGAAAGATAATTGGGTAATGCTGTAAATAAAGGTGCCTGAAGACAGATTTTCAATGGAGAAAGACATTAGCTTCTGCAGTAGTTGATAAAGTAGGTAGCACAATAGTATTAGGAAGAGAATGAATTACTAATATCTGTTAAATGTTTACACAAATTCCTCTTGTGCCAGTGCAGCTACCTCTGCTTAGAAACGAACACAAAGAAATTGGTTCACTCCCCCTGAAGCAGACATACTCATCTGAGTACAAATGTGTTTAAAGTTTACTTCCATCAGTGTTACCAAACCTAACATTTCTAAGAATTACACTTGAATAATTGCATCAAGAAATGGGTACTAGAATAAAATTAACTGCCAGGCATCATCAGCTAAACAAATTATTTGGATCAGTACAATAGTCTGACTTTAGACAAGCTTTTAACTAATGCAAAGCATTGTATTATTAGTAGAACTATTAAGGAACTTTGCAGAAAAACAGTTTAACTGAAAACTTCTAGTTTGCTGGGTCAGAATTTATTCACTCTAAGCATCCCAATGAACTCACGCTGAGTCTCAGGCAGCATTCTCATAGATTTGCCCCAGGGTCACAGATGCCAGCACCTACTGAAGCTGTTTTTTCTGCTCAAGTGACAAGGACCCTGGGAGCTTTATGTCCTGGGATCTGGGCCATTCCTCTGCTGGGAAATAAAGAATTTGGGAGCTGTCTGCAACCAACCCCATATAATGGAGAGAAACATTGTTTTCACCAAGCTGACACAGGCACAGGAGCCTTTCACTCACTGCAAACTTTTTAAAATAAAATTTAAGATTTGATTTGGACTGTCTCCCTTCTTTTCTACAAATTGAATTTCCTGTACGTTTTCATTTAGCTCCAACTACAAGAGCAGGAACAGACCCAAGTGATTCATGCCTATTCCCATGTAACCACAGTGATCTGTGAGAAAATATTGGAGGTATAGTTCCTAGTGTTCTTAGGCATTAATAATCTGGATATAAAGACAATATAGACACTGGTAGATAATAGTATCAACCCATCCTTCAAAATTATTTTACTACCTGCTTTTATGATATTTTAACTTCTCCTGATCAAATAAACTATTTCCCCATCATCCTGGGCTGCATTTAACCTTTGCTACATGTAAAATTCATAACATAGTACTGAAAGGAAAGCACTTTGCTTTTATAAACTAATTCTTCTACTATAATATTTAATCAGTATCTTTGAAGCACACAACTGCTGGTTGAACAACATATTCAACAACAGAACAGCATAAACAGCACTTCTAGGAGTATGTATTATTCTTTGAGATTTACTAAACTGAAAGTTGGTGCATTTTGGTCAACTTTAAGACTAAGTGTTACCAGATATGACCTTTGAAGACTGTAAACTGACAAACAGAAGCATAATTTTCTTGTATACTGCAAAAGAGTGTTTCTAAAGTCAAACTTGATGCAATCAATTAGTATTAAAATAAAGGACTCATTAAACAAAGTATTAATCTTATTTATTTGTTGTAGTGAGGGCATTTTCCTAACAAGCTCAAAGAATATAACCAACATAACCCCCAGTGAACAAATGCAGGAATCCTGTAAGAGCTTGTGATGCACAGTTCATGTCACATTCTAGCTATGTGTCCCTAGAAACCAATGCTTAAAGCAGTTCAGCCATTTAATGCACGCAGCTACTCCAGCACATTCATATGCTGGTAGGCATTAACTTCTGTGAAGCTGCAGGACTGATCTGTTAGGCTACAAGTACAGTTATACTGCTGTAACTGGTATCATGCTGAGAAGTACAATAATTTATTAACTGTAAAGTTCAGCTGATTCAAATCCTGCATGAAGACTAAGCCTAAATAAAGCTGTCCAGAGCAACTTCTTAGCTTGACATTGCCTTTATCTACCCAAGCAACCCACCTCAAAATATGCCTTACAAGTGGAAAACCAAAGTAGGTTGCTAGGCCATGTCAACTTGACATCACCAGAAAATTCCCCTATACAGTGCTCAGCCCTTTCAGAACTACTGCAGTCACTAAACCAATGAAGAAGGAATGAAACAGTATGAAAAGCCCATACTGAAGATGGATCTGGTTCATCTCTGTGTGGCCATTTCAGCTGATTTTTTTTCAAGAGTTCAATTTCTCCTGTCAGACTTCAATGTTTGTCTGAAAAATGTGTGTGAATGGTGTTTCTTTCATTTGGCTACATAAGTCAGTGTGTTTTACATCCGTATGTTTTTAAACTATTTTGGTTATACATACCTGGTTTCCATCAATGGCATAGTCATACTTGGTTGCATATACCTTCCCCACAGATACAGCAATAGCATAAGCAACGATAGCAATGGAAAAGGAGGCTGCAATCATCTGGGAAAACAGGCTGACATTTGGAGGCTCGGGAGGCAAAAATCTAGCATTTAGAAAATACATTTGTGTTACCAACTTGGATTGGATTCTGTTCTTACCAGAACTGTCAAGGAGTTTGAGGCGGAGGCATACAGGTTGCTTATAATAAGAAGTGTAATGTTTCAAGTTAATAAAAAGGTGGAAACAGCCCATTGACATACAGAACACGCTTATCTAGCTCACCCCAGCCCAAATCCTGATGCTATTAGTCAGCAACAAAGCTCCCATTGTTCTCAGCATGACTGAGATTTGGCCTTATGATAGCAAAGTGAAAAACTACATTTTTTGAAGCATCGAATAAAGAATGTATTGAATAGTATGATGAATTACATAAATATGTTAATGACACTTCATACTATTGTTAACATACTTCTTCAGTAAGATCTCAGAAGCATTTTATCCCCTACTGTGTTTCCACAAATTTTAATTAATTAAGCCCTGAATACCAAATGGAATGTGAAGGTTACTACTGTGAAGTGCTCTGAATCTTTCAAGTGGAAGTCTCTACCAGTGTAATCCTCAACATCTTTGCTCCTATGAGTATGGAAGTGACAAAGTTCATTGGGATAACAGTAGCAGCATGAATATGAACCGCAGTGGGACAACTCAGGATTACAGAAATGAAATCTATGCAGAATTTCTTTGTTAAAAATCCTTAATTTTTTAAACCATTTTCCATAGTCCTATAGTCACTTCATGAGCAGGAAGCAATTAATTTTCAGATGGAATTAATGAATTAGATAGACATTCCTAAGCCCATTTTCCAGAAGAAGGAAAGCTAGGCAACATATTTAGGTGGCATAATTGATAGAGCCAGAAGTAATACTCAGAAAATCTCCAGATCTGAGTTCGAAACTCAGGTTACAGCTCTCAATGTTTCTTTTATGCATTTTCTCTTACTATGGTCACTTTTAGCCAATTAAAATACTACCTTTTCCCCACAAAACAAAGACACTCACCCTCTTGGAATGCTCTTAACAATGCCTGCATTGTATTTTTTTTCGAAGTCGGCAGCATATGAAATGCCAGTGGCTACTATTGTCTGTAATAAAATAAAACAACAGTTTTAAGACTTAAAAAGAGTTCCTGTCTTCCTGCAGCTAGACCCATCCATTTTATCTGTTTTCAGCTTTTGTTATGCCCCTTTGCTTACCACAATAACTTCTATTGGTATAGGTATAGGTATCTTGTGTTTGAACCGATCGTTTATTTCTTTAACTACCATGCAGACAAAAATGGTGAGGAGTCCAGCAATAAGATCTGCAATGTTGGTGGTACCAATTTTTTCAAATGTTTCAATAAGAGTCTGAAAAATAAAAACAGACAACATAAAATATGCCCATTTCCACTTGAAGGATGTGCAAATACTCATGAGATGATCCAGACACATAGGGTTTTAGAGAAGGCCAAGTAACTGCTTCATTCAGGTCTGGAGAAGCCTGAGGAAAATTTATTGTCAAGGTGCTACAGAATCAGTAAATTGATTTAATAGTGAATTTAATGGAAAAAGCATAACTGCAAGAATTGTCCACATAGGGGACTTCTGCTTCCCAATTTTTAGTCAATTAATACTTAGTAAAAAGAGCTAACTCTCTACCTGTGTTTTACCTCTACCAGTATCAGAGCAAGGAAGGGGAGATCTGCAGCTTCTTCACTTTGACAGATAGCAAGAGAGATCCTAATTTTTCTAAAGAGAGCTAGCAGATCCATGGGCAAAGCTCTGATCCACTACATGCCCAGTACACGTGGTCTGTGCTTTATGTGATTCCTATTTCCACTGCTGACAAACAGAGAATGAGTGTGAACACACAGCTCCTACCAGGCTGTGGAGAATCCTGCACTTCAGAAAAGCTGCCACTAAGCCTCACTCTACAGTAAATTAACCCTCCTAGGACAGTTCAGCCCCAGACTGAAGCACTCACAACTGGGCTGCAATAGGCAGCTCCCTTTTCTCCCCTTCCTGTGCCCTTGCTTGATCTTATTGTTTATTACGTGTTATTGTACAGAGAAAACATGGAGACACAATTACAGAAAAGTCAAAAATTCTCCTCTGTCCTCCTCCTAAGCATCAGAGTAGTTCTCACTTGTTTTCTGTCTCCAAGAAAATGCGAGTATCCCATGCATAGTGAAGTAGCTGTAGCAGAATAATCTGGTAGAAAAGGGGCCAGAAACAGACTTCTTGCATCCTGGTTAGCTCCTCCAGTGATGAGCTTTTGATTTAAACATAAGAGGAGGTTTACAGCAGCAGCACCACTCCCACCCTTCTGAACAGACTTTGGTTTGGAAATACAGCACCTGAGTGTTTAATCAGCTGTTTTCTAAGCTGAAGGAGAAGCCTTCCTGAAACGCTGAATCAGACGCCCTCCCTTGGTTGACTGAAGCCATTTCTTGCCCATTCTGCTGTTTACCACGGATCCCATGAGAAGAGCTGACCACCTCATATACTGCTTCACTTCACAGGGCAACAGTAACTTCCCAACTTTGGCTGTGGATTTTGCTAAAGTTGTATGCTTGGTGTTGCAGTTTGTTAAACAACACTACCGAAGCAACTCCAAAACTTGCTGAAGCACACACAGCAAATCACTGGCTGAGCAGACCAGAAAGAACAATTTCTTTGCTCTACATGCACCCGCAAACACGTTGACCTGGCTCACCTGCAAGAACACAGGAGCTTTGAACTTTAACCTAGAAAGTCAGCATCCCACTCAGGCTTGCTGGAGCTGGAAGAATCATGTAGTCCTTTTAAAAAGTATATTACACTAAATACCATCCGTTCAATAAACAGAGATGGAAGAAAATGCTGGATTAACAAGTCCATCATTCTGCCTGGTCTGCTGTAAGGTCTATTATACAGTACTTTGTCTTATCTAACTTTCCTTGTTCTGAGGGGAAGAGTTTTCATTAGTTCTGAAAAGGCACATAATTTTTTTACCCTCACAAATGGTCCCCTGGATTTCTTTTTAAAATTTTTTACCTTGCTGTTTGGAGTTATATTCATCCTATTATTGTAAATCTAGATGTCTGTTGTATTTTTGCTTGTCTGTTTGTCAGAACTGGCATGTAAAATCTCCAAATATATATGTATTTTTTTCCTTGAACGGCCTCCTTTAGAAATCTGCTATTCTAATATGGAGTGCTATGGAAGATCTCAAATACTGTGAACTTGGATAGTTTCATGCTGAATTCAGTGACACAACTCTGAATAGTTTTCCTCTGTAACACAAGACCTCTAGGAATTCAGTATTTCTGTTATGCAGCCAAAACATTTCTCCATTTGAGAAATAAAAATATAAAATAAAAATAAAATATAAAATCAACAGATGGAGTTGTGACAGTAACAGTCAGCCTCACATTTGCTAACCAGTAGGTACCTGGCCAAAGGGTGGGAATCTGTATCCCTTCAGTATTCACATGCATGGCAACAGTGTGAAATGGAGAATCATTCCCTTTACCAGAATGACCTGCTGGCTTAAGTGTTAAGAGCCAGCTTTGGGAGATGACCTGAGAGGGTTAATAAATAATCAAATGTCCTTCACAATGAGTGAAAAAGCAAGGGATGGGACAAGCTGGAGTCTCTAGAAGCAGAAAAATTGTTTTGCTGGATAACCACATTTAAACTTCATATCTGAAAAAGACTTCAAGATGGCAATTAGACTTTCTGTGTAGGGAACCCCAAAGGCAGCTTAGAGCCCCACAGCTATAAATGAACAGCTGCAGATCTTCATGAAAATGAGAACTAAAGGAATGCCCTATACTTACCACCACATATGTGAACCATCCCCACGGGAAATGGAAGCAGAAGATAAGCAATTATATAAAAATACCTGTCATAAAACCAAAGCAGATTAGATGGGCATACTTACATATATTATGGAAAGGACACCATTATAATTTTTAGTTGAAACATTCAGGACTATTTTCAGTTGTGACACAAGCACTTGAAAAGCAGCTGCAGTTGTGAATCCCCCAACTAGTGGATCTGCAAGGTACCTTACAATGAAGCCAATCTGGAGAACTCCAAATATAACCTGGAAAAATCATGAAGAATAGCAGCTTGTTAAATAACAAAAAGTTAGACTTTTGTTTGGAGATTTCTTATGCTTTCTTTTTCTCTTTGTTCATGCAGATTCTTAAGGCCATACTTCCCCCATTTCAGCCTAATGTAGTTTAGTGTCGTCCATCCAAGGAAGTAAAGGAGACCTGAAGAAATGTGTGAAAGGAAGCTCCAGGATATGCACAATTAGAACTCAGTTTCATGCAGGTCTTCTAGTCTGCAATCATAGGGCTATTCTGTTCTCTGTGCTCCCAGTCATGCTGTCAAAGACTACACAAGGTAAGAAGCTCTTAAAAGTTTGTGATAACTTTCCTTCATTTATGTGTTTTACCACATCAGACAGGAAAATGTCTGACTGCTGTGGAAGGTATTTTCCTGCCATTAACATTAAAGCAGTGTCAACCTTGTGACTTCAAGTCAACTATTTTACCTGTAAAATTCCAACCAGGAATGTGAGAGTACTAGCAATCAGCACTCTCTGTGCATCTCTGGATTCAGTGTCTATCAGTGCCCCAGTGCCATTAGTCCCTGTAGCATTACTGCCTTCTATGAGAAAATTCTCATCAGGGGCCATGTTCAATACAACAGATCCCACCATCAAACTCACTACTGGGAACGGACCTGTAATGACAAACAGAGCACACTGAAGTTTAACACACATTGAAAAAAAGCATTTATCAGACTAGAAAAGAAACTCTAGGTCAGAAAAACCATGTAATATTGTAATTGGGGTACATTGGTAGCATTAGGGGGCCAAGAGCCACAGGCATTGCATACACGAGACAAAACCACTGCACCTTCCTTAAATACCGCTCCTTCTTTAAATAACTTGTGTTGTACATACAGATACAAGTACAGTTTCATGCTTTGCTTGAACCAATTTAGGGCTGTACCAAGGCCAGAAGGGGCAACATGTTCAACACGCTCCAACCATCTCATCTCCCTTGTATCAGCATCACAACCAGACAACACCGATCACCAATCCAGGAGAAAGCAATGTTTATTTCTTTAAGTTTTGGGGTTTCTTTGTTTGCTTGTGTTTTTTTGGTTGGTTGTTTTTTTGGTTTTTTTGTCATGGTTAGTTTTCAGGTGATCAGGCATGCCACGTGTTCAGGGATCCCAACACCATGGTTGTGGCAGGAACATGATCCATGGGTAGGACCACATCTTTTGGCATTATTGGCATTTTTGGCTATTTCATTGGCCAAAGATGACTGAAACTATACTTTGGGCAAGATACAGAGAAAGTGATCATTGTGTCAGCAAAACACAATCTAAAAGTAATATTTGTTGCAGTTATTTACTAAAATTATGCAGAAAAGGAAAATATCATGAAATGCCTTAAAGAAGGTTAAGTTAATTTTACAGGTACCTTAGAGGACACTCCATGAATAAGAGCTCTGGGAAAAGCATAAAAAAGGAGTGTTTGATAACCTAGAAAGTAGGAATGCCACCATAAGTAGACATAAGTTAGATCTGGAGAGCAAATGTGAGCTGCTTGGTAGAGGCTAACAAAGCTGAGAAGATATACAGAGACTTTTGATGCAGCAGAGAAGAAAGCTGATGAAAAAACATAGTATCATGCCAAAGCTCTGGGAGGGGAAAACAATGTGTTCTTCGTAGATGTGAAGAAGGAAAGATTAGATTTTGTTAGAATGAAGAAAAAGGAACTTCAGGGATTAAGTTGTAACGAGAGTTTTAAATGTGAGAACTGACAGGAAACAAACCTCATATTCTAAAGAAAGTATTCAGAAAGAATCAACAAGATTTACCCATAGCCTTGATATGAGAACATAGAGTGGGACTGGAGTGGATACACAAGTTCTGGGTCTCCACGACAGGCAAGAAGAAGATACTGTCCATAGCAATGAAAAAAAGATGCAGCAAGTAAGGCTTGTGGAGAAGACTAAAAGAGCTCTGTTTTAGCCATCTTGACCTTTAGCTGATAGACAAAATGTTTGTCATTCATACTGCCTACTGAGGGCTTGATCTTGTCATTTCTTGCAGAGAGTGTAGCCAAAGACAAGATTCAAACTTCAGCACAAATTCAAGCAAAAAGCAGGGTCATACCTGAAGTTAGCTGTTATGCACAATTGCCTGTATAAAGAAGAAATAAGACTCAATTTCCCAAGATCCACCAATATTAATATTCACCATAGCCAATTTGTTTCAGAAAGTAGTTATATTGTACAAAATATGAATGCCTGCAGTAAGGATTAACACTTTTCAATAGATAATTCACTGTAACTTGAACACATGCAGTTACCAACTGAGATGTGCCTTGATGTTCCCAGGAAAAAGTATGTCAGGATGGGGAAAAAAGCAGAATAGAGACCATATCCAACAGGGACTGCAACCAGCAAAGCATATGCCAAACCTGAAATGATAGATCATCAAAATACCACATTTAAAATCTCTCAGCAATCTACAATCTTGTCTAGAATAGACTTTCAGAAAGATTTATTGCTTTGGTCCAGATGCAATTTAGAATATGTTTTGTCTGTAAGTCAGTTGCAGGCACACATGTGAGTGTCAATGGCTGTAAATGGCTGTATATCTCAGGCTGGTAGCTGAATGAATAAATACTGAAATATGTTCCTATATTTGTATAGGTAGCCCAATACACAGGCTGAGATAGGAAACTTAAGTGGAGAACATTGTTGCAAGAGTGTGTGCCTCTTGAGAGAAAAGGAGAATACGTGAAGGTTCTAATTACACACCGAAATTTCAAGCGCAAGACTCTGAATTATTGCACGACAAACATGCTTCAGTATCTTCAGCTCCTGTGAAAATGGGGCCACTTCTTTTCCCAGTGGCAGCTTAAAAGCAAATCTACCAATAGTAAATAACATAAATTTGAGAATCTTGGTTCTTCTTCCTTGGCATACCTGTGCATGCTTTCAAATCCAGCAAGCAATAAAAAACATTCCCTTCAAAATCATAACCCAGTTAGCCAGAGTATAGTATTCTCCTTCAAAGATTCTCCAAAACCTGTCAGAGTTCAAACAACTGAAGTCCTGGTCATACTACTGTGACTGATGGGAGGACTGCAAGCAACACACATAGCTGCTGGGAATTAGGGACTTTAGGGACCCTAAAAAGATCCCAGAAGCCTCTTTTCTTGCAAGTATTTTGGCCAATTTTTCCTGTAATGCATGTTCTAAAATTTCAGAATAAATTAAAATATATATATATACCTAGGTGTAGATTTGCATTAATTTGGGTTTTTTCCTTTTTTTCCTACTTTTTTTTTTTTTTTTTTTAATGCATAGATGGAAGACCAGGCATTATATTTAAAAAACTGGTTTTACAAATGGACGCTAATTAAGAGAAAATCAGGCCATGAAATAAAATAAATAAGGAGGCTACAGTATGAGCACAATAGCTGTTATAAGTAATGTGAAAAGTCCGTCTAGTCCAGTTCATTTTTAAAAGGCACAGGGATCCAGTAACTGTGCCACTACCTTCAGCAAAGATCTTCCAGCTCTGACACTCTTCTTTGGGAAAGAATCACTTTCTTTATTTCTCAGGTCACCCCCTGCCTGGGGCAAAGTTTGTAATGCTTTTTTTCTGCCAGTCTCTGCCTTCCTAGCCTGCTCCAAGGGAACAGACAGGAGGGAACACTTGTGTCTAACCGGCAATGTGTAAACTGCCTTCTTTGTTCCCAAAGTAACTCTTTGTCCCCTTCTGCAAACACCTTATTTCCATTGAGGGAAAGTGTGGGGTTGACACAGCTAGTTTTGCCTGCTGCAGTCCTGAAAAATTGTGAAAATAGTGTAAGAACTCTACTGAGAATAAAGAAATGAGTGGTGGATGTGTCAGGGTTATAGTCAGTCTTGTCTTAGATGGATGTTGCCTCAGGCAGGATGGTTCTGCCCTCTAAGTCTTCCTTAAGCAGCTTATTTGAACTAATTTCTGTTTATTTCTGCCACTTTTTTATTTGTTCATCTACTGAAAGCTTTACTAATAAATGGAATAAGGAAGTAAAGAAAATTTAATATTGCAAGCCATGTACTCTGAATATCCATCAAATTTAATTTTTAAAAAAATGTGAATACATCACCTCCTCCTTGAGGGTTGTCTTCTGCAGAGACCTGAACAACCTAATGAGATGAATTTTAAAGAGGAGTAGATAACAAGATTGCATTATTTTAGGGCAATAACTAGATTTTTGTAGGCAGTTGCAGAAGAACTATAGGCTTAGACAACCAAGAAAGAGAAATAAGATCACACAACCAATCTGATTTATCGCAACATAATTAAAATTTTAAATATAAAAATAAATAATCTTTGAGTAAAACGCCTGGAAGAAAAGTTAAATACATATTTGTAGCACATCACAGGAAATAGAAATCTTCTAGCCAAGGAAAGAAAAAGGAATAAATTAAAACCATACATTATTTATTGCAAAATAATACCTAATATCTAGTATTAAATAACAAGCCTGAGATTTGTAATTCCATCTGCATAACGTCCCTGTGTTCGGCCGGCTCCCTCACAGGGACGCCCTGGGGAGCGGAGCGCCGGCGGGCCCGGCTTTACCTTGCAGGGTGGCAACGAGGCCGGTGCTGAGCCCCGAGATGATGTCGCTGATCAGCCACTCTTTCACCCGGTAGTTGGGCAGCCACTCCAGGATGGGCAGAAAGGACTTGGCAATCTGAAAGGCCCTTTTCCTTGAACATCTGCGAGAAAACAAGCAATGAACACACCCCACGGAGCTGCAACTGGAGCGCCCCAAGAAGCCCAAAGTGACAGAGGGCTGAGCTGATGCACATTTAAATTAAGGGGCAGTGACTGTCACAGTCCCGTCTTCCAGACAGGGACGGGGCACGCACTGGTGCCAAAGGCGCGCTCCCTGAAGAAGCATCGCGTGGGCAGCTGCGGTAGGCAGGGGAGCAGGGACGCGTCTGCTCGCAGGCTGGCGTGTGGGGCACTTCATCCCTCGGCGGGTGGGGTTTGCGGGCGCCGGGACGGCGCGGCCCCGGCTCCCTCCCGCCGCTCGGACCCACCTNNNNGGCCCCCCCGGCAGGCCGCCTGCGCCCGCTCGCGGAGCGTGGGCGGCAGCGGCGGCAGCCGCTCGTTCTCCTCCTGGAAGCCGGGCTCGCTGTAGATGGGCCGCGCCACCACGTAGTGGCTGAGCTCGGCCGGCGGCTCGGCCGCCCGCCCGCCCGCGGCCATGGCCCCGCCTGAGCCGGCGGGCGGCGAGCGCGGCCCCCCCTGCCGGCCCCGCCGCCGCGCCCGCGGAAAGATCAGCTTTAAACTTGAGGAAGTTTTGCTCCAGAAGGAGCCATTCTTTCCAGCCCCTGGACACTGCTAGGATCTTGTTGCTCTCCCAGGACCTNATTTACGGGGAAACAGAGAGACCCGGCTCCGGGCCGGCCCGGGCGACGCCTCCGTCCGCCCTCCCCCCGGTGCCCCCTCGTCAGTCCTGCTCCGGCCGGCGCTCCCCGAGCGACCGCCCCGGCAGCGCCCGTCCCCTCGGGCGGGGGCTGCATTTCAAAGGCGGCGGCCCGCGGGCAGGCGGCGGGGGAATGAGTGTGGGGCGAGCGGAGCGGGGCTTGCTGCACGCACACGGGCCCCGCCGACAGGTGATGGCCTCTGCCCTCCAGCAGCTGCCCCGAAGAGCCGCCTGCCCGCCGGCGGCCGGCCAAAGTGCTCGCTGTTAAGGCGAGCCCGAGGGAGTGAGATAGGACAGCCACCCTCGCACACTGCTTGGCCCGCACGGAAGCCTCCCCGGAGTTCGCAAAGCCCTGCTGTGTCCCGTGAACCAAGTTTTGGGAGTCGTCTCCATGCATAGATATAAATGCCTAATAAATAGCACCTGCTCTCCAAACCATCCCGCGCTCACGCAGGAGCCTCGGTGGCTCAGGCCCCACGGGCGCTTTGCGTCACATCTGAAAGGACAGAAGGTGGCCCAGGGCTGCAGCTTCTGGTTTGCTGCAGGAGGCTCGGTGGGAATCAGCTCCTTGGCAGCCCTGCTGTAATTTAGGATTACAGATAGGACTGGGGCCGAAAAAGTCAGTCCTGCATGCTGAATACTGCTGGCTACATTTCACCTCTTCCACCTTATGTATGGAAGACAACCTAGCAAAGATCTTGCAGGAGTGAAGCGAAGCATGTGTCCTCACCTAGGAGAATTCCTGAAATAAGAATCAATGCCAGTGTTTCAGCCAACACCAAAGAAGTGCTGAGGGCACCCACTGAAGGTACAGCATCAAGCACAGTATTTGTTCAATGAACTACTCCGGCATGGAGTTGGTTTCAAAGCAATTAAGTGTAGTCCTAACTTCAGACATGTTGAAGCCAGCATTTCTAAAATGGAAAGAAGCTATTTGCTAAAGTATTTCTGGTAAAGTTAAAACACAATTTAGGTTTCCTAGTCCTGCAACTGGCTTCCCCTGTGCTGCACTGTAAGGAAATTTGGGTAAAATGCTGAACTGTTTTGATCTGAGCAATGTTGTTTGTATCCAGCAGTGAAGCAGCCAGCCTCCCACAACAAGTCCCAGTGTTTTGTAGAAACCTGTTAGCATGGCACTCGAGTCAGTAAAAGCTGCCTTGTTCCAAAGGAACAAGGAAAGTGGTCTGATGTAAATGTTACTTAATCCAGAGTGGGAAAGCTTTCAGGTTTTCTCATCAGCAGATAACAGTATGTGGAAATAGAAGTAATATTGTAAAAGACAGACATATTTTAAAGTACATACTGAAAACTGAAGTGGCATCAAAATTGAGTAATGTATTTTAGGTTAGAGTCCACTACAGATAAAAATGGAGCAACATGAAAAGCAGTTTTGAAAATTAACTTTAAAAAACTGTTGTGCTAACATCATCTTTGTTCTAAAATTAATACAAAGACAATGAAATTTCTCCATCAGGTATAATGACTTCTAGGCTAATCATAAAAGCAAAGAACAACAGCAAAATCATTTGCGGGAAAACAATGTAGATGCCCCACCCTTACAACATAAAGTCAGTGTTCAGGAATGGCTGCGTATTATGTATTATTTTATCCTAGAATATCCACAAAACTACAATTATCTTATTACTTATATAGCTAGGGTTTTAGAGGAGAACTGCTTGATATCAAGAGGAAAAGACATGGCACTGAACAAGTAATTACCACAGGAGGGGTACAGCCAGAAGAATCTGAATTGACTGTAACTCACACTCCTTGCAAATTTGTTTCCTGCAGCACGTCTGCCTGAAGAGTACTCCAAGCTTCAGCACCTCAGGTGATGAGATGTGGTAGGAGCACTTGCAGATGTTGTACAGATGAGAACTCTGTAGGACTATGAATATTGGCAGGACAGAAGTATGCCAGTTCAAGGACAAGAGGTCTGAAGAAAGAAAAAAAAATTCTCCATCTGTGTAACACAATGCATTGACCAGAATTTGAAAAGACAATATTTGAGGAAGACGCTAAAGACTGTAAATCCTGTCTCAGAATGGATCCCATAGACAGACACATCTGTGTCAAATCAGATACATTGTCTGTGCATCTGAGCTGTGATGTTGCTGACCCCACTCAGCCTCTTACCTTTCAAGCTAGAAGGAAGACTTACTTTTTCATTTTTCAACTTTAGCTTTTTTATTTGGTTGGTTGTGTTTTTTTTTTTTTTTTTGGAGGGTCTTTTATTGTTTTTGTGGGGGAGGGGTGTTTAGGGTTTTTTAGCTTGAAATCTGTATCAGCCTTGTGGATCCTTTTGTTTACCTTATTATTTGCCATTATTTTCTAATTAGTTCATGTTCACGTTGTACTTGGTATGAAACAAACAACTTAGGACAGATACACAGCCTGTTTCCAAGACCCCTATTTCACTGTATGCTCTGTTTCCTTAGACTTCTAATGCCCAAGTCATGTCTGGAGAAGAATCAAAGCCTAAGATTTCATCCTTACTGGCCAAGAATAACAGTTCCTCCCTTCCTTCCTCTCACACTGTCCATTCCATACCCCGTTAAACTCACAAAGAAAGGAGTAGTTTAGCACCTTCTTCTTCCATAGTCACAGGAACAGGGTTTTAACCTCACGCTTAGTAAGATGTAACATATGGTCTCACCACCTAGTGAGAAGTTATTACACTATCTTGCAAAACAGAATTACTACCAAAGCTACTACCTCTTCTGGCTCTGTTTTCAAAGACAAGAACAAATCACATCAGGCTATACAGATGGTCTAACCTCAAGCAACAGGACACAGCATTAAAGCAACAGCTACTTATGTCAAGAGTCTTGCAGACATGCTTTTATGACAGCAGTAATTTGTGTCCAATTTCCAGATGAATTTGAGACACCCTTCCCATATTCATGTTCCCTGGTAGCTGGTTTTGGCACCTCCTCCCTCCTAACAGACACACTAGAGCTAATATCTAACTCCTGCTGGTCACTAAACATAGTGGCGAGGTTCCCACTCACTAAACCCTGGTGCACCCAAGTATGCTTGAGAATCCTAACATCCCAGATGTGCTTCATGAAGATCAAGACCACCTTCAAACAGTCCTGCAGGGAATCTTTCAGCATGTATAGTCCTGGGCTGTATAGTCTGCTTCCCTCTCTGCTTAGCTCTCCCAAAGCTGGATATGGAATAGCAAAATCTTTTCAGGGCACTTGCCCTTGCAGGTGTTAGAAAAACTTCCTTTGGACCACAGCTGCATTTCAGAGTGGACGCAAAACTAGAGGGACTCTTGTTTTTCTCACAAATACACCTTGCAATGCTTGTCCCTAGTTGTATATTACCTCATAAAACCCCCACAAGTGTTACACTTTATAATACAAATAAAACATTCCACATTATTCCTGAACTGAGGATGCTCAGTTCTAGTACTAGGTTTTCAGACATTCTACAATTAATGCACAGAGCAATAGGCAGCACAGAGTACTGAAGGGTGGGAATGACATAACTGAGAGCTGATTTTCCATCTAATCTGTAAAAGGACTTGTATTAGGTTATAACAGGACCCAGATTACAGCTGACAGGGGGATAAGCACTGTCCAAAGGCAAGGCAAAATGAGGGCTTCTGTCCCAAAGAGTAAATTCAGAACTTCAAGGAACACTCAAGAACTGAGGCAGCCATGTAGTACTTTTACAGTAACGTCACATTTGGAAAAACAAATGTTATTTCAATGCTGAGAGAAAAGCTGAGCTTTCACCCTTTACAAGAAGCTAGGAAAGCACAGTGTCTTTTCAATGAGGCTACGTAGCCAGGGACTACTGTGGCAGCAAACACACAGGGAGTGCTAATGCAAGGGCACGTTTTCAGAAAAGACCGCACAATTTATCTTACTAAGGAAGATGTATTGTTGCATGTTTGTTGTAAAAATAAAACCAGGGGAAAACATCCTGCCTAGCTATAGGTGCTTTCCTGTAAGGTAACATCAAAGCATGCAGCCAGGTCTATTAATATTCAGGTCAGCTCTCATGCACCCACCATGACCTCACTGCTTTCTTGACTCAGCAGAAAAAGGGGTTTATGAAAAAAAATATGGAAACAGCCCTCAATTTTTTTTTTTTTGAGAGCTTCTGTCAGTTAAACCTGTGCATATATTTTTAGAATAACCTCTCCCATGCTTGTACATGAAGTATGGAAAATGCACATATCTACTTTTGTAAGAGGGAAAAAAGGCTCCAAAACAACCAGGCAATTACTTTGATGTTATTTAGAATAAAAAGAGCTCCAAATTTCTACTTCTGGAGACAGAATAAATTAACTGTCCAACAGCAGTACAAAAGTTATTTTGAATCCACCAGTATTAGTGGAGATTTAACTTTTTTCAACTTCTTTCTCACAACACAGGCACACATGACAAAAATGTGACCCAACAGCCTGAAAGATCAGGAGACAAAAGCATGAAATTTTCATTCATTCTTTCCCTGTACATCAACCATAAAACATTACCAATGAGAGAACTGCAGTAAAAGTTGATCAACCAAGACTCCCATAAGCTCTGAAAGCATATAATATGAAACAATGCAAAGTATTCACAAGGATTTGCCATCTACTAGAACTTCCAGCTTCACTATTTAGACTTATAATGTCACAAAACCTGTTTTCTTCCCAAGAATAGAGTCCTACTAAGCAGAATCTACAAAATAATTTACATCTGACTAACAGAAGATTATTTTTCTGTGAACAAGTCTGGGACTCCAAAGAGCTGGAAGTGTGATAATACAACTCAGTCAAATGTGTGTGACAATCCACAGCAGACAAGTACAAAAATGATGGTGGTCATACTCTGTGACAGGGAAACCTGACAAAGGATCCAAGTAATGGACATGACAGAAGAAGTGAATTGGAGGCAAAACACAAAGTCTGTGTGTTTAAGGAATCTCCAATGCAGGGAACATTTCCCTGTGGTCCAGTATCAAGGTTTTCTGTGTGATGTATTAGAGTATGTTATCTATTGTGTGTTGAACGCAGGTTGCACGCCTGAAAATACCCGGCCTCATTCCAGCTCCAAGTGCATACCACCCTGTACTCCTTCACAATTCAGTCATGCTCTACAGCAAAAAACTGTGTAAAGCATTCAGAGTTCCTTCTCAAGGAGATGTATCAGTACTATCGCTGCATTCACAGCCATCCATTTTTTATTCCATGCTATTTTTTAAGATAATTTTTCAAGGATGAAAAGCACAGTGCACAACATCATTCATTATAGTTTTCTAATTTTCTATCTCATTATCACTTATACTAGGAGAAGAAGTGTTTGAAATTTGAGTAGATAACAGTAAATAATACGCAAGAGTTATTTGCTTTTATTTGGTGTCTTGAAGTAAGAAATGTGAGTTTTTTTGTTCTGTTAATAAAACCAGCACTTGTTATACCTCCACGGCTTTCAACCACAGCCTTTGGATCTGACTGGAGATAACATTCCACCACGATTTTAAATATTTCAGAAAGGGGTGGAGTAAAAAACCCCAAGATGCATTCAACTACACCTTCAAAACATGTATATGCAGGCATTAAAAATCTGTAACTTTTGCAGGAAGTTTTTATATGAATTAAAAAAAAAAAATCTTGAGTGTCACAATCTCTGAAAACACATTCTGTACTACTTCAGCAAGGATGAAGTATTTTTTAAAAACATACGCCTTGTTATTTGATATGGTATGTTATTATTCCTCACACTACTTGTTTGGATTATAAGCTAAACAAATCCTATTTCTAGAGCAAGCAAAACTACCACTATGAAGACTGTATTTTCAAGAAGAGTTGAACATCACCAGGTTAGAAGTATATTTTGCTCCTAGTACATATAACTATTAACTATGATGAGACAGTATCCTGGGAGAGATTTATAAGAATAAATCCAGAAACCATGAGCTTAAACAATCCCTTTAATATAACAAATATATGAAACTTTCAAATATAAACTGTAACCAACTAACAAACTCGAACAACTTTCTGAATACCAAAAAGGTCTTATGCAAAACAGTGCACATTTATTTGAGGTATCGTATCCATGAAAACAAAACAAAACAAACCAAACTATCTACATTTAAAAAGATTTTTTACTTAGCGAGGCAAAAGAAATTAGATGGTACATAAGGAGTAAACCAATGTAAACAGTGTAAAAACGAAGACTGCTAGTACCAGCCAACCCAAAACTGAAATATCCCAATATATTAAAGAAAAAGAAACCAGAGGCATGCAAAATACTGTTTGTTAATATACACTCAAATCCATGTGGCTAAAGTGAAAGTCACAAGCTAGTGAGGTGGATTTAGAAACGCAATTTTTATTTCTTTATTTTCCTTAGACTGATTGTCATTCAGTTTTCCACTGATAAAAAGCTTTCAGCCTTCTTCAACCCACTGGGAACCGAATTTTTAAGTGCTCCAAACAGGTGCTGCAAAGGAGGTTTAAGTAATTGTTTTTATGATCTAGTGTGATATACAACCTCACTCAAATGCTACAAGCAATGGTGATCTGTTACCATTACGTGAGGAAAAAGCTTGGAAAACAGGTTGATCAACCAGGTGGAGTTGAAAGATTTTTATGTTTCTCCTCACAAGAGCAGTGACAAACTCCATGGTATATCTGGTAAGCCACTTAACATTTTATTTGCAACACAGAACATTTTGGCAACCAATATATCAGAGGAATTTGAATAGTGACCTGCAATGCATGTGCTTTTCAGAAAAATCAAGTTTTGTTTCAGGTATGCATCAGGAAAACTGACAGCACAAGAGTTTTCTCATTCAAGCAACTGTAGTGATGCCATCCATCTTAGACGCACCTACAGGTCTTTCTTATCTTCTGCTTTATTTAAACTTTGCTGAAAAGAGACAGATAAAAAATAATTTAAATTTGGCAAGATCAGAAACCACTGCAGATGCTGCATTTTAACCCTGCACAGTCACACCTGATTTGTTCACCATAAGCCTTTCTAAGCCACAGTCCCACCAACACTACCCCAAAGAACACCTGAGATTCTGCTGCCAGCAGTCAAGGCTGTGCAGCCTAGTTCTGCTGCCTTTGGTGTTACAGCTGAGCTGTGCAGCAAACTCAGCAGAAAACATTTTCTGCTGTCAACTCATTTATCCTTGGGAGCTGCATCACTTGTGTGCTCAGTACCTTCTGTTCTTTCCACTCAGAGGTAAACAGAAGATGGTAAGGATGTGTTTTAGACCACAAGTCTGTCAGAAATGCAGCAGGACTACTATGGCTCATTACACAGGGAAGCACAACAAGGACAGGCCATGCATGGTAGTCTTGAATTGAACACAGAGATCAGTTGAGCAATCTCTGAAGAAGTACAGGGCGAGGCTGGGAATGAGTAAGTGGCTTCACAGAGCTCAGGAAAAAAGACTATAACCAGGTCAAAACTGCCTTTTTTTTTATTAATACAGGACTGAACATCTCTTCTTGAAAAGCAGATCACCATAATTTTAATGATAATTTATTTTCTCCCAAGACACCTACTTGTAAATAGGCTAACTTTCACTTTTACTGAATTTTGCTTAAGACAGATGTTAGGAATGGAGCAGATGAACATCTGTCAGACAACTTAAAAGTACATACTCAGTTCTACCCAAAATACCTACTGCGTATCTTAGGGGGATTATAGCCACACACATAAACTCAATCAAACAAGTAACTGAACTTTTGCTAAATATGGTTTGGTTTTTTAAAAATTATTTTGTGCTTCAGAACTTCAGGAAATTTTATAGTAGCTTGTTTTTAGCCTAGGCTGGCTGTTGGGTTTTTTATCCTTGTGTATCAACAGTATTGCAACATTTATAATCCAGGATTGCAAAAGCATGTTTTAAGAGCAAACAAAATAAAATTACTTTTATAAATTGTGTATATACTCCCCTCGTCATACACACACCCCTCCTATCATTTTCTGACAGTATTTCAGTTTGATGATCACATACAAAACCATCTGAATCTTATTTTCCAAGTAACAGTAAAATTGAAGCTAATGACAACCTGAGCTTTGTCAACCAAAGCACAACAAAGAAAATGCTACTAACTTTGCAAAACAAAATTCTACTATTTTGAGGAAGTTTAAGGAATGCTGCCAATTGGAACTTTACGCTATCCTAAAGATTTTGGTAAATTCACTTGCTCAATAAATACCAACAAACAGAATTCTGCTGGTACAATTTCAAAGCACAGTGTTTGTATGGCAATCCAGAGCCACCTACCTGAAGCTGTTCAAATTCTTTCATCAGACGATCATATTCTCTTCTAAGGCCTTCAGATTGCTTTTTAACTGCAGCCACTTCGGTTTTTGCCTTATGGAAAGCTGTAAAATACCAGAACTGGTGTTTTAAAGATTACTTGTATTTCTGCAGTTCCTCAGAGCCCTAGATGTGCATTGGGGCTCCACTGCAGTAGACAGCCCTTCCTCTAAAAAAGCTTAGAATTTAAAACACAGCATCACAGATTGACACAGGAGGGAAGCTGAGGACAGGGAGTGGAAAGAGAATGGCCAAAGTTCAGAAAGATCAGCATGAGAGCAGGAAGGGCCTGTAAGAAAGGTAGGGGTGAGACCAATAAACTCCTGCAAGAGGAGGACTAGTTAGTGATGACTACAATGTTCTGTCACATTGCAGGAGACAGTTCTAGAGAAACAAAACTCTGCAACTCCAAAATCAAAACTGTCAGACCTCTTAAAAAGAGGAGGAAACTCAAACACTGGGCAAGATTTTCACACAGTAACTGAGACCATCTACAAAACATGGTAAGGAGGAAGACGATTCCTGATTATAGGGGCACAGACCTCACCTTTTCATCCTGTTCTGAATTTTACCATGCATGAGTTAATTGATTAGCAGCATCAGTTTATGGATGAAAAGGCAGAAATAGTGGGGGCTGGATAAACAACTCTGAACAAGTTTTTAACATTAGAAAAAAGTAATTACTACTCTACTTCACATCAACACAAACTGAGAGCAGACATATGCTGCAGTACCAAACAGCCTAGGACTCCACAGGGGCTATTTTACAATGCAGGATAAAACAGCACAAAGTGTCATAAAGCCATTAGTCCTAACTTATTACATAAGGTCATTTAGACATTTTCATATTCCTCTGCTATAGTTATCTCAAGGATTGTTTTATTTCTCTGATGCAGCACCATCTGCATGGTCTAAATCTTGACCTATTCATGTGAAAACAAAGAAATGTTGTTAATACTTAGTAAGGCTGCCTCACATGACCACTTAAAAAACCTAAACAACCAAATCTGATACAAATAAAAAAAGATTGTTTGCAAATTTCCTTGTCCCAGAAGTGTGAATCTATCCTTTGACTGTGAACTCCCTGAGAGAGACTCTTCTTTCCCAGGGATCCCCATCACACTCAAGAATTGCAGCACCTCTGAAAGTCTGTTCTGAAAAGAAGAGGATCTAGATGTGTTTTTTGTTAAGCACTAAGTTACAAGCAGTCTGGTATGAACCAGATTTCTCCTTGGGTGATAGTTCCGCAAACATCAGGAAATGAGATTTGACCACTCTCCTACATGCAAGAAGGAGAACTTCCTCACCCAGAATTTTTGTTATTTTTAAATAATTAATTTGAACATATAAATGAAAAATAATTCTCGTTTCAGAACTCTGCAAGAGGTTTTCCTATAACAGGACTTCTACCTACCCTGAAATTCTGATTCACTGGAGTCAATAACACTTCTGTCTATTAATTCCAACATGATTAAAAACTCATAATTTCTCTTTAAATCCTTTCTTTCATTTCCATATGCTTATACAGTTTTCCTTCATCCTTTAAGTCATTCTTGACAGCATCAATACAGATTTTCAGTAGCTTTCTTAAACTCTTTTAAAAACTTAATTTTAATAACTTTCATTTCCACACATGTGACAAGTCAATCCCCACTGCATTTACTCTCTCTCTGATCTCGGTACTTTTAAAAATATTCAGTAGTAAAATTTGGATATCAATAATATAAACTTGTGACAATTTTATAAACTTCTGCATTTGAAGTCATAGACAAAAAAATATACATATGCTATTTCACTTCTCCAGGAGTCTGCTAATTAGAAAGATAAATCTTGCTTTTGTTTGAACATTCTTGTATATATACAGTAAAAATTAATAATATCTCACTTCTGAAGAAGTTGTAATTCAATGTTATTGATCTTATGCTATTTAGTTATTTTTAAGTAGCAGCATAGTACTTTAGTTGCAACTAAAAACTACTTTATCTTTAAAACATGAACAAAATATCTAAAAGTATCTACAAGTCAAGAAAGCAAACAAGCTACTGCATTGTTTTAATGTTTTGACCAAAACAGATGTATGACAGAAATACCTCACCTAACCCTAGAAGAAGAAAAAGCAAAGAACAGATTGTCCTTTCCACCTGTTTGGCTATGGACAAAAAAATCCCAAAACATCAACAAACCACCAAATCCAGTCTCATTCTTGTTTGGGCCACACAATTAAAAGGGGCATCATGTCTTTGACAATGAGAATTCCTCAGTGCACCAGTTTCTCTGGATGCCTTGTGAAGCATCAGTGTCCACACACCAGTGCCCAGCTCCTCTGCAGCTGCAGGAGCACTGCAGTGCAGCCCAGCTCATCAGGTACACTGTTTGTCATATGGATCCTATCATGTGAACACAGATCCAGCAGGAAACAGGAGATCCTTTGTGTGCACAATACACTCACTTATTATTTCTGGCTTCCATCTGGCCTCTTACTTTGCCTCACAGGAGCACAACAGCTGGACTGGCAGCAAGCAAGCCCCCAGCTGACACCGCCCAAGTCAGTGCATGAGCAGGCAGGAGGTGAGGATGCTGCTTCTACAGTAACACACCCATGGCGAGTAATAATCAGTAAGTTCCAAACACAAAACCAAAACCAAACAGCAACAAAAACAACTAATAATTCTTTGGGCATTGCCCTGCACAACTACTAGTCCTGGTCTGACTAAATCACTTGACTTACAGTGCTTGCTACTAAGGAAACAATCTGGAACTTACATTAGCATTGCTCACAATACAAGCCTACAACCCAAATGACTCGGACTAGTTGAAGAGTAAAAAAGAGCCCTCTCTTAAAAGGGTTTTCAAGTTAAAAAGAGCTATTCACATTAAGAATTTAGGCACTGACGGCACAAGAGATTTGCCAACAAATACGCTGTAAGGCTGGGAACACAACTCCAGTCAAGTAACTCCATACTAATTCTGAATTCTCTTCTTAAGAGACAATGGCAAGAATCCAAAATGAGAAGGTAGGGCCAAAAAATTTACAAATTTGCTTCAAGTACCTTTTGCACCCTCAAACTAAATTTTGTTACAAAAGATATTATAGCATCATGGGATGGCATAAACAGCCTTGTGTAATAAACCCATCCTTGTGGTATGCAGTCATCTCTTCCAATCAACAAATGAGAGTATCAACTCTTGCTGCATGTGACACTGAAATGGCTCCCACCCTTGGTTATCATCTCACAGTTTTGTAATAAGTAAGGTTAAGTGAGACAGACCTGTCTGTTTCTCAACTGCCCTCTGCTGTTGGCTAAATAACAAGACTGTGGCCAACTCTTTAAACCTGTTTGTTTTTAAAAACTGGAGCGCATCAGTGAAGCTCAGAGTAGTTTTCATACATGGCACGAGCCTACCCAGGAACACCAAGGCCAAACTGAACTCTCCCTTGCAGCAGTTTTATGAAATGTATTCCCAATGTCTGTATTTTTTAACACGTTTCGAATACGTAGTCATCTTCACATTTAAGTGAGAGCTGAACCTCTGTACATGGATACTTTCTAGAATAACCAACAGTTAGAAGTTATTTCAAAACCAGCCCACCACATGAACTGTTGCTCTCTTTCTGTCTCCTGTAACACTATGCAACCACGAAACAAAGGACACTCGTGTTAGTCTGTACACAAACCAAACCTCTTTAAAGGACACAGGGATGTTACATTAGAATTTCCTCCTGCCCCACCATATGCCTATGACTACAGTATATAAAAAGAGTATTTTCAGAGAAAGTTGAACAAAAGTTCTAAAGCACCTAAATGACTTTGATGAGCCAGTATGTACTTCATGAAGACCTGTTCCTGCCCCAACACAAGGACCATTTTAAGGACAAAAGGCTTTATGAAACTTCTCTCAGGTCTAACCTCATGCCCAGTTGCAAGTAATTTGTTTTGTTGTGTTTTTTTTTGAATAGTTTCCCAAACCATCAAAATGAAACAATATCATGGAATGTCTTCTTTCCCCAGAAAACCCCTATTGGTCCTAGGCCAGTAGCCATACTGAGAATCTTTAATTATCTGAATCAGTATTTTGTTAGAAATATGTCTAGCAGAAATTTCTAGTAGAAATATGTGTAGCAGGAGAAACATTCTCACATCTGTACTGGGTATTGCCACAAGCATGTACATTTATTTTTAATTATATTTAATTTAGTCATTTTCATAATATATAAGTGTATCAATAAAATACCATCTCAGAAGGTTTCTAACCAGTTATTATATATCTAGGTAATAACCTTGTTATTACATGTCTAGTATGAAAAAAATGGATTTAGGCTCTCAAAGTGCTTGCCCCACTGCTGGGTGCCTATAAAGACCTGACATCAATATGTGGGTCTGCAATAGAGTACTGAGGAACTAACCTTCTTTGCTTCATTTCCAAAATAAAGCAAAAAAAGCATAAAGTAAAATAGAAAAGAAGCCTGAAAAGAAAGCAAATATAGTCAACAACCTTAAAATTAATTTCCAATCTTTCCTCAGATTTTACTAATTTCACTGCTCAGTCTTGTTCTTCCTCTCCACCTGTTCAAAGCATGGGAAAAAGGTCTTTTTTAACTTAGGATTTCACTATTAAGCAAGGAAAAACTTTTTTTTTCTGTAAAAAGTAGAAAGCTGAAGGACAAGAGATGAGTCTCCTTAAAGTCTGGAATAATCTGTCTACATTATCATTTTAGTCAGAATTTCAGAAAGAGGAGACATACAGTATTTCCTCTTCCAGTTGTAAATACTGATTCAAAACTTCACAGGAAATTTGCATGACCTCTGAAGGTCATGAAGTTACAGCACTAATCTGATGCTAAACTGTTTTTCTAAATGTGAAGCAGGTGTACATTTAGGATTCCTCCTGGCTGCCACAATACTGACTTAAACCACCTTTCAACCCATGGCCTACTCTAAAATAATGTATTACCATGCATCAGCAGCTTAATAAGTCTCCCAGACCAGAGCTGCTTTTGAAAAAAAAAAAGCTTTTCTTTTCAAGCAGCAAAAAAAATGCCCAAACACAAACCTCCAACCAACCAAGAACAAAATCCAAATTTATGACTCTTACTAATACTATAGCTGAAAAGCAAACAATAAGAAAACCTCAAAACCAGTTAAGTTTCCATTTTTATACTAGCTTTATCTTGTTTCATTATTAGGTGACACCCTTGACATTTTTCATTCTTCCAGCGCAATTTCATGGACTGGACTTTACAGACACAAAGAAAAAGTTACTTTAGTCATGTGAGCTCATCACCATGAAACAAATTGCTTAGAAGAGGCAAAACAAACTTTCTAATCTCAGCTTTCATTTTGTGTAATGCATTGCTCACTTAGTGAACACGACAGTCAATATTCACCTCACCAGCTGCAGGGAATTTCAAAAGAAAACAGTAAATTTCATTCATGTTCTCTAAAACTCCATAGAAAGCTGTGTCTACAGATGAGGTTGTTCTTATCAAGTACTTTTAGCTTTCTGGCTATCAATTTGCTCAAACTAAAATAAGAAAACTTACAAAAAGGTGAGACAGACATACCTCAACACCACCTAGCTGCCCATGGCAATTCCCATACCACCCATGGGGTTTTTGGCAATGAGGGGGGTGTCATCAGGAGAAGGATTGTAAATATTTTCCTATTCACTCCTTAGAAAGACCCTCCCTCTCACTTTTGCCCTAACAAAAGATTCAGGCATGCCTTAATTTATATATCTCTTGGATGGACAACATCCCATGGGGAGAATGAAGCTGAAGCAGCATGAGGTAGATCTATTTATTCCTTAGCTTTCTCTAGCATTCCTGACTGAAAAGCTTACATTATATTAGTGTTACATACCACCAGTTAGTTTAAATAAAACATAAGCATTTAAATTTTCCATTGATCCTGTCACTTCAAAGGCACTTTACCCCCCCTTTCTTAAAGAAAACAGCAGGAGAGGGAAAACCCACCATCAAACATGCCTGAGAATGTGAACTAATGAGACTCTCTATTTAAAGATTCTTGTTGCTTCAAGCCCAGCTGAAAACAGTTGGTTTACATTTTTTATTTGAATTCCCAGGGGACAGCAAAAATGGATTCATGAAAGACTTGGGAAAAATTTATTCTTACAGCATTATAGCAGTGTAGCAGTAGGCAATATGAAAGTGGGGCTATGTTTTGATGATAACATGCTATCTCGTACCAAGAAAATTTGTATTTTTGTTATAGTCTGAACATCTGATTAATGTTTACAAGATCAGGCAGTGTTATCTTAAAAACACTGATTTCAGATGAGCAGGTGTTCACGGGCATCACATACCCTGAGAGATCCCAGTAAGACAGAACCAAACAGGTAAAATCTGCTTCTTTCTCAATTTGGGCTGCTTATAAAGCAGTTTTGACAATCTAAACCTTAAACACGGAAGCTGCTAACAAAAGTATTACATTACAAATTGCAAGGTATGTTTCCTTGTAAAGCAAAAAAATATTAAAAAAGCTAACACCTTAACATCTCAGCTGCAGAACAGATATAAATTTAGAATACTAGTCAAGACTTTTCTGCTGTCTGACAGAAACCCTATGTTTTCTGTAAAAAACCTCAACTGCAATAATTCCCCATTTTATACACGGAGAGTGGATGACATGAAAGATCAAAATGATGCCTATAAGCAACCTGCAAATGATTCCACAACCTGATCATGTCATTGATGAAGACAAGTCAACACTACTTAAAGATATAAGTCTAATTTGTTAATAATTACAGCTTAAATAAGATGTTCCAATTACCTTATATATTTTCATAATGAACACATTTACTAAAATATTGAGGTGGCAATGGCATGTTTTGTCAGTTCCTAGTCAAATGTAAAGAAAGCCCATGTCAAGTGTTTTGGAAACAGATGAAGTTAGTTCATGCTATACCTAGAATATTTTTTTGCCAATCAGTGTTGAAATCATCTTTTTCTTATTTGCAAAGAAGTCCTAACTAATACTCACCATTTGACGTCTTCTGTAGCTCTGCTTTCAAATGTTCAACTTCCTCCTTCAACTTTTCCTCAGTTGTGTCTCTTGACTCTTTCTTTTTACCATTTCCTTTTCCACTCAAGGCCTATTAAAAACCACAGTTGCTACAATTAATTTTGTTTTCATTAGTCTGATATTAATGCAAAATATCCAGGGAATGTCAGACCTGATCTTGCAAAGCATTAGGTTTTTATCAAATGTCAACCCGATACAGGCAGATAGTCATTGTAGAAAAAAATCCTCCCAAATTAAAAAAAAGAAAAAAAAAAAGGGAATAATGACAACCATGACAAGCTCAGTGTTTTAGGTAATGGCATACTTGTAATAGAATGGTGTTACCTCCTGTGTAAGAGTACTTTGCATGTCTGCATCAACTGTACAACTTGCAATTACATTATAAAATGGATTTCTCAGAAGATACACACTGAACTGTCAGTGACAGAATGCTGCCATGTTTATGTGCAACTGGTTCTAATTCTCTCCTTGTAGGTTTGCAGCTACTTCAATCTTCAGAATAGTTCCAATATCCAGATTCGATTTCCAGTGAAATTCAAGACAAAAACTAGGAAGGATCCAGGAAGAGCCCTGTAAACACCTGACACAAGGGCAATATATTCCCTGTACTCCAAAAATGTCAGCACTACTATACTTACACACACTCTTAAGGTGTAAGATTAGATGCTATAAAAACATCCTTTTCTCATAAAGCTTCTACTATCTAACCTCACATCATCTCTGTAATAGCAAAAAAAAGTGGTAAATGCTTAATGGGAAAAAGATAAGTAAAACAACTGAGACAAACAGCTGTCAGGTGAACTAGTAGTATCAGGGCTTACCAGGCACAGGCAGGAGCCTGTGGGGCAAAGGGGAAAGATTATTTTAGAATGGAGAAAAAGAAATGTTTATATAAAGACTGGTAAACAATCCAAGGAAAAGAGCTGAAAAAAATTTCCAGAAGCTATTTAATCAAAGAGCCAAGATGACATTAAACTGCTGGTAACAAAGTCATAGCCAACTGTCTTCTTTGTTTTGTGCTCACCTCTTTCTATCAGTATGCAAATAGCTGTTTCTGTAAACTTTTATCTTAAGTCCTGTGCTCCATGGAACTTCTGAACAGGTGACAGTGCAGACCTTGCACACCAGAGTAAACTCACAGTATTTATACTTGCAGTCAATGCCTTATGTACAGTTGTTCTCACTTCTCTCCAACAGTGGAATAAAGCACACTTGTAAATAAACACAAATACAGGGGCCAAGCCACAGAGAAGCCTAAACCATAGATGTCTATAAAGTTAAAATATTCCAATCCTGGACATTTCTCATGTCCATCACAATGGAAATCCAGCCACAGTATGTTGCCTCTACCTATGGCTACCTGTGTTTTTGCAAACCATGCAATCCAACACAAATAAAAATAGAACTACAGTTTCCAATTTCTGGCTATCATTTACAAGCGGCTAAGAGAATGTGTTGCTAAGAGAATGTGAAAGCAGAACAAAAAAGAGGACTTTTGGCAAAATCTCAACAGGACAGAGAAGGAAAAAAAAAACATACCCGTAGGCAGTAAAGAGACAAATTCCATGGCTGAGGGAAGAATTTGGATCATTTTGACAAAATACCAAATCCCAAAACTTTGGAATCATTTAATACTTGGGAAACACCTAACACAGACTAGTGATCCTTGTTTTACAACACCTCTCAAACAATTGGATTTTCTGTATCCCTTCTAGTACTTTTTGCCCAGAGTCTTGGTAGGAAGATTTATTACAAAAAAATGACAGTGCCAGTAACCATAGACACTGCTTTAGACAAACTGGAAGGAAACCTGTACACACCCACAGGGAATTTAGTTTGGACAATATGCTGGACTCCAAAAGCCTTCCTAAGTCCAGATGTCTGAACTCAGCTTAGGCTCCAGTCTCTTCAAACAGAAGTCAAACTGAACAGTTACAAGAAAAGATTTCTTACATTTATCTTAATTATATTTGATGCCTTTCCTTCCTGAAGAGTTATGTATTGAACCACAGCCTAATCATTCTTCACATAAAAATAACATCTCTTCAGTCTGTTGGTGAAGTAAGAAATTTTTGATAGTATTCTCATTATTACTACAACAGTGTCCTACTAAAAAAGGGAAATTGGCTGGCCTACCATAAAAAAAAAAAAGAATACAAAATACATTAAATACAAAAGATTAATTTTACAAGTTAGAAAATACTTTCAGGACTGGAGAAAATCCTATTAAGAAGAAACAGTCAGCATGAAAACAGATATATAGTAGGCTTTTTCATCCTGGACTGCTACAGTCATGACCTAAACAGGCAATTGTTTGCGATAAAAGGAATAAAATTAGGAATAAAATCCCTCTACTTTGTTATGACTAAATTTGGAGAAATATATTAACAATCTATTACTACTTTGATGAAATTTGCACTGGAAAGACAGAACTTCATTTATTTGGTTTACTTCAATTTCCTTTGTTAATAAGATGCTACTATAATTTGTTTTCAGTATTCTGAATTACATTTTGTAAAAATATTTTTCTTCTTTTTCTACCAGAAGGAATAAAATGAACAAGCATTCTGCAGCAAACCATCCTCAGAGAACATTGTACTAACTACTTGCTGTATAAGAAAGTTACTGAAGAATAGTAAGATTAAAGATACCTCCTGCAGCCTTTCATTCTCGGCCATGTATTTTTTGGCTGCTTCAGTAGCATCATTTACTTGTGTTTCCAGAGCTGCATGAGATGCCATCTCTTTTGCCAACTGAGTAAGAAGGCTAACAGTACGTCTCAATACACTGGTGAAGAAAAACAGTGAACAGAATAGTAATTTTCAGCACAAATACAAAAAAACCCAAACCACAAGGGAAAACCAAAACAACAAAAATCAAATCAAACAAAAAATCCAACAAAACAACACAAGTGCTTTTCTCTCTCAGCAGTAGATGTAAAAATAAAACCAGAAGAGGGCTGTTTAAGCACCTTAAGGGAAACATCCAGGCTCATCAATGACAAATAATAGCAACAAGAGACACTGAAAATATTTTTTCACTCTCATTGACATTCTGATTTTCACTTGATACAAAACCCCCCTCCTCCTACATACTTACAGCCATTAAGTGGTCAGAGACCTGATTGCTTAAAGGCTGTTCAAATAGTGCTTAATACAGGATCCAGTATTTTTAACAGGATTGATCTCTAAACACAAGTGCCAAACAACAACTTTTGGTAATGAGTACAGTGAAAAAAAAAAGAAAAATCACACAACTTCATAAACAGCCTTGCAAGAATAAAATTAGCAGTATGGGCATAATAATCTTCAAAGTACTGTCAATACAGTTAAATCAGAACACATGGATGTCAGCACTGATATGGCACCTCAATTCTAAGCTTTGCAAATACTTTCCTTCATTCTTTGCATCACTATTTTCATTATTCATCCTGAAGTCTTTCAAATGTTGCTGAATCAAGGCAACATAATCCTGAATTAAATTATTATAATGTATATAATGTAACTGTGCAGCTGCTCTTCAAAGCAATTTGAAAATCCAAGTAACTGGCGTTTGCATGACTGGAAGAGTATTAACAGACCTTTTCAAGTTAAGCATCCCTCCACCCCCTTGCTTTTTCAATGAAAGCTCCTTTCCTTACTTTTTGGGGGGTTAATAAAAAAGTTACGGTCCCCATGTCACTACTTTTCCACAGGTTAGCAAATTTACTGTTGCTTATTAATTTACAGATGCAGGAGTCACTAAAACATCATAACTAAAAGAGAATCACACAATTGAAAGAGGCTTCCATCTCGTGAAAAGCAGGACAGGTTGAGCAGATTGCTCAGAGGCTTGTCCAGTTGAGTTCCTACCATCTTCAGTGATGGGAGATTCCACCATCCTTCAGGGTCCTTGTTCCAGTGCTTAACTGCTCTTGACAGCAGCAGCGTTTTTCTACCACAAGTCAGAACATCTCAGGTTCCTGTTACCTCTTTTCATTTCTTTTTGCTTCCACTGAGATCCATTTTTTTTACTACTAGACAGACATAGAAACCAATAGGATTTTCCCTTGAAACTCTTCTGGCTGAAAGCAAAGCTCCTTCATCATCTCCTCATAGGTCATGTATTTCAACCTCCAACTTCTCTGTACCCCACTGCAGTACTCAGTATTTTGGGGAAATAAAATTGGACCTAAGTCCTGCAGCTGGAGCACCACCTGTGTCAGATAGAGCAGAACAACCACTTTCCTCGACCAGCTAACTACATCCTTG
The DNA here is from genome assembly GCA_013397295.1 of Polioptila caerulea. Taxonomy (NCBI): domain Eukaryota; kingdom Metazoa; phylum Chordata; class Aves; order Passeriformes; family Certhiidae; genus Polioptila; species Polioptila caerulea. The sequence continues at coordinate 1,808,525 of VYXF01000459.1, forward strand.
CAATCACAGCTCAATACATGATTGGCTCTCTACCAGGATCCCCAGTTTTTTTTCCTGTACAACTGCTTCCCACCCACTCACGCAGCCAGTCCCCAGCCTGGATGCTGTATATGATTATCCAATAAAATGTCAGACTTTGTATTTGTCTTTGTTGAGCTTCATGAGATTTCTGTCAGCACATTTCTTCAACCTTTCTGGCTCCCTATGAAAAGAAGGACTGCTCTCCAAGATGTCAACCACTCTGACTTGGTACCATGAGCAGCTTGCTGAGAGCACACTCAATCCCAGCATCCATGTTTTTAATAAAGACACTAAACAATATTGAGCCCAGCACCAATCCCTGAGGAGCACCAGATGAAATTCATATTGTTATTATTCTTTGAGCCAAAGGACCAGGGAATTTCCCACCTGTTTTTTTCTCCATTTCTCCAGCCTGTGTCTCTCCACAGTTATGCTATCAGGATACTAAAAGACACTATGTCAAAGGCCTTGCAAAAGGGACATTCTGCTCTCTATCCACACAGCCATTCATCTCACTGCAGAAGGCAACAAGGATGTTCAGGCATCATCTTCCCTAAGTAAATCTGTGACAGCTGTTCCAAGTCATTGTGTCCTTCATGTCCCTGAAGATGTCTTCAAGTAGGATTTGCCTCACAACCTTTCCAGAGAGAGCAGTATCCAGTTTCTGAAATCCCATTTATTCTCCTTCTTGAAGACAGGTGCAATGTTTGCCTTTTTGCAGTCACCAGGACTCTCCCCAGAATTGTGATCTTTCAAACTAAGCCTTGCAATGAGATTGGCCAACTCTCTCTGCCATCCTAGGATGCCACAAACTTTATATGCCCAAGTGGCTCATGCACTCCCTAGCAGCATCTTCCACTACTGCAGGTGATGTTACACACCCTAATGACTCACTGAGAAGGTGCCAGTGAGCAGAGGGCTCATGTTTTCTTGAGATTTTCTTTAGTTTTCAACCCTTCTTAGCCCTCTTTGGTTCAGTATGGGCTAACAGAGGACCAGGTCAGACTAGCAGATGGGTGTCTTTGTCCCACCCAGGGGACAATATCCGGGGTCTATGACCCTCCTCTTTCCTGTGCAGTTTGCAGATGAGGGGCTCAGCAGGCCCTAATACCCCCACTGACAGGTAATTTTCCTCACCTGTACCCAATGCTCTGCAATCACTGAACCCCACAACTGCTGTTGTCTTGCCAGAAGTGACAAGTTCCCAGTTTCCTCCATTTTATGAATCTCCATATACCATTCTTGTGGAATTCTCCTATTGGCTGATGTGCTAAAATGAACCAAAACTGACACAAAGAATGAACTAGGGGCATCCAATCACCTAGATGAGGTCCCAGGTGGGCTGGGTGATGGTATAGCAGCACAGGATAATGCAACCCAAAGAACACTTTCCCCTCACTTCTCCCACAGACATTATGTCTGTTTCATGGATAAAGCAAAACAGCTCTACTAAGAAAAGTCCTTTGATCTAGTGACTACTGGAGGAGTGCTTATTTCTCCTAAATCTTGGTAAAAGGCCAGCAGCTAAAAAAACCCTCAAGCAAACTTCTTCAAGAGCAGAGCTTCTATACAAAATAATCTACTGGGGTCACTTGACGAGTTTTCTTCCTTGGAAGTTTAATGTAAGTATGATCCTGAGAGACCAGCTTCCAATTCTTGTGTATGACAATCCAGCTATTCCTCTTGGAACAGAGATTAAAAACATATTTGTGCATATTTATTTAATTTTTCTGTAGGAAGACAAAGAACTTCATGCATTCCTATCACTATTGAGCAAGGCTACAGCCACATTGTTTCTTCCAAAGCTTTTCTGCTCAAGCTTCATATTCATTTTTCCTTGACACTTTTTTTATCCCCAATGGTCTGCTAAAATGGCCCCACATCACTCTAAGGGGAAGAAGTTTGTCATAAGTCTGTGACTTTCTTGTTCTGTGTTCCTCTTGAGTACTGAGGCAATGTCAAGCAGCTCACTGAAGGACACTCCTTGTCCAGTCACCACAAAAATGCACAAATAGGAAATTATCAGACCATCATGTCTGTTTCTGTTCGTTCACATTATCCATATCCAGTGACTTCATGGCTCCTGGCCCAACTGATAAGATCTGCAGGCTGCTGTGGCTACTGATTCACAGATAGTCTTGGTTGCTACAGGTGGGCAGGACAGAACTGCCCTTTCATTTACCCTGTTATAGTAACTGTACTTAAATATCCTGGAAGAGATATCAGACTTAAGAACATAACACCATAGCAAGCAAGTTGCCTCAAAGTGTTTGATCTGAAATACAAACGAAACTTTCCTTGAAAGCTGGAATATTATCCTACAGTTCTTAACTTCAAGCTTGAGCTGAAGTGGCTCAGGTCAGGCTCTTAACACAGCAGAGTGCAATGACACCAGCTTGGCAGATAACAATACTACTTAACAGTACTTTAGTTTTTGAGGGTTTTTTTGTTCCAGTTTTCATGTGCAAAACAAAGGGTGTAAGTTTAAGGAAGGAAATGAATGAGTATTCCCCAAAGAAATTTCTGCAAAATACATGTTTTCTCCAGCATTCAAAATGTTTCTTTCCATGTGTTGCTCAAATATCCTTCCAATCTTCAAACAGTTGTAAAGTATTATTTTCCCTCATCTTAGTTGCCTGGTAGCCAACCTGGTCACAATTAATTCTTTAATCTCCTGAAGTTGTCCTTCTGATCTTTACAATTACTTTGTGCAATAGTTCCTGTAATAAACATACTGTGTAAACATTAGAAAAATGTTATACTTACAGCCAGAGAAATAAGGAAAAACCTGAGAGATACAGGTTTCTTTGTGACCGAAAGAGTTTCATCTGAATATGATCAAAGGCACTGCTGTTGACATTTGCAGCCTTTTCACTCACATGAACAGATGAGTATTTCCTGACTTCTCTAACAGCATCTGCAAACAAAAACAGTCTGTTCTTATTCACATCTGTGGGTGTGCATGTATGCTAAATCAGACTTCAGTACTAGAAATTTGTACTTCGACTTTCTGTTCAGCAAACAGTAATAATACAAATATTGACATCAGTTATGCTACCCATACATTTTAAAGATCAGTCTTGATAAATCATGACTTGCTCTAGCACATTCCCAGAAATATGACAAACCATTGCCCAAGATATGCTTGAATAGGTATTTGAAACTTTTGTAGCCAGCCATCAGGGCAAAGCAACTCTACAGATGTTACCGAAGATCCTATGGTGTAAAAATGAGACTGCTGACAACTGAGCTAAAATTCCCCAGTGGACAAACAGTGAGAAAAGAGAAAGAGAAGTAAAAAGAAGTAGCATTTTCTCAAGTATTTGCTTCACACAGAGTTTTTTAAGATACACATGTGTTTTAGTAATGACAGAAGGGCCTATTTATGCTTCCCTTATGTAGAGGGAAAAATTATTTAACATCTATCAAAACAGGAAGACTCTAGTAACACTTCTACTACTATAGAAGCAGTAGTAATATCAGTTGTAACTACTAACTGTAACAAGATTATAAAAAGAATGGAGGAGGATAGCTACAACTCTGCTTTCTTTCATCTGCCTTTCATACATCTTTCAGCTTCCTTTCATCCATCACATACTTCTGATAGTTCTGCAAAAGGGCCAGTGCACTGCAAACACCTTTCAAAGGACAGAATAATTAATTAGGACTTACATCCACATAAACCCCAAACCTAACCCATTAAGAGTTCATATCACAATCTTTAAACATAAGGTCATCAGACATTCCTACAACCAACACAGCACCTTAAATCTCCTCCTGCACATTTCATATCATGTTCTTGCAGAATATTTTTGCCAGATGTTATTAAATTGCTGCTGCATTTGTCTAAGCAGACAAAATCAACTCCAAAGAAAAGCACGTGTGAATGTCATGAGTGTCTCTCTCATTATGTCTAAGTTACTTAGATGGTAAAAGTGAAGCTCCAAACAATACATTGAAGACTAGGAGCAAACAAATGCATGTCCCTGTGCTACAGGAAGAGTCTAGGCCTGCATAACCTATCACTTCATGCTATGAGGCAGGTATCTCATCATTGGTTTCCCTTTAGCCCAATTCTACCTTTCCACAAAATTAATGACCCTCACCAACTCCAAAGCAAACTTTGGTCAAAGTTTTCAACAGAGTAAATGAAATACATTAGTTCTCAATCTTAAGCCATTTATTGAAGATCTCTTTTAAGAATAGTACTAAACATAATCTTAAAAAATAACAGAAGAGCCTATTTATATTTCTGGTACTTTAAATACAAAGAATATAGTACTATAGCCTAGTCTGACATTGTTACACATCTAAGTGCATCTGTACGTTTCCCTCGGCAGGAAACAAAACCACACATTTATTCTTTCTATTTCAAGTAGCCTGGAATTAAGTAGCATGTATATTCTAAGGCCCTGGAAACACTTATCCATGGAGACCTAATTAATATCCCTGAAACACAGGAAAATTGCTTTCTCCACTGAGATACAGGAGATGCCTACCACATAGCAGTCAGGATAGACATTAAATGAAATCAGTCAGGCACATGGTAACCATTAAAGCTTTACTCTTGCTTCACAGACCTCAGGATTTACCCATAAGAAATGTAGCCAGCAGCTGTTTTGTATCTGTGCTGAGCAGAAGTATACAAACAGCTCGGTGCTTTGATATATTCTGGTCTTCTATTTCAACAGCAACCAAAAGAAAGAGTGCCATCTGCTGCATGAGGCGCAGCTCAGCCAAATTCTGGCGTCAAACAAGTTCATTTACCTGTGTGAGAAAGGGAAACCAAGCAGCAGCCTAGACTAAGCTCCATTTTTCCTCCTCACTCACTCAGTATATTACAACTGCAATTGGATTCCCAATGTGGATGCAGTATTAGCCCTCTCCCCTTTTATTCCATTGTACAACTTTTCAATAAATTAGCTTACACTAGGCTTGAATCCTTTCCATTAGTTTACTGATATAAACTCAATGTACCAGGTTTCTTTTACCCATTTGTTAAGAAATTATCTAACACTTACCAAGAAACAAGACGATCAACAGGACTATTATTGTAAGGAACATCTTGTTCCAAAATACTGCCATTTTGCTCCATAGAGGAAACATAAAAATCTTCTGCCATCTGTAAAATAGAATTATGTTGTTCAAAAATAATTAAGCACTAAAAGAAGAGCATTACAACCCCACAGAAGAGAGCCTTGTTATTGATAAGAGACTTGTATAAGGTCTCTAAACAGCTGCTTTAATTGCAATATAATTTAGGTATATGTTAACATTTTCAGTAAATTTAACTTCTCTTTTTTTGTTGTTAATATAAGCAGAAATGGTTCAACTTGCAAATTTTTTGTATGATAGCATGTACTCTGCAGATATGTTTTATTTTAGCTCATACTTTGGCTAGCATTACGCTGTATTCATTTCTGAATGGAACAAGGGATAGGGTGAAGACTGTAAAACCCATTCCATTATTTTTTTTTTATCCACAAATACCTCTAATAACCCTGAAGTACAAGGACTGTTATTACATCCTAACTTGTAATGACAAGAAAGACAAGTCTTGTGTTCATATTTTGTTAAGGGTTAAAATCTCTTTCCCAAGCATAAACTTGCTGGCTACAGAAGCGACTTCTGGTGAGGCCAGTGGTGGTGTAGACAAATTTTTTTTTAACAATTAGTAGTCTATTTGATATTGCTGTGTGAGGAGCTGTGGCAGAAGTCACACCTGCAGCACAAAGAGCATCTGATGTGCTCAAATGAACTGAAACAAGTGATAAGAGAGCACCTACTTGTCCTTTGCTGCAGGTTAGAATCAGTGCTACTGCACAAATGAAATAATACCTAGTCATGCCATAGGGATGTAACACAGACATACCAGTCACCATCTGATTATATGAGGTAAAATTTCCTACTTTCATTAAGTTTACACTTCCCAGTGACTGTTAAAATTTGCCCTCTAAGAGCAGTTTCCAATCTACTATGAATTTAAATGCAACTGTAACATCATCTCCTATAGCTTTTTCCAGTTCTCCACCAGATATTGTGTATGCAAAAACCTAATTTAAGTCTCTTAGCATAATTTGAATTCTTTATAGCAGACAGCTACAGTCTGTATAAAACAAAAAGCTTACTTCAAGCTACAACTCAAATAAAGCCAATTCACTAACTCTTTAAACATACAATTTTCCAAGCTCCATACTGACCTCCATTTAGGAAGTGATTCTTTGAGGTATGACCTCAGATAAACTACACTGCCAAGTCATAATCAGGCTAGAAATATGGATCTCTTTACTGATAAATCTTCCTGTGTTTTATTTTCACATTTATTTTTCCAACAAGTATTGACATTCACATTTACTGAAACTCCTCTTCCTTTTGGTGACAAAAGTAATATAAATAAAACTTCTAAACTATACTACTAGCCACCATTTTAGATGTACTACACCTCGGAGAACAGATCTGTCTATTTTTGTATTTGCATTTTTATACTGGCAATTTATTTGTTCCCCAGGAACTTATAAACTTGTTAGCAAATTTGAAAAAAGAAGATTAAAAAAATGTGCACACACAAGAGAGACAATGAATCCATTTGAAGACTGACAACTGACTAAATCAAAACTTCCTAGAACAGCAGTTTCCACCTGTCAGTAACCATGCATGCCTTACTGCTGACAGAACCAGCTCCCAGGCCACCAAGATTCGTCAGGCAGAGCTGCTGCCCTCTGGTACTGTCACAGCAGCTAAATCTGATTTTTAACCCCACAAGATTCCTGCAAGTTTTGCTAAGTTAATTGCATATACCACATAAGAGATAAAGTGATTGCACTCTTTTAGAAACCACTGTTCAGAGGAATAGCTGAATGCTCCAAACAAAGCACACAAATCTATCCTTTCCGTATTATTAAAAGCACTGTGCTTAATATTTGAATAAATTTTGGTAAAGTTGCATGTTACAAATTTGTTTTTCAGCCACAAACACTGGATTCTGTTTGCATCATAAGTGAAACACTAAAATATTCCCGAAGTATTCTGCTTGCGACATCAGCCTGCAGAAATCCTTGCAGCTAGTTTCCTCATATAAGCCATTAATAATCTGATGATTATAACTACCATAATACTCCTCTCCTCCTACATAGTTGCACTTTAGCTTGGAAAACAATAAGAAATACAACAACTCAATAGTCTATGCTGAAATGCTGAACTTCTTGCAAGCCAACTTGTAAAAAAACGGAAGTTCAATTCGATTTTAGAACAGTTTCAATTTGTGAAGCTGAGGAAACACGCCTAATCATTGGTACCAGCTGTGGAGGAGCCAGTCATTGTCAAGACTCTTCCACAGGTTTAAGTAGTTAAATCCAAACTTTCCACAGCAACTCTTGTTCCTTGAGAGGACAGTAAAAGCTACATCATTCTACATATATCTAAAGATGCAGTAAACAAACACTCAACACTTTTTACAGAGTACTGCAGAGATAGCAGCGTTTGAAAAAAAAAAAAAAAAGGAAGCTTTAAAGTTTCATTCTGCTTGTTGTTTTGGGGGGTTGTGTTTTTTGCAGGTTTGGTTCTTCTTTTAAGACTTCCTGATATTCTGAAAAGAAATCATAAGTCTGCTTCTCTTGCCTCCTGCACAGAACCTAGCTTTATTTTCTCTAGGGAAATAATATTACCAGATTTGAAGAGCTACTTACAGGAAACAAGATAATGCTATAAGTCAGGCCTCTGCATACAGTAAGGGTAATAAATTCATTTTGTTTCTTTCCCTTACTGTGTGCATTTATTTTACAGGTATTTGTTATTTTCGTAATATTTGTGATGTGTTCCAGAAGTAGCACTATTTTCCTAATCTATATAGGAGTCTTTATAGGGTTTTACAAAGGCCTTCATTCCAGTAGTCCTAAACTTTTTGCTTCAAACTCAAGTTCCATTTTTTCAAACAAGTGATCACAAATTTCTTGCAGCCGTTACACACAGTTTGCGGCTTGCTTTGAATATCTGACGTCTTATCTGTTAGCACCCACAATGCCTAGTGTACACCAAAACATAAAGTTGCTCCTCACAAATCTGATAAACAACTGCTGAAAAGACCGCACTCTCCTCTAATTTATTACTGCCAGATGCCTTCCTCTATGCTGCCTACTCCACAGCTCTGGGAGAAGCCGTCCCACCTGCCGAAGCGAAGCAGGGAGCTCCTCTGGACACCCGACCGCTGCTCTGGGATGAATCAGCACTGCGTAGAAAACGTAAAGCTCCTTAAACATTCTTGCAGCTCCTGATACTCAGGTCCCAGACAGCATTCCTTCGGCTTTGTTCACAACTAGTTTTGGATGCAGCAAAGCTCCGTGTTTATGAAAACAGAGGCGTAAAATAAACCCAAACTGGGAAGAAGAGCAAGCTGTGTTGCTCAGCACACCTAAGTCCTCCTACCTCAGCGGAGAAATGAATGGCAGGCAGAGAACGAGAATTACTCCGATTTCGCAGTAGAGGAAGGCAGCCACTGCCGTCCACTGGAAAGTCATCGTCCCGGCGGTCTGCGGAGGAACGGGCGGCTCAAGGGGGCGGCTCAGGCGTCCCCTCCCGAACGACACCCGGGACAGAGCGGTGGGGAGCGGGCCAGCCNGCAGGGCCTCACGGGCCTTGGCTGCCGAAACGCGGGCCGGTCTCTCCTGCCGGCACAGGGCGGGGCGGGCGGGAAAACGGGGTGTCTGAGGGGCCACAGGGCCGCCTCCGCCCTGCCCGGGAGATGTGGGCCGGGACGGGGCTGAGTGACAACGCGGGGGCGGCGCGGAGCTGCCGCCGGCTCGGCCGGGGAAGGGAGGCAGAGTCCAGTCCGGCCCGGCCCTCCCCCGGCGCTGAGGCTGCCTGGCCTGGCCCGGCCGCCCGGACACGCGTGCGGTGCCGCCTGCGGAGCGGGGCCCCGGCGGGCGCGGACTTACCAAGGGGCCGCGCATTTCTTGGTAAGCGCGTGGATCTATGCGCTGAGAAGGGTTCAAATGAGCATTATCTTTCTTCTATCTAGGGAATGGTTGTAAACATGTTGCTGTGGAAGCCTGCTGTGATCATCCCACCGCTCCATGACTCGAGCTTAATCGACTGGGGACTTCAACTCTGCTCTCCAGCATTATAATAAGTTTCTAAAGTTTAATTAAAATACTGCGTATGTCCATCCATTCCCTCCTCCATGTGTTACACTACATTAATGTATTAGGACCCAGTAAATCGTTTTCATAAGGAAAGGAAGTCTAGTATTCATAAAGACAACAACCGAACAACAGTCTCAAATGCTGTCAAACAGGCTTGTTTGGGCCTCATGAATAAAACAGTATTCCTTCAGAAAACTCTGTTCTATCCTACTGTCCTGCGCAATGCTTTTTGTCAGCATACCAAGGCTCCAAGCATATTACTTCCATGCAACTCTCCTTTGCTCCTGCATGAGGACATCCTCTGATCACTTTTTCCTTTTGATCCTAACAGATGCTGAGGTGCTGTCAGTGGAAGAGGTTACCTTGTCTACCTGGCCATCACCAGCACTCTGACATAACTACTTGCTTTGGGGAATTCTTTCTCAATTAAGTTCCATCAACATGAGACAGATAAAATGCTGTGAATAGTAGTTGTTACTCTAATCCGTTGGAACTGACACGGAGTGGGAAGTTCTAGCATAAGCAGTTTTGAGCAGAGCTGTTTGCAGCTGCTCACCATCTGAAATTGTTTACTTAAAATTTCTCAGGTCTGCAGCCTGGGGATGGAGCCAGAGTGTCAACATTTTCTTAGCTGCTGCCAAGCAATGTCTGGATGAAAGGTTACATCCCAAATAATTGTTTATGCACAACAAATACTGGAGAGAGCTATAAGGAGTCATTTCAATCCAATCTACACAGTAGGAATAGCCCCAGTTTTAAGTAGTATTTCTAACACATTTTCATAAACATATTTAATCAGCACTATAGACAAAACACAACCTCTTAGAATGTTCTGGTTATTACATTTTGGCTATTTGCCTACAGCCACTATACTTCATTGAAGCTGAATGAAGTGAATAAAGACTTTCCCTTAATAACAGAGCAGTTTCCATTTCTGAGCTGCTTACTCACCTGTTTCTAGCACTGTAAGCTGCTATCCCATTAGCATAGCCTCATACTGATAGGACTGCATTCACTTGTCCATGATCCCAGAGACTTGGAGTCGCTTTTTCACTTTAGGGGCTTCATAAGATCTCAGAAAGATTCACTATGAGTGTGACCACTGTGCACTTCTCTGCAGTTGATTCATGTTCTCCACCAACCAAAAATGAGATCTGAAGAAAAGAGATGTCTCCTGCAAACATCTCTGAGACCTCTCTTCTCCTGTTGAGTGGTCTTCTGCTCCTGGAAGGAATTCTGACTGAGGCTGTAGAAGTCTGAGTTGCTGATCTAAGGCTGTCTCTCTTATACTGAACCACCATATGATGAATATGATGCCATACAATGTATGTATATATATATATAATGGTTGGCTCCTTTAGGGGAAAAAATTCACAAACCTTCAAACATTACAGTTAAAAGGAATACCTTCCTCTTCTATCAGGAAGGTGACAAAGTATTTAGAAGGAGAAACAGGAAATGCCTGTTATGGCATAATGGAGAGGAGTGAAATCAACTAATTATCTTCTGAAACAAAAGGAAAGTTTAAACTTGTTCTCTTTTGGCTTCTGTGACAGCTTTATCATCACACACTACTTTTTCCCAACAGTCAACCCAAGAAATCTAAGAAATTTAACAATAGGCAGTAGCGAAAATGGGATTGTATAAGCTGTGTGAGGGTGCTGGGGTTCTTGTAGCAGGATAAAAGTTGCAAAAACATAGAGGTATTATGAGAATATGGTATTGTTGTGCAGGGGGGTTTAACATAAAGAACAGGATCAGTTACAGGAGGCAAAGAACCTAAAATAGGAAACAATGCTTTGTATCTTATGTTCCAACATTTAAAAACTAGAAAATAGGAAGACTGACCATCTGGCGACATTAAAAGTAACATACACAGGAGAAGGACTATATCCAGTGATTTTAAACAGGAAATTAGAATTTTTCCATATTCAAATGTCTTATACTGAGAAATATGACCATATTCTAAAAACAACACTGGTAGCTGAATAACTCTCATCCTTAGCAATTTATGTATATTGGAACAGTATGGTGTTCAAAGCATGGCTTAAAGACTCCAGTTTTGCAGTTCAGTTTTCTATGGAAACACACTGAAGTATGTTCAGATGCATACAAAATTCAGAATGGAAGGTGTACAATTCATTTCACCCTTGAAAAGGGATGATGAACTTCCATTGACTTTTATGATACATAAAAGGCCAGATCAAGCACTCCATATTTACTATGAATATTAACAGCAACCTAGGTCTTGTACTTCAGGCAGAAATCTCTGTGATTAATCTCACACAGGCACAACAACTGCTGCCTTCAAAAACAAGTACTCAGTTCCTAAATAGGTCAAAATTCAATTTTCTCACTACTACAGAAAAAATAAAGAAAGCCTTTAATTTGCGTTGATTATATATAATAAATTTTTCTTCTCTGCTCCTTGAGGCTAGTGGGACAGTTTGCTACATATAATGTAGTTGCTAGCCAAATCATAAAACTCTTAAGAAAATGGCAACAAAGGCCTTAGATAACACTTTCACAAATCCTTTTCTTCTACAATTCTGTTGCATAGTTTTACTTCAGAGGAGGCTGGAGGCATTTCAGAACTGAAAAGAACTGTGCTGCAACATAATTGGATGAACTTGACAATGGAAATTTGGCAGTATAAAATACCTAGTCATGCAGCTGGGAAGTAAAAACTTTTGTTCTAAAACTGGGAGCTCGTAATTTACATGATGAATTGATTTGTTGAGGAAAAGTGAAGTATTAGAAGTAGTATCAACTGCAGAAGACACTGCTGGGAATTTACTTGGAATGCTATACAAAACTGTGCCCAACTAATGTCAAGAAAACATTAAAATCCAGAAGAATGAAAAAATAGTTGTCTGAAGAAACGGAGACACACCAAAAATGGTTGCAGAGGTTGTCTCAATCAGCCAAGGAGAGCAAAGCATGTCTACTGTTTTCCATTTGTTAGCACATTGGGAAGGTGATCATAGCAGAAGAGTTACATAACTTTACTGGCTTATGAATAGTGAACTGGACTTGATGACTTAGGTCATGCCTTTCAAACTTGTGTTTATATGCCTAAATCAGACAGATTAATTTTGAAAAATGATCAAGTATTTTACGCTATTGCATTAAAAAAAATGTGATAATTTAAGATACCTGAACCATGAAAAGATTTGGAGAGTAGCATCAAAAGTAACCTTTCCTCCTCCAGATTGCTGTATAATAAAAAAATTACAACTGCATACAAAACCAAGTAATTTATTTAGAAAATTTGGAACTATTCACATGTATATTCATAGAATAATCATAGTCAGAAAACTCAGCAATTTCTGGTATAAATCTCTGTGTAAACATATAAAGAACAAAATTATTTGATTACAAATAATTGTATTGTACAGTTTTGTGAAATTTCCCTTGCAGAACAAATGCAGCTGGTGTGTAATGTTATCATCTTGTTCTAATTTCCACTATTTCACTCCTATATCATGATTCAAAGCCAAGTGGCTGTCATGCTTTGATAAGCAACATGCCAGTAGGCAGAAAGGACTGCAAGAGCCCCACTGAGAGAATCTGTCAGCTTTTCTTTGACCTAAAAAGTTCTGGTTTGGTAGATGACAGGGATTTAATCTTGTATTCAATTATTCTACAGTAGATAAACAAAACTGAATTTAGTTAGATTGAACTTAAAAGTCTTGTTCTTTAGATTTAGCTAAGTTTATACTTAAACTATCTCTTCATTTTCCTTCTTCCTTCTTTCCATAATTGTTTATCCATTCTGTGTTTCTTCTGCTATAAGAAGTATTGGATTCTTCTAAGTTACAAGTTTTAGGCAGCAAAAGAAACATCAAATTTAAAAAAGGATATTATGATGGGCTTTAAGCTTATGTTATCTAAAGAAAAAGCTTCTATAGTTGCTCCCTTTGTATTCTTTTGGTCTGAAATTACTGTCATTATCTGTAAGTTGTCCTGATTTTAGGAGGTTTAGTGTAAGAAAGGCCCTAGTTTTGCAGTCATTTTGCCGTAAGGAATTATCTGGTGAAAAATTAAATTACTGGGGCCTTACAATAATCAATCCTCTCTGCAGTAGTGCATTGAAAATAGAACTCCATATTTGTAAAATCTTGAATGTTCTTGAATATTCTCTAGAATGAAAAATGGAGACATAAAAATATAAAGTATCATCCAAATGATAATGTTTTGCTGTACTGAAAATACTTACACAATATACAAATGTGACTTAAAAGTAAAAAGCCCATTAAAACTTTTACAGTTTATCGACAATTTTCAAAATAAAAGTTTACACAGGACATACTTTCATTTACCACACACCATAATGGTCATTCAGATAATCTAGTACTGCTGAGGTACTTGATAAAACATTAAAAACCTTTTTTTCTTGTTTTGAAGTTATGCGCTCCATCATGTACATTAAGTGGTGGTGAAAACACGTAAAAGGAGTTCCGTGCTCAAGAGCAATGTCAACCCAGTCCTGGATGCACTGAAAAGGTGTCTCTTCATATCCTGCAAACATAGCTGGATTTGCCAAGAGTCCTCTAGCCACCATTATACCTTCAAATTGGAAATCAAAGCAGTAAGTTACATTCTAGTTTGAATTTTATGCTAAATCTTCCTGCAGATTTTGTCCAGCACCCCTTAGGACAACCACCCAAAGCCTGCAGATAGTAATGGGAGAACAATGGGGATGAGCTTCACAGCTCATCACAGCTTTATCAGACCCAATCACCAGACAAGGCAAACCTGAGACTATCTACAACACCTATCAACACATTCCAGAAATTCTGAAACAAAACACAGGTCATAGAAGCATTTCTTCCCTTCTTTTGAAACTGCAACTAATTACTACTTTTTTTTATTAGCTACACACATTTATTGCCTTTATAACACAAAATTACAATGGAAAGGCACAAGAGGACCAATAATTTTTTAACTCAGTCTATTTACTGTCCATTTTCCACTAAGAGCTCAATGGCTCAATTAAGTAAATTTTAGTACTCTTGATTTGCAGTAAATCTTTCTGAACAAGTGTCTAGTGTATTTGCAGCTCTAATCCCATACTGTCAGATAAACCCGCACAAGTCCTCTTGTAATTTTTCTGTGATAAAGGGATTCTGTTTTCCTGCACTACATACAATCTATCATACTCAGTCTTTTCCTAAAAAATAGGATGATCAAAAATGAAAAATCTCTTTTGTCATTCTCCATGACAGAAAAAAACGAATGCTTAGTATTTTTACTACTGAAGAAGGTGAGCTGGACTATGAGAAGATTTTTTTTGTACTATACATTTCCTTCCTGCTCTGTATTTGGGGGGAGAGTCACTGTGAGTAGCATGACAGTTTGGTTCAATTTCTGTTGTTGCTATTAAACAGCCAGAGTGTTGGCAGAAACCTGCCACATGTACTGTTCTCTTTCCTGTTTTTCTCTAGCTGAAAGACACAAAGTCTGTAGATAGAGATTGCCTTTTCAGAACATATACCAGACTTCCACACTCTCTTGAAACCACAGACAGTTGCAGGAATCTATTGTGACTTAAATAACTGCAAAAAATCCCCACATTTTATGACTGAAATGAAAGTGCAATGCCTCGCTGTGTCCTTGAAGTTAACCATCTGGCTTAACAATATATCCCTTTTCCACTGTGTTCTTACTGTAAGAAATCTGCTCCCATGTGCAGGAAGTAGAGATTTCCAAGTGGAAGCTTACAGTTCTTTAGGAGATGATCAGCTCCATAAAGAGACAGAATGTCTGAAGGTCCCCCTGAACTCCACTACTGAGTGATGAGATAGCCTAATTAATCACAGAGCTTTTGTAATTTGCCTTGGAAATAACTATTTGTGGCTTTGAATAGCAGTGCTCTAGTGTTCTGATGATTGCCAGTGATTCTGCTTATGAGTTTTTTTAAGGCATCTAAAATATCCTCTTTTATTTGTCCCCTCAAGGAGAGAAAGCACTACCATCATGTCCTACTTACATCCAAAATAAATATCTTGAAATCTGGTAAGTTTACTTAGAAAATAGAGTATGTTTAATCTTACCATCTGCTTCTGTCAAGTGATGAACATTTTCAGCATCTTTTAAAGTTTTAATGTCTCCATTAGCCACAATAGGTATAGACATGCTTTGTTTAATTATTTTAATTGCATCATAATGTACAGGTTGATGCCTTTCTTCTATACTTCTGCCATGTACTGTAATCCATGAAACTCCAGCTGCTTCAGCTTTTTGGCACAAGTCAACTGTTCTTTTCAAGTCCTCATGGATCCTAAAGTTGCAAGGAATGAAAACAGTAGGTAGTAAATTTCCTGGCCTATATAAAAAGCACTCCTCCATAAGGAGGAATTATCACAGATTTCCATAAATAACAGTATAAAGGCAATATTATTGTTGGAAAATAGTGCTTGATTTTGGGGTTTTTTTAGGATATATGAGTTTAGTGTATGGAAACTGGTATAAAATTTAACATTTCACAATTATATCACATCTCTGTAATACACACGGTAAATTTTATAGAGATTGAGCAAGGGTACCCAAGGAATCTAAAATCAATGCTACGATTTTGCATATTTTGTGGAAAAAAACCCAATTTATAGTAGTTCCCCTTTCCAGAATGATTGGAATCTGAGTTGAGACTTAAATGATAAATAGCAAAAGCCACATAGGATATATGGTTAAATAATGGATCAAGAATAGTCATAGAATCATAGAATGGTTTGGGGTGGAAGCAACCTTAAAGACCACCCAGTTCCAATTCCCCTGCTATGGGGAGGGAGTGGATCTTCCACTAGACCAGGTTGCTCAGAGCTCATCTAACCTGGCCTTACAAACTTCCACAACTTCTTTAGGCAACCTGCTCCAGGGCTTTACTACCTCCATAGTAAAGAATTTCTTCCTAATATCTAATCTAAACCTGCCCTCTTTCAGTTTGAAGCCATTCTCCCTTGTCCTGTCACATCATGTCCTTGTACAAAGTCTGTCTCCATCTTTCCTGTGGATTCCCTTTAGGTACTGGAAGGCTGCTGTAAGGTTTCCCTGGAGCCTCCTCTTCTCTGGGCTGCACACAAAGCAATGCAAAACAAGTCTACAGAAGTTTAGAAATTGATGTATGGAAGCAGAACG
Organism: Polioptila caerulea; assembly: GCA_013397295.1. Classification (NCBI taxonomy): domain Eukaryota; kingdom Metazoa; phylum Chordata; class Aves; order Passeriformes; family Certhiidae; genus Polioptila; species Polioptila caerulea. Next base: position 1,824,820 of record VYXF01000459.1, read on the forward strand.
TATTCCTTACGGCAGCTGTGGTACTATTTCCCAGTTTTGTCACCCACCCCTTCATACCCAGCCACAACTGCAGCTCTGCTCTCTAACAGCTCACAAAGCAAATCCCTGTGATGACACAGACCATGCATTGCTTTTCTTTTATGGAAGCCCTAATCTTTTAACTTGTATTTTCATGCTGTTTGGATTGCAAGAGAGCTCTAGCTTACAGTGTGCTATCTGGGTAAGTAGTCAAAGGCTGCGCTGGTTCTAAGTTTTGTATTACTTGCCCCAGATATCTGAGTCAAAAAATCTCAGCAGTCTTCACACATAAGGAAATTACTATAACGTGTAGTATTGCATTAACAGAATTACAAATTAATTACACTAAATTCTTTAAAAAAAAAAAAAAAGGATTCTTCCATGTAACAAAAAGCACTTAAGTTAGACCTACCTTATTTTAATAGATACTGAAAATTTAGGGTTGTTGATCTGACTCCGTACATGTCTCACCATATCTTTAACAAGCTCAGGTTTATTAATTAAGCAAGCACCATAACCTTCTGAAATCGCCCATCTTTAAAAGAAAAAGGATGTTCACAGTCTACATTTGAAGAAATGAAGATCAGTATCAGTCACATATATATCACTTTCCTTCTGACCTTCAGAATGTGTGGTTAAGTAAACAGAGATAATGCTGGATGTAGATCAATTATTTATTTGCAGTTTGGTACAGATTTTAGATCCTGGTTCAGTCTCCATTGTGCTACTAGGACTTTGGACAAGTTACTAATCTCTTTAAGTTCAATTTTCTGTCCACAGAATGGGCTCACAAGGAAGATAAATTAAAATTTAATCTACAGTGCATGCATGAAAGAAGTAATTTGATGTTTCCCCTTACCCTTGTCATGGATTTCTTTTAAACAGATGACAGCTTTGGATTGAAAAGGAAGATTTTTTGAAGTGCAAGTGGGGATATTATTTTAGTGATATTCTGGTCTCACTATTGTGACTGCCAAAAAGAACCTTTGCTTCCACGTACCAGCACCAGTTTTAAAAACAATTTTTCTTATAAAGGCACATAAAGTACACCAGTTTTTGTTATTTTGAAACTAATATGCACAAGAAACAAAGGATTAAAATGTAAGCATATATTTTTGGCCTAAAAGGAATTGACAGTTTGACATACTTATCTGTAGTTAGCTCAAAAAAAAAATCCCAATAATTCCACACAGAAGCCTCAGATCTCTCCAGAAAAAAGTTTTCTCAAATACTATAGTTTTAAGTCAGGAAAACCTTATCAGAAGAGAGGAATTAAGTATTTGCACTGTAGTATTATCTTTCACTTTCCTACATTTTTCAGGTCTTCATTTAGAAAAAGACTGCCTGACAAACATGTAATAGACAGTTCTCAATTGAACCAGTTAGGAAGAATCTAACTATTTCACTGTCAAGACAAAATCTTTATCAATACATTAATTCACTAAACTTATAGATTTAATAAAAGATGGAAGAAATTATTTTCAGTACTTTATCTGTTTAGTTTTATTTTAAAGACTATCCTTAACTTGCAGAAGTTTGAGACATCACGGACTTGCCTCATTATTCTGAAAATTGCTACATTACGATTCAAAACACTCTGCAAATTATTTGCAGCAAGCTCTTTTTGGTAGTGCACGTTTAACAGTTGTTGAGAAAGGACGGACACTTCTGAGCCAACACTCAGTACCTCAGAAATTAAAAAAGGCAAGATGGCAAATACATATAGTTTTCCCAGTCTCACCATTGTGACAGGCATCTGGGAGCACTCAGAAGAGTGAGACATTTCTGACAGGTTAAAAAGCTCTTACTCTCCTGAAATCTATTATTAGGTTGAGATAGAAATTGTGATGAGAAGGAAGACAGCATTTTTTAGTCTCTAAATTATTTCATCATATTTACCCAGCTTTTTCAAAGTTTTACCTCTGAGGACAGCCACAGTTTAGGTCTATTCCATCTGCAAAAGGACAGATGATACGGGCAGCATCACACAAAACCTGTGCTTCTTTGGCAGCAAACTGAACAATCAGTGGGTGATCACCTATGCCAATGAAAAGATAATTAGAGATTGAAAAGTTCCCAGAAAATAAAAAGAACGAGTTCAAAATTTTGAATGCCTTTTTTGTACATTGTACAGCTGTCTGACTATGGTCCTGGCAACCAGGTATAGGTGACCCTGCATAAGCAGGGTGGCTGGACAACACTGCCTGCAGAGGTCCTTCCAAGCTCATCTACTTTGTGGTTCTCTAAGTCCTCAATCACAAATAAACAAAGGTAGCTAGACGGGTTACTTACTAAGTGACTATGTCTATTAACAGAGGTGGGAATTCAGAAAAATACAGGTGGCCTACACAGTTGCTGTCTTAACATACATTTTCTGACTGAAACTTGTCAGTTGCTAATCTTTCACAAAGACCATCTATGAAACTAGGTACTCTCCAATTTTCAGCAGCCTTCATGCTTCTCCTCCTAGCCTGCCCTTTCTCATCTGCATGCTGCCCCTTTGCTGTGCTTTCACAGCTGTCTATCTCACTAGGCAGGAAACCTGCTTACAGAACCAACCCTTCAGGAAGGAACTAAAACACCCACAAGCTTTGCCCTTCCTCATCCCAGCCCATCAATTTCCTTTTCTGTGCCAACACGGCTGTTTTTTATCCACAATGTGACACGCAGAGTTGGAATGAGCACACGTGTGTAGAAGCAGCTCTAGCAGCTTTGTCTCAAGTGAGAAACCAAAGTGCCAGTGCTCCTCAGCTTGGGTCTGCTGAACTACTTGTGATTTACTAAGCCCCTGCAGAGAGCCAGATGGTCATTTGGAACATGCTCTCCTCTTTTACAGCTACTGCATTACATTAAAGGCATCTCAAATATCTCAAGCAGTCTTAGCACTCAGTTTCCATGTAAACAATTGCTGTAGTTAAGAAGAAGCAGCGTGATATCTGAGCACTGATGGAAAAAGATGATCCAACAAATGCATAAAACAAGTGCACTTCTGGTACTGAAGAGACTACAAGTGCTTTCTGAACATTTTTCTGTTTTAGAGGAAAATAAGTAGTTATTGAAATGGTGGAGATTAAGTAAGAAAGGCCACCAGTACCCCCTCAATCAAGCTGAGACACTTCTGGAAGTTACCTAGAAATCCAGCAAGCAAAAAAAAATTGCATGCATATTTTCAAGTGTCCCTTTAACACAGTGCTCTAGCTGAAGAGACATTATTTACATGGTTATAGCTAATATTTTAGAATAAGCCCATGTGCCTAGTTTCTCTTTGTTGAGCATTAAGTAATAAAAATACTGAGTCTAGCCACATAAAATGTTTTAGCAGCAGCCACGAAGAATACCTACCTCTATCTGAGAAATACACAACAAAGATACATTAATCCAGAAGAAAATGTAAAACAAAATTTGCAAATCTACTCCGCTAATTAGAAGACAAAATCCCCAAACAGCCAGCAAGTTAAACATAAAACCACACAAAAAGTATAAATGCTAATAATGTAAATACTATAATCTGGTCAAAGCATGAGGCAGAATGTTTTACAGGCCTGTAAAATTAAGGACAGCATAAAAGAACTGAGTAGAGAAAAGATGTTGTTTACAACACTAAAACATTTCATCTCTTCTTTCCCTGTCCCAGCATCCCCCAGAATACACTCCATATCTGACCTGTAGAACTTCAATGCCACCACACTTAGTGTAGATCAGAAATGAAAGTAAGTTCAAGGGGGACAAATGAGTAACTGTGGAGCTTTGAGCCATATATATTTGAGTCAGTTATGTTCTTACTCATTTATTTTTACATACAATGAGTTATGTTTTTTTTTTGAAGTTGCATTCCACTCATAAGAGAGTCTACCTGTGCTTTCAATGTGAATTTTCTCTGTAATTGCTCTGTTCTATTTGAATAATGCACCATAGTGCATAGCCAATGCTAAAACAGTGAAACACACTTTCCCAATTATATATACACTTATGAAACCACATATTCTGTGGCCTGAATAGACTAAATCATCCCACTTTATAGACCCTACATGCTGATCTTACTTGCACATTAGTGGAGCTCTTCATTCCTCCAGTTGCAACCTGTGCTAGTACATTCCTTGTCACACTGTTCTGCTGCAGCCAATTCATGCCAACAGAACTGTACCATTCTTGTCACATCTTCCCACATACTTCAGATCTGTTTACAGCCATGACACTGTACAAGTCCTCATACTTCTTTTTATAGGTGTTCTGGTTATGTTTCTGTACCATGCCTGAAATCTTGCTTCTCCCTCTCAACCCCAGCCATACTTTAACTTCCCTTCACTTTTGTGCTTTCTTGCTATTGAATCTTGAGTCATCCACCAACAACCCCTTCCACTTTCCAGTCTGGCTAATATGAAACCCTTCTTCTTTCATCAGTCCTTGACTCTACTGTATCAATGGCTGGTCTATTACTTTTTTCACCTTTAGTAACACTTATTTTTGCTAGAGACTCGAAAATTTTTCCTGGCAATGAGATAAATGTTTGTCTCTGAAACAGACATAAAACAATTGCTGGAAAAAGAATCTTAATGTCATCTTGTACCTGGTCTAGCTGTGATGGAGTTACTTGCCAAATTTATTTGAAGTTCATCTACGGTAGCCTGTGTGGTGCTGCATTTTGGATTTAGTGATAAAACCAGTGTTGATAATTCACAATTGTTTTGGCTGTTGATATAAAGTACATGCACAATGTCAAAACTTCCTGTTTTTTTCACTTTGCTTCCCCCTGCCCCAAACAAACAGACTGGGGTGGGCAGGAAGTTTGTAGTGGACAAGCTATGACAGCTGACCCAAACAGGAACAAGAAATATTCCATACTGCACAACAGCAAGCTCAGCAGGAAAATGGAGTGATAGAAAAAGAAAAAAAGTGGGCTGGGACATGGAATTTTTGTTCCAGAGTGGCTACTGCATGGACAGTATCTGGGCATTGGTCTGCTAGTAGGAAGTGATTACCTTTGCATAACTTGTTTGTTTCTTTCCATTTCTCTTTCCTTTACATTTTAAGCTGCCTTTATTTTGACAAACGAGTTTTTCCTGCATTTGCCATTGCTATTCTCCCCCTGTGCTGCTGGGAAAATGAAGGAGGAATGAGTGAAGAGCTATATGTGGTCAACCCCCACAGATATAAGTCACTTTGGAGGCCTTGATTTCAGGTGGAGACAAGGTTTTACACTATTTCATTTGATCTACTATCACTGGACTGTGCTTACTCTCACTTAGAATATTCCTGTGGTTTTAAAATTAGACAGTATACTGAAATTGTTAACAGATGTCAAGTTATGTGACTGACTTCATTCACTTGGCCAATTTGGCTTATGACCACATAAAACATTCTGAAGAGACAATGGTTTATTAAAAAACAATACCTTTGTTTGTTGTGAATTCGCTGTCTCTGGCTTTTGCAGATCTCACAAAATCAGCTGCCACTATCATTGGTGTGTAACACAAATCACAACTGTACTTCCTAACCAAAGTTCTGAACGCCAACCTGCAGACACATGAAGATTAAGAGGCAAATAGTTAAGGCATTTTTCTGATTAGCTATCCTAAAATACTGTTCTAATATGCAGTATTGTGGGGGTGTTTGAGTATTACATTTGTAGATCTGTGATGAAAATATGTAAAATAAAACATGTCCCACATCTACCTCTGTCTTAAATAACAGAGAAGAAGGTAATCATCCAGCTTTAGTCAAGAAAAATCTGAGAAACAAGTTTCTAAACAGAGAAAGTACACTGACATGACAGTTACTTACTTTGAATAGCGGACCATAGGGGCACATATTTTTACAATTTGCCCAGAATTAAACAAATCCATGGGATCTTTCAGTTGGCATTCTTTAGTTTCTCTGATGTCACCAATCATGTACAATTAACAGTCCTTTCAGCCTCTGGAAGAAGAAACAGCGCCTGAAACGTTCGTCATTCAGCCGCTTCTCACAGGCCATGCTGCAGAGCACCGCAGTTCACGCAGCACCTGCGCTCCGGGGAAGCGTCCGGCCGGCAGCCGCTCCCCCGGAGGTGCCGGGGATGGCCCGCTCCGCACGGCCCCTCCCGGCCCGGCCCCTCCCGGCACGGCCCTCCTCGGCCCGGCTCTCCCCAGCCCGGCCCCGCCCGGTCCCTCCCGGCCCGCCC
>VYXF01000459.1:1832987-1959509 GCA_013397295.1 Polioptila caerulea
TTTTTTTTTTTTTTTTTTTGTGTCAGTAGATGGAGCTCCAAGGAGAAGATTTGCCTGATATTCCTCTGGCATAGCTGCTTCATAGAAAAATGTATATTTATAATGTTCTGAGCAACTTTAACAATAAAGCCTTTTTTGACCTTTAAATATATTTTTCTAAATAAGCCTAGTTTTGTTGCAACATTGGTAGGTATTTTTTGCCATAAGCACCAATTTTCTGTTGCATATGCATTTGTTGCATAGTTTGCACCTCTTAACCAGAGAGGCTATAACATGTCATCTAAACCATGTTAAGATGTTTTTTACATGTAAAGGGCTACTAAGTTAAATACATACCTTTGTTTTATTCCACTGTTTGAGACGTGAATTTTAATGTAAACTGCTGATGTTCAAAGGCCTTGCTTAGGAACCATTGACTCTGTGTAGAACATGGTTGCAGTATGTTGTTCTTGTGCCAGAAGCTCATTAAAACTGCCATTCTGCTATTTTGCTGAGAATATCATATGGTTTGGTATTGTGGCCTTTTTTTGTGCAGACAGATATTTACCTCTGTAACATGCTAGAATCTCTATAGCCTGTCCCCTTTTCCCCTTTGTAACTTGGTAAGTAATTTACCTTTGTTCCTTTTTCTGCTCTCAGGTTTTGGCATAGCCAGAGTTTCTGGTTACTGATCCTTAGTCTTTGGAGCTGCTTGGGTACACTGTTTTGTGTCAGTAACTGCATATAACTGTAAAATTAAAGAAATGGCTATTTAATCTAGTAATGGTAGTTCCTGAATAATTTTTTAAACAGTTGGAGAATCAAGCATAAAAGACTGAAATATGTGTTCATTCTCCAAATAAGAAGTAGACAGGAATATATAGTCAATCTTGTGACTGATAAATACCTCCTAGTAATCTTCAGCAATTTGTGCTCAGTGGAATTCTGTTTTCTGAAATGATGGTTGTTTCTGTAGGCATTCCCTTCCTAAAATTGCTCTGAGGAAAGAATGATGTACCTGAAAACAACTACACACTTAGGCAACATTTCTATAAGGCAGGTGTGGTAAATAATGCATGTTTTACAACTAATGTGGCAAAGCGAAAAATAAAATTCAGTTCACCTCAAATTTGTTGAAGTTTTTCCATTTACTTAGGATTATGCTCTTAAAGGAAACACTGAGTCAAGATTCATAAGAAAAAGAAAACAGATTTTTTAATTGTGAAGTTAGAAATGCATAGCTCTTGGTATGTTTATCAAGTAAGTTAGCAAGTGAAGATTATGGAGCTAATTCACAGCATGCATAGTCATTTGGATGTGTGAAAGTGAATTTCATTAAACATTTCAAATTGGTGCACCCATCTTGTAGAGTCTTTTCTTTTTTCGGCCTGTGCATTTTTTTAATGGTACACAGCTCCAGTCTACATATTCTTTTCTGTCTATAGGTAGTTCAGTAGATATCTTGAGCTACCTGTTATTTTAAAATAGGCTGAATTGTATCATCATGTATCTTCCACAGCAGGTGGAGAAGGGAGAGAGCCTTTTCACAATCCTTACTCGGTCCTCTGAGAAGAGGGCTGTCGTATGCTTAACAGCAATATTACAGCTATAGATGCAGCAATGTTGTGCCACTAGCCCTCCCCCATAATTGCAATGTAGGCTAGACAATACAGCCTATTTTGCCAACTTTTCACTGTATCTCATATCTTCATCCTCATGATCTGTTGCATGCCATACCATGTATAAATAACAGTGAACATGTGAGCCATCACTAAGCTGAATTAATAGTTCTGAAATATGGAGAAGATGAGAATTTACATATCTATATAAAATGAGTAAGATACAGCCACAGTACAGGACAACCTGAATAAAACTATTAGCAGTTGTTTTGTTCATCTTCCATCTTACTGTATCATGCTGCAGTTTTATCTAATTTAATGATGACATGCTTGTAAACAGGGTTTTACAAAAATGTAGTATGTTTTAGAATGCTAACAGTAACTGGAACAAAAATAATTTCATAGGCCTGTGTTTGTCTAACTTAATTAAATTCTCAGCAGGCTGATTCTGTATTGCAAAAATGACTCCTGTCCCCTACTACTTTGTTTGCAATTTACCAAGAAAAGAACAGGCATGCTTGTTGGCTTTCCTTGTGCTGCTTTGCCAAACTAATGTGGAACAAACATGATTAGGGTAGTTTGCTCTGCTTGTAATCTAAATTAGATGACCTTACAATGACATTGATACCTTACTTTTTGCTGAAGATGCTTATGTCCAGGAAGAAAACCTTGAAATAGAATTGCTTATCTTCTCAGTCCTCTTTGTCCTCGTCACTATGTTAAATAAATAGCATTAAATAGGTTGTGCCGTTTTTATGTATCATGTTCAGGTATTTGTACCAGGTTATATGACTTGAACTGCAGTTGTGATCAACATTCCCTTAGAAAGTAGCATCCTCTAAATATTATTTGGAGTACACATTTCACAAATGGTGGATTTTGGTCTGGTATTTATTCTATGGATTTATACGTTTTCACACAATACATTTTCCATAACATTCAGTAAGTGACCTGCTCAGCTTATTTCCCAATATGCTTACTAATTTTGATCTCTCTGATACTCTGTTATAAAGGGGGAAACTGTTTATGGTTTATGCTAAAGTAGTCTGCAGTAGTTACTGTGATTTGAAGGAAAGCTCTTTCTATAATTGATGAGTATTTAATGTAGAAAATCTGCTTTATTTTGCAGGTGTCCTCCAAATGATGCAAACTAGAATTGGTGCTCTACAAAGCACTGTTGATAGGTATGACATTCGTTATACAAATAGAAAGTGTAAATTCTTATGTTCTAATCCTATTTATTAACACTGCTGTAAATAATTTTCTCTTCTTATTTTTAGAATTAGAGTCAAAATTGTTGACCCCTACAACAAAATAGTGTCTCGCACAGCTCAGCTAGCAAAACTTCAAGTAAGTTTCATTAAAAAACATATTTTTAAAAAATCTTTTTTGAACATGTGTTATTTCACAATTGTCAGACAGGAGTACAGTTTTTCTATTCCAGTAGCCTGTATTTCATTGTCAGTATTTTTCTGAAAATCAGTATTTGTATCTTTTCAAGAGCTACTGAGAAGTGCTTAGTAGGAAAGTAGGAAATTGCGGAGTAGAAAATTGAGCTTTGCACTAGCTACTTGAGTTTTTGTAGAGATGGAGGGAAGAGGGAAGGGTTATCTGAGTACAGGTTAATTTAATTCTCATAACAATTTGTGTTATTTTGGTATTTAATGTTTTGGTGCTGTTGTGTAGAAGACGCTTTTTTGCCCTTAAGTTAATGCAGGTTTTGCTACAGGTTAGTAAAGAGTCTGGGAATTAATTCTTTCAAATTTCTTCAAAAGTCAAGATGCAACTTAAGAAGCTATTTGTGACTGTGGAGTTTTGTAAGCCCAGATGCATAGTTGTCCCTGCCTTTTAAATGTAAGTGGAGCCTACAGAAGAATGAAGATGTCTGTTGGAGGATAGCAGTGGGAGAGAGCTTATCACAATGATGGTGACATTAAGTGTCAAACACTTCCTTTGGTAATTTTGTAGTAGTTGAAAACTTTCCGTAGATCTTCAGGAGTCATGTATCTGCATTCTATTAAATTTAGAGTTTGAAATGCAACACAGCCCCATCCCACAAATGTTTAATAAGGTATTATTTGAACTATTTGTCTTTGCAAGTTTACCTGAATTTTGACCTGTGGGTATACACTCAAGTAGATTGCCATCTGCAAGAGGCTGCTGTTGTAGAGAAGCTGCAGACTCATGCAGTTTCTAGTCCAGAGACTGGTGGAGCAGCTGCACTGTCTCTTGGCTGATGTATTTTCTGTGTTACTTTCAGTAGCAGTGAAGTTCATTAGGGAGCTCTTAACACTCTGTGCAGCCAGTTTGGCCAGATGTTTCTCCTGTTGATTTCAGCTCCAGTTGTTACTGTTTTTGCCACTGGCCAAAAGTCCCATGACTTCCATGTGGCAGGCTAGGTGCAGATTTTTTTGTTGTTCTCTGATGTGTATTGTGCATGTAGAAAAAGTTGTGGGAATGTGGGGCTAAAGATGAAGATCATTTCTACCCTGCCCTTACACAAAGTCAGACTGCAGAAGGATGTCTGAGGAGAATGAGTCCCTAAACTTAGGAAATGTTTCTTGGATGGTTCCTCTTGGCTGTTATGTGGTTACATGGGTTTTCCTGTGGTGTGAAGGCAGCATCCATCCAGGGTCAGTATTATTCAGGCTGTGCCAGGGAATTTGTAATATCTGACTTTTTTTGCTGTAAGTCAGAAAAAAGAGGTGCATATTAAGTGGGAGCCTGGTAGGCTGGTCTTTTAGCATCAGTGTAGAGAGAGGAATGATGATTCCAGATTCTCTGCCAGTGAGAGTCAGAGTCTTAGCACAAGAGCTGCTGTCCCTTCCTGTGCTGGCAGTTGCTTTGTGAGTGCTTTATGTTGCATTACACTACTGGGAGGAGTTGAGGGTCAGGACCCCTGAATTAATAAATAAAGCTGAATTTATGGAGAATTGAGTCAAATCTCAACTCTTCAGCCTCCTAAAAATGCTGGGGTGTCCTTTACCTGGGGACTTGTTTGTTGAGGAAGGAAGGACGCAGCACAGCAAACAATTCACTTCCTGGTGGTGGCAGGGCTTATGACATGAAATTGCTCCCAAAAGCAAGACTTGTGGTTTGGGACATTGTCTAACTTACTAATTTTATCAGCTGATCTACAATTGGTAGAAAAAGATGACTGGGAAAAGAGGTTGCCTTCTGTCAAAATCTGTGGAGTTGGCTGGTGTGTTTTGCTGGAATGCAGGATGTTTCAGTGCCTCTTGTACTTGTGATGGTGTTATTTTAATACCTCTGCATTGATTGCTGTGGGACTGCTCAATAACTGAAGGAATATTTGACTTGCATAAAGCTAGATTTTGCCATCCTTAATTGTTTTTAATATAGTCTGGCTTTTTCATAAACATCCTCACTGCAAGTTTTTTGTTAAACTTCAAATCTAGTCCTGAATTCTAAATCTCTGCTGTGTGCTTGTACATGTTATGTCTTGCTCTGCTCTTAGAGCTTCATGGCATCCCAAGGCAGTAGCAGACTTGGAAAGCTCACTTCCTGCTTTAAATAATACTGTCCTCTTCTGACTCTTTCCATAGTCACTCACAAGCTAAGTGGGAGTAGTTAACAGCTGAAATGTGTAGACAGAGAGTTTGTTCTTCAGAGGGTTCTTTTCTGTGCAGCTCTGTTTAACTTAGTGTTTTTGCATGATCTCTTAGTTTCAGTGTCTTGGTGTATGAAAAACTTCATAACAGCAAAACATTTTTAGAAACTCCAATAATTCTGTATTTTAAAAGTTATTATTACTTTAAATTATTTACCAGTAGAAGATGTCTTTGTAATGCTACTGTAAATAAATAGTAAATGTAGTCTGAAGATAGTGGACTGTCTCCTCTTTCTTCAGGCTTTATAAACAACAAAATATATATTTTTCCTTTGCATATATGAGCTACATGCTGGCACATTTTCAAGTGACTCTGTCTTTATAATTAGGTCTTCTTTTAGTAATTTCTTAAAATTAATTTGAGATTAAGAGTAAGAGACTTCTCGCAGGCTCAAATGGTGGCAATAATTTCTGTTATTGTTGACATGTTGTTTTAAATTTCAGGAGACAACTAATAGGTAATCTCAAAAAAAAATGGGGTTTATTTTTAATTATACTTAAAATTACTTGGACTAACTGGGGCCACTGGTCTTTTCCAAATTAATTCTTGCTTGAACAGTAGAATTTGTTCCTTCTTAGGTAAAAGCACTTCCTTTAGAAAAGCCTACTTGATCAACTCGAGGAGGGAATGTTTCCTGAATTAATTCAGACTTCTGTTATGCAGGTAGTCAAGTTAGAGGATCTGGCGTCTGAGAACAGCTCCACCATTAGATACATTTCTTTATTTCTGCTACATGTCCTTATACATAGAATTCTTTTGCTGTGACTGGGAGTTTTATTAAGGTGGACAGCTGGCATAGATGAAAATACTTGACTGAAACAGAATCTTTGTCAAGGGTACAATGCAGTAGAAATCACTACAAAATTTAGAGTGCATCTTCAGTGTCTTTGGATTTTTTTTCTCCTACTAATTCCCAGGGCCAGAAATTAAAACTTTTTTTTTTTTTTTTTTTTTTTCTCTTGTACCTAAATGTAACTTTTCCTATCTGTTACTCTCTTTTAAAAGATTGTTTCTCAGGACAGGAAATAATAAGCAACAAATCAACGACAAAGAAATAACCTTTTCGCATATAAAGGAAAATAAAAGAAGGTGAATTACTGGGGAGAAACATTAGCCAGAGGTACACAATTGGATTAGAGAGTAATTAATTTTGAAAGCAAAGTAGTAATACTATGCCCTCTTATTTGGTGAAGCATAGTGCACTATATTAAAAGCTATTTTTGATGAATCTTGCAGAAATTTAGTTCACAGATATGAAAGTAATCTGCAGAGCAAGGTTTTTCTAATTAAAGAAATGAAATAATAAAAATTAATACATTAATCTCTCAAAGCAGTATAAGCCCCACTTAGTTCTCACTAACTGTAATAGAAATCATGTGGTTAAGCTGTCACAGAACACTTAGAAAACTTGCACTTCAGACTGTGATAGAGAGCCCAAAGCAGCGAGAGTAATTGGGCTTTCCCTGATTTGCCTCAGTGGGGTTTTTTCCCCTAATGTTTCCTTTTTTTCTGTCTAGATGTTTAATAAAATTAAACTATAAGTATTTGTGGATTTGTTAGTTTGCACTGGCATAGGTAAGAGACTGCTGGATTGTACAGTCTGCTGTGGATATTGGTTGAAATTATTCACTTGTATATGTTTTCATATGTGCACTTTGACATTAGTTTTCAGTAAATGAATTAGAGTCTGAAAAAGAGGTTCTAAGTCTTGTTGGATACTAAATTTTTTTTTTAAGTAATTTAAAATTAATTTTGATATCCATAAGGTTAATACTTCAGGACACTTTGCCTTCAGTACCGGGAAAAATACCTCCAAACAAGTATGTCATACTTGTCCAAATTTCTCACTTGCCACCCTTGTTGATCTGATTGCAGATGTTGGACTGTAACTATGACTGTACTGAAATTTGAGTTGCATTTCTGAATTCTATTTTATTTGTTACTCACTCCAGAATGTTGCTGTTCCCACATCATGTGTTTCAAGATATTAGTTGAGTGAAAAGTTATGAAACTATTATATTTCATTCAGATGTCAGCAATGCCTGTTATTCTAATTTGGTGCTAAAACACATGAATATGGTTCCTGAAAATTTATGTCTACGTCCGTATTCCTAATTTTTAAGCAGGAATGTCATGTATTTTGATAAGCATATGAAAGAATGTGAGCTACCAGTTGGCTGAATGAAGATCTGAACTGGCCTTCTGAAAGTTTTGCTGAGAATAAATTTTTACATATATGCCTACCTTAAGAGTCAGTATCTGCAATAACAATTTAGTCTTTAAGTTTTATTGTCTTCTGAAATAAGTGCTGCCATTTTACTTCTTTTGGATGAGTATTTGATTGGCAAAGCTAATTTCTTTACTTTGCTAACGCTTAAAGAGGGGAGGAATATTGAGGAGGGATGCACAAGGTAAACTAAAGCTCACTTCTTATTAGAAATAGAACATGCCTCTGTCATGGGATTCTGCGTTTCCTTTGTTTTTTGTGTGTGTAGTGGCAGAATAATCTCAGTAGCCCCATAAATGTAATTACCAGCTTCTGAAAGTCTTTGTGTATGTACATAGAATCATATTAAAAAATTAGGAAAAAAGGAATTTCAGGGTTCTAAAGTTTCTTGTTTTTATTCACATTCACATTTCCTTTTTTGGTTAAGATGTTTCCACATTTGAGCACTGGTATTACGTGATTGCAATGCACTCAAAACATCCCCTAATGCCACAATTTCCCTGCAGGCTGCCTGTGACTTGCTGCGGAGGATAATACGCATCTTGTATCTCAGTAAGAGACTTCAAGGACAGCTGCAAGGAGGAAGCAGAGAGATAACAAAAGCTGCCCAGAGTCTCAATGAACTTGGTGAGTCCTTCTTAATTACTTTTAGATACATTTTTAGCTTGTGCTCACATGACTCACGCTGGTGTTTGACTTAAAGAAACACCCAAAACTTTTTACTATGGTTCTTGCTTTCTGCTTCCTGATTTAAGTTGAGAAATGGCATGGACAGAACTTATTATTCCTTTACATTTTTTCATATGACTTCTCTAGATACAGGCGTCTAATAACGTGAAAATTCTGTGATAATAACTTGTGTTCTTTTGGGCAACAATTATTTTGTGAAGCAATTTCTTACTGGTTTAAGTTTCTATAAAACACCCTCAGAGGCAACAGATATATATTTAGCTTTTGGGAGACATTGCACTATGATAAGGCATAGTTTAAATTACAGTTTATGTCCTAAAAGAAAGATGTTGGCCCTGTGACTTTAATGAAAGCCATGGGTGATATGATATATAGATACCTAACCTAGTTCACATACTGGAAGTGTTCTGCTGCAGGAGTGACTAATTTACCCTTTATTTTTTTGGCTTCATGGAAGAATAATCAGGTAGTTCTCATGAAGGCTCATGTTATATTGCTAGAGTGTTTTCTGTACTTGAGCTAGCTTGGGGAATTCCATGCTGTGCTGCAGGATGCAGTGTGGAGCATCCCATTAGTCTTGGAGATTGGTTGGTGGTGTTGTATATGGTATCTTGCTAGCTGTTTCTCCTCTGATTTAATGGTATTCAAATTCCAGCTTCCAAAAATAGCTTATGGGAGGGCTGAACTATCAAACATTCAGTCACCCTGAAGTTTATTTTGCATATTTGTCACTACTGCTCTTTTTATACTGTGTGATCCAAAAATTATTAGACAATGACTTAGTCTTATAACTGGCAGATGCTGTGTTGCAAACAGAAAGTTTATGTGTTTATTTAGTATATCAGTCTGATTGAAGCACTTAAGCGCCAATTGTATCATTGTAAGGTAGAATATTTTTTCTGATTCTTTTTACTTTTCTTTCCATTTTGCTCTACCATTTCATCTTCAGAATATATAAAATATTACTGTCTATTAACTACGTGGATTGCAGGTTTTGTGGGATTAATTTGAGTGCTAGATCCTATTAAAGAAATTAGTACAATTTAGTGGTAAAATCTGAGATGTAATTTTTAGGATTTCTTTCTTTGCTAGAAAATACCTTTTACTACTCTTCCTACTCTCTCCTATGTTTTTTTGTTTCACTATAAAAAAAAAAAAGAGCTTGTACTTTCAAAGTGCCACAGTCTTTTGAGTTTTTTGTTTTCAAATACTTGGTCTTTTCCTGAACCTTAGCAAAGTCTGAGTAATTATTGTTAAAGATGAAGGGAAATATGTCCCCTTAGGCAACCCTTTTGAATTTGATCCTACAGTCTGTGGGGCTAGCCAAGGCTTGTGGTCTTTAATTTAATCCTTAGTTCTAGATGGTTTATGGCCAAGTAAAATACCTTGTCTACTGTCATTTCTCTCTCCATCTTATTTCCTGGTATCTCTTCCTTTATTCTCTCTTACCTCCATCTGCATCCCTCCTTCATTTTTGGCTGTCTGTTCTTTGTCACCCTCGCCTGCCCACCTTGGCTGGTTTGAATTCTTCCTGCTTCCCAGCTGGCCATGCCTTCCAGCACCTGAGTGGATGGGAACACGACCCTGAGGAGATGCTGGTGCAGGGAATTGGAGGTGTCTGTCCCGTGTGGAGAGGCAGTGATTGCTGAGTGTGGGGTAGCTCTGTTCCAGGGGGAGGAAAGCGCACGGGGGCCGGAGTCAGCAGGGGTCAGGGTACTGCTGTGGTGTCCTCAGGGAGCCTGGGGTATGGGACATGGCTGAGGAAGTGCTGTGCTGTGCTTCTGGACTTGGAAAGCAGGTGGGTGGCTGGGATGGCTGGGAGATCTCTAGCAGAGAGGTGATGGTGGCGTGTGGCAGGAGAGCACTGGGGATGTGGTGGCTTGGGGTGAGGCTGTGGAAGTGCTGTGCTTCAGGGAAATGTGCTGAGAAATGTGATGTAATGCTCTGTGGTGGCGGGAGGCTGGGAAGCATGGGGAGCAGCACTGGATGCTGGCAGTTCAATTGGGGAGATATGAAAGCTTTGGGAGGCCTGGGGAAATACTGCAATGTCTGATGGTGGTAGGCTTGAGTGGTGTGAAAGCCTGGTATTGGATAGGGACCTCTGTACCAGGCTTTCATGTCCAAGGTGAATACTGATCTGTGGTTTTAGCCAGATATTCCTGAATGTCCCTTTCATCTCTCGTTCAAGGAAAAGATCATTCCATTGTTTATTACCTTTCTGTTGTACGTGTGATGCAGAATAATTTCTGCTTTGTCAAACTCAGCCCTGTGATAGTACTGTGAAAGCTTTGCACTTGCTGTGGTAAAAGATACCTTCCATTGCTTCTAAGGTATTCTGGGTAGAATCTTAAGATAACTGTCAAGTTTTTTTTTATGTACTGCTGCACTCTGTGTGTATGTTTGGGGAACACAAATGTGCATGTTTAGGCATGTATTTAACATATATTCCTGTAGCTCATCTATGTTAGTTCAATCACAACTTTTACTCTAGTTGTGTATTGAATTTTATTTTGCAGTGATGGGAAAGGCTATGGTAAATATATAAAATATTTGAATTAGGTAGAAATTAGGTCAATTAGAAGAAGTACAAGAAACAGTAGCTAGCTTTTACTGCTAAGTGTTTTTTTTCTGGACACCTAAAGTTGCTATTAATCTGCAGATCTCCATCTTCAGTGTATGATGTTAGGAAGATGCTTTCTCTGAAAGAATTTGGTAATATTTTGACCAAGATCTCTACTTAGAGCTGACGTTGAACACCTCTATTTTGGAGTTTCACTTTCTTTGAAATTAACTTCACACTTTGGCACAGTAAAAAGAAAACCTGATTTCCTATGTAGTCCTCACTGGTGGAGTGGGGTGAGAGAAAAGGACTTGACTCCGTCTAAGTCGTGCTTAGCAATAATGAAAACATCTCCGTGCTGTTGACACTATTTCCAGCACAAATCCAAAACATAGCCCCTGTCAGCTACTATGGAGAAAATTAGCTCTATCCTTGCTAAACCCAGCAAAATCCTTTATAAGGAGAGAGCAAAGCTTACCTGGGCCAGTTTTTCAGGCTTAATATCACGATACAAGATTTAAGGGAAATGAAAAGAAATACAGCTTGTGAAGAAATCTTTCTGGGCTGGAGAAAACTGAAATTCGTTAGGGAATATAATACTGGGTGAAATACAATTTGAAAAAAATTATTTGGCTATGCCTGGAAGGCCTCTGTGGCTGGTATAATATAGGTGTTGGTAGCCTGCTCTTCTGCAGTGTACCCCAGAACTAGTGACATCTGCACAATGGTAACAGTAATCTTGGACGTGAAAAATTCTTGTGGAGGCTGGAAATAAATTTGACTTAGCACTTTTCTAGCATAAACAATATGGATCATACATGATTTTAAAAAGAAATAGGCCTGGATAAAGCTGATATGTCTGTTAGAGTAGAATTAGAGGCAATGGAAGTAGGAAAATGCCTGTCTTAATGTGGTTTGTATTGTGGGACCTAGTCTTTTCCACTATTCAGGTTTCTCTATTTCAGTGCACTTTTCTGGTGTTGCTGCTACATATAGTACCCTGAAGTTTCCACTGAAAGGGAACACTGTTGTAAAGACTGTGAAGTTATCTATGGTACTGCAGCTCACCACTCAGTTTGTTTCATACACTAATACAAAACTGTTTAGAGGGAGACAGCATGGTCTGTGTTTTTCCCGTCTTTGAAAATATCATTAATTAGAACAGTATCTTCCCAAATATTATAGGCCTAAAAAGTATTTTTTCTTTCTTGTTCTCTGTTGCTGATGGGCCTATTTCATGGAAAAGAGAGCATGTTCCTTTGTGCACATATATATAGCATGTGTATGTATATGAAGATTTATAATAGTCATAAATACAAGTATGAACAATATGTATATTCATCCTAATGTATCTCAGATGCTTTTCAGAGTAATCTCCTTGTTCTTAGTGGTCATCTTTGTGAATTCTAGGGGAAGAGATTAAATTCCAGAATCTAATGGAGAGCTTGTTTTATTGAAAATAGACCTTACTGCCACCTATTTTAGATAATTCAAACTAACCTGACTTCCTTAAGCAAAGGAACTCCAGAACAAATAAACTATTTGTTGGAGTCTGTATAAAAGTGCTGTTAAATAGTAGGACACACAGATTTATCAAGAATGAATCCTGTTTAACCAACCGTATTTTCTTTGTTGGCAGCATAACAGGCCTTGGGACTAGAGAGATCAATGACTGTCTTGTAGTTTGATTTAAATAGGGCTCTTGACACCATTGATTTAAATAGGGCTCTTGACACCATGTCACACTAGCAGGATCAGCAATAGAATTCAGATGAAAATGTCATGCAGTGAGTGCAGAAGTTCAGAGAAAGCTGTACCCCAACTGCCTCTGTCTGTTGTTCACTCACCCAGCAATATATCAAGCCGGGTGTTGTTAAAACGTGTTCTGTAGCTGGCTTGTATTTTCATTAATGATTTGAGTGATGTAATAGGACATATATCCTTATTCAATTTACTACCAGTAATCAAGCAGAGAAGAATGGAAAGTATGTTGGGAAACAGGATTAGAATGAAAAATATTCTAATGAATTGGAGATACGTCTTACCTGAACTGATTTTATTTCTCTTTCAGGAAAGTGCTAAGTCCTCACAATAAATAGTTATACTTAAGAGGGAGAACAGGAGAAATGACTGTATGGATTACAGTTCTGCAGAGAGGGTTGATAGTTCCTCACAAATTGAGTGCGAGCCACTTGTTCATTTATTTTATAGCAGTGTGATGTTAGCAATGAAATTTGTGCTGATCTTTGTAAGGAAGTGTGTTGTGCGCACCCCCTTGAAGGCACTTGAAAAAAATCTTTTGTTCATGCTTCAAACAGAGTATCAAGTCTCTTTTGAGCCACCTCATTGAATGAAGATATAGGTTAACTGGAGAAACTCCTAAGCACAGCAGCAATGGTGGCTGAAGGTCTTGATGGTCAGTGGGTGGAGGAACTGGAAGTGTGTGGCTGTTGTTTGCTTTAGAGGGATGTTAGAGGGAGAGTAATGTTCTTCAGATAAACGAAGGTTTTTCATATGAGAAGGGAGTAAATGGCTCTCCATATGCTCTGTGATTGAAACAGTAAGTAATGGGCCTGGAATGAAGCAAAGGAATTTTTTTTCTAAAATATTAAGAATTCTGCCTTTCATTATCTGAAATGATAATGTCAGGGGAGCTGTGAAGTAGTATTTGAAGGCTTTTTAAAAGTGTTTTAGACAAAGCATGTACCAGGAATGAAATCATGTAGTCATGGAATAGCTTGGATTGGAAGCAACCTTTAAAGCTGATTTAGTTCAACTCTTTTACAATAAGCAGAGATAATTAGATAGGGACAATTTTGCCTTGAATTAGGAGGACTCAGTGAGGTGATTTGCTGTTTATTCTTTTTGTCTCTTGGAGATTTTCCCCTCATTCCCCAATTTTTTTGTTTGTTTGTTGTTGCTTTTTTTTTTTTTTTTAATAATTTGAATGCTTGATGTAAAATGTTCTTCGCCGGTTGGTTTGTTGGGCATTGTTCCCAGATACCACCTGGAATATTATTAGGACAGTGTGACTTGAAATTGCATGCTATTGCTTCAGTTCAGCCTCTTCATATCATTCCTTTAGATGAGAGAGATAAATCTCCTCAAAGACCTTCAGCTCAGCCCTCTGACACAATTACTTCTCTTCTGGTTGTGATTGACATTCACATAAACTTCTCATAGTTCATTGTGTTACTTGGGTGCTGCAAAAACTGACCCTCAAAAACTATTATGTCAGTCTGGTGTAGGAGGATGCAGTGAGCAGGAAAAGAAGGTAATACTGACTATGTGAATGTAGGTGTCCTGCATCTCATTTTTTTCCCCCTTTGCTGGGAAAGAAGGCTGTTGACTGTTTTTAAGAAGATGTTACTTTGTTTCTCTTTTAGATTTTTAGTATTTGGGATGAGTAAAGAATATTGTTTTGTGTTTATCAAAATACTAAGCACTACTAGTTAGTATTCAGGAAACAACAATTTAAATTTGTTAATTTAGTAGTATTACGCTAGTTTTTTTTATACCAGTTAGCCCTATCTANGATTTGTTAATTTAGTAGTAAGTATTACACTAGTTTTTTTATACCAGTTAGCCCTATCTATTGCAAGGTGGAATTTATCTGTGGTTTCCACAGCGTGCCTTGTTAATTGAGTATTAAATAGCATAAGTAGTCTAGCTAATACACAGTGACTTATTCTGAAGTAATTGCAGATTGGCTGACTGCAGTATTTGTTCCTAGGTTAAATATCGTTGTCTAAAAGCTGTTTCATTTTAGCTGCTACGGTTTTTGCAGTAACATGCAATATGTGTTATGTATCTGTACACAAGTATTACTAAACTTGCAATGGTAAACTGTCTGAACACCTGCCATGGATACTGTGGCAGCTCTCTTTCACTGCCGCCTTCTTCCTGTATCCTGTTCAGTGGTGAACTTAATCTTTTTTTCTATTCCAAGCAATAATTTACAGTATATGAGTGCCAAGCCAGATCTTGTGTTGACTGCTGTTAAAATGAGGATGGACTTGGTTACTGTCATGTCAGTGAAGTCTTTCCCTGCTCGTACACAGAGCAGACAGATTTGGTGATACTAATCCTGCCGTACGCAGTTTCTCGTAAGAATCAAAACTCATCAGACTTGGGGGAAATGTTGCTTTCATGCTGCTTTTGCTTGGGGACTTAGATGCCTTACAATTTACTGCCTTGTGCAATACCTAATGTCCTCCAAAATAATATAGCATATGTCTGTGTAGCACAATGCATTGTTCTGTAGGGGTAAGTGAACTGATTTGATTAATAGAAATTACATGGCTCTGATTGCATGACTCTTTGCCTGGGGTAATTAGTCTTGCTGAGAATGACTGAATTGTATTACTGGCTCAGAGCCATCTGCATTAGTGCCACTGCTTCAGGTGGTGCATCCGCATCCATAGGAAGTGCAAATATCCTGCTAAAACATTTGTCTTCTGTCCCCGGTGGTGTTAGCAATAACACTGCCAGACCTTCACTGAAATGGTCTGGACTGAAAAATACTGTGCCTTTCTGCAGCTGTATGTAATCTCCATGTTCTTCAATTTCATGTTGCTCCTTTCAGTTGAGTTGGTTTTTATTTTGCTTTGTTATGTTTTTCGTGAGATTGTTACCAGAAGATGGAAGATTTTGCAAAAATTTGATTTGCAAATTTTTATTTGTAGTATTCTAAGCAAAAAAACCCCCACCTTTCTGGTGAGTAGGTAAATTCTTTTTCTTGTTGGCTTTTGAAATAAAGAAGAATCTTGGTAGTATAGAATGTATTCATTAATTTGAACTGTTGACTGTAAGATATGAAATTATTATGCATGTAATAGAATGACTTTCAAAACTTAATACAATTTTTCATTACTAAGAGGCCAATGGTGTAAGACCTCTATCCTCTTTGAGCAAGGCAAACAGAGCATACAGATTTTACCATCAAGTTGTGTTTTACTGCAACTAGGATTCCTAGCTTGGAAACCTGATGTTAGACAAAACATTTTACGTAAATATTTCACATGTTTTACCTAATCTCTAGCATGCATACTTTTTCTAACCATTTCAGTTGAAGATATTAAATAATTACAGAAACATGAGAGAAAAGACTTAAGTTTGAATTGATACAAGAAAAAACTCCTGTTGCAATTTTGTTTTTCGACACACCCTTTAAATTACCAGGGTTTGGAATTTAATTTTCTTTATGCATACAGTTCAAGAAAAAGAATCCAAGCATAATTGTAATTCTAGGATTTCTTAATTTAAAGGAAACTAGACTTTCCTTTAAACAACTGTAAACAAGTTCCAAGTTTGCTGTATTAAGTGAAGCTATTTTTTCATGTAAACATGAAGTTGATTTCTGGTATTGTTGAGATTAATCTTTTAGCTGTAACTACTCAAAAAATTTGACTTTGCCATACTATTAAGTATTTGGTAATTTTAGTCTCAAGCACATAGACCTTGTTGGAGGGCTGTGTGTCAGATGTTTTAAAGTGGGTTTAGCATTCCACTCTCTATCATGGTGTTAACCTGTTCCTAAGTGATATGTTACTGACAGCCCAGTAGTAAGGCTGTGTCAGAAGTTAATTATGGTGTGTTCAAGTTGCTTTTACTGTAGCATGTGGAGCATTTCTAACAGTTTTTATCCGTATTCCATCAGAGACTATTTTCTGTCTTTTGCTTTCTTCTTTTTCAGTTACAGATGTCCACACCTTTTGTTCCTTATATTTCTGGAAAGCTTTACTCTTTCCAGCTCCCTTTCATCTGTTCCCTAAATCTGATTGCTGCTATTTCATTATTAAGATCAGTTATGACTGTTACTGTATGATCTAATGTATAGAAGTTTTGGTTGTAGGCCAGTATTACATTAAGCTAGGCTTCAGCAGGTACAGAGTAAAATCTAGGGCCTGACAGCTCTTGATTTATTTGCTTCTAACAGTTGAGAGGACTCCAGTGGGAAAGAAATGATAGTGGACACTAACTAAGGAAGGGGAGGGGGAACGTGATGGACTGCCACAAAGTGTTTTCTGCTTGGAGAGAAATTACTGTCAGGACTACAGAAAAACTGCACCCATCATGCAGTTGATAAATTATTATACATTTAAACTGTGTATGGACAGGCACACGAGGCACAAATAGCATTTACATTGGTAGCATGTTCAGTTCAGTGTTTGAGCTTAGGCCAATACTTCTTATTTCTTAAAATTACTGTGACTGTAGTATTTTCCACTTGCTTTGGTAATATATCAGGTGGTCTGGGGTTTTGCAAGCTAGAGGATATAATCTGGGGTTTGTAGTGTCACCTAATGCTGATATAAAGGAACTTGGAAATTTTGAAAGAAGGACCGGTTGGAAATTAATAGGAGGAGTGATGAAAAGGGAAGTTGTGGAAGAAGATCTTGGCAATTACACCACCCTATATTTTCTCATTAATAGTTTTAAATCTAAATGCCAAGTCTCATAGTTCTTTTTGTTTTCCCTTTTTTTTCCCTTTTTTTTTTTGATTATTTTTCAATTAGTGAATTTAAATGTGTAATTCTAAAATCTGAAAATTGTACTTATATTCTGTTTCTCTAATTACAAAGTTCTCCTTCTACTCTTTTCTCAAAGTATCCCTATAGAGCAGAAGGGAATTACTTATGTTCTGCTGTTAAGGCATATTTGTTCCCCACCAGAAGGATGGCATTCCAACAAGGTTTGAACCTTGTTTTTGCTTGACCCTTTGATCTTTTCAAGTGTTTGAACAGTAAGTATTTTTGTATTTGTTAGCTAAGGTGTGTCATAAGAGTGGAGATATGAAAGGATATGAGAACCAGCAACACAGATAGGCTTGTATTTATGAATGCTTTTGTTCAGCCAAATACAGGGTAAGTACGAATTCAGAGGATTTTTTTTTTGTTTAAAATTGGTTTGAAGCAGTTATGATTGTGTAACTGGTACAGCTGCTAGGGCATCTTTGAGTTCTGAGACAAAGTATTGTTACTGGATAGTAATAGTTTTTCAATAGAACAACATAAATAAAAGTAAAGAGAAAAGCTTTGGGTTTCTGTTTCTGGAAGAGAGGAACAGGGGTAAGTAAACTGTAAAGCTTTGGAATTGGACCCTGTCCTTGCTGGGATTGCTTTACCAGTGTTGTTTCTGTTCTTGCATTCAGGCAGCTGTGTCAAACAAATCTGTACTTGTGCAAATGGTGTAGGGAATTGTGCTCTAAAGATAAAAAGAGTTTTGTGGTTACCTGTGAATAAATGCAATTATACATGTCACAGTGGGTGATTAAGTGGGCTCTTTTTCTTGAAGATTAAGGCTGTAGAGGTGCTTTCATGGGGAGAAAATAAAGGACTGCAGAAGGGCTCTTAGATTAACAGGGAAAGAAATGGCAAGAGCTAAGAACTGGAAATGAGGCCTGGCAAATTCAGAAGTATAAAATAATTGAAAAATTGGATTATATACACAATTTTGTTGTAATTCCTCAAGTAAATAATGGTTGTTCAAATCTTCAACATAATAACAGATTTTATTATGTTAGTTTCTAATTAAAGTATAGCCAGTTCTGGTTGAAAAAGTCTTACCAAATAGCTATGAAAAGAAGACTGAAGACTAATCTGTGTTCACCTCCTGGATGGGAGCCAATATCCCTGTAACTATTGTTAAGATTGTCTTGCCTAAAAGATCAGTGAAGGTGTTACTGTATGTAACACAAAGTAATGAGAGGTGTAGAGTAAGATTTAATTCTTCATAAGAAACAGCTTTAAGAATAGGCTGTTTTCACAGGATTAGTTTTTTCTCTTTGTCACCCAACTCATGCCCATAATTTTCAAATATTGTTGAAGCATTTTGTCAACTCTCTTCAGGTACTGTTTGAAACATAAAATAGTCCAATTATCTCATGTGTTTACCTTTCAGGTCCAAACTTCAGTTATTCACAGGCATTAAATCTGGTTACTGGCTTTGTTATCTTAAAGACCTTCTTCAGCTGAAAACCAGCAGGTTCTCATACTTTTTTCATGTAATCTCAGGGAAAAATGTGGAAACCTAACTTCATTAAATGAAGGAACTTCCTATTATTTTGAGAGCACACTGTTTCTCTGCCAGGTTGTCTACAATTTCAAAGATTTCCCCGTTGCCCAGTTTTAGCAGACTTGATTTGCAAACTAAAGTTGCAGAAACTTTTGATTGAAAAAAAAAATTAGAGCACAAGAAAAAATCAGTGACTGAATCAGAAGTTTCCTACTTTTATTCTAGTTTATTTAAATTGCTCTTGAATATTCACTGTATGCTGTAAAACCCCCCTGCCATGAGCTTAGGCACCTTCCACTAGACCAGGTTTCTCAAAGCCCCATCCAACCTGGCCTTGAACACTTCCAGGGATGGAGATTCCACAGCTGCTTAGGGCAGCCTATTCCTGTGCCTCACCAGCTTCACAGTAAAGAATTAATTCCCAATATCTGATCTAGACTTGCCATCTTTTATTTTGAAGCCATTCCCCCTTGTCCTGTCATGACTTGCTCATGTGAAAAAAGCCTTCTTGTAGGTCCCATTGGTACTGGAGGGTGCTCTGAGGTCTCCTCAGAGCTTTCTCTTCTCCAGGCTGAACAACCCCAACTCTCTGCTGTCTTCACTGGAGAGTTGCTCCAGCCCTCTGATGTCTCTGTGACCCTCTGGACTCGCTCCAACAGGTCATTATCTTTCATGGGTTGGGGCCCCAGAGCTGGACACAGCAGTCCAGGTGGGATCTCATGAGAGAAGAGTAGAGGGAGCATCACCTGCCTCTTCCTGCTGGCCAGATTCCTTTGATGCTGATGAGGCCTAGGATACAGTTGACTTTCTGGGCTTCAAGTGCACATTTCTGGGTCATATTGAGCTTCTCATAAATCGATGTTCACGTCTTTTGTTTTGTTTGCTCTCGTTCATTGATAGGTCTCACTTCCTAGCTGTTAGAGCTCTTAGCAGGAGTAATAATCTTCCTCATTATTATTAAGGTGTTTTACAGCAGCAGTGCTCACACCTTTTGTTTTGTGATGATACATACATGGTAAATAACGTTCCTTTCTCATTTTCTTTTGCCTTAAGCATGTTTTCAGCCTATTGTAAATGCAGCCTAGTACACAAATTATCACAGATATTTGTAATAACTTACTAATGTGGGAAGCTGTCCTTTCCTCCTACTTATCCCGTCTCTCTCTATTTGTGACAGGGATTTATGAAAAATGTCTTGAAATAAAATTTGGAAGAAAACTGTGGTGCAGAGTAGCAATAAGTTACTGTGCTTCTTTGCCCCCTACTAATTGAGTTGAAATTGAGTTTAATTTGAAGTAAAGTCTCACAACAGATTGTGAGAGTTCCTGGTACAGTCAAAAGTAAAACTGTGCTAATACAGCTATGTTGATAGCAGTCTGACATAGCCAGAGTGACAGTTTTTACAGCAATGTTTTTTCAGCAGTGGTATTGATTTGTTTATTAGATACAATATCAGGTTAAACTGTTACAATATATGGTAGGAAGTTAGAGATCCTATCAGCGTAACAGAAACCAAAAGTATATTTCCAAAACCCTATCTTGGAAAGGAAACGAGAGTGTGCTGTGTGCCAACAGCTTTATGCTCTCAGCCTGCCTGCCTGCTTGCCTGGCTGCAGTGTCAGGAATCAGAATGGGGATATAGAAATGCTTATATGCTAATTAATTCAAGCTGTAAAAAGAATCAGGTTAATAATTTCAGGTTGTGTACCTGTCACACAGCTTTCACTGTATACCTTCTGTTTTTTCATTTAAAGTAAATTTCTTTTCATTGCATGAGAATTTCTTTGTAAAATAGGAAAACAAGATGGTACAGAAATCCATAAAGTAAATGCACAAGAAGATATTTCTCCCATTCTGTTTCAGTTTACAATAATCACTGAAATATAATTTTAATAAAGAATATAAAGATCCCTAATTATATATTTCCTTCAATTTATTACTCTACAAAAATAATTAAATAGTGATAATGAAGCAGTAGTTGAAAACATACTGTAGTAGTGAAACACACTCAAAGCATCCAGATAAACTGAAGTTATCTGACTAAAGGAAAGTTCAATAACATATTGAATGTATCACTGGGAGCAGATGCTTAACCTTTCAGGTCTTTTCATGTAATGTTTGTAGTCTGTGTGTACTTTGTACTTTATCTGTAGGAAAAGAGGTAATAGAATAGTGCACAATTTTGGTTTGTCTGTTATTCTGTGTATATTTTGTTAAATCAAAAGCCTTTTCTGGAGTTACTGTTCATCTTGCTCTCCCCTCTCCTCCCTGCAATTTTGGCACAACCACATAAAACACTCAATGATTCAAAGAGAAGTTCTTATTTTTTTTGGCTGTTACAACCTAAAAAATAAGGTTAGCATTTTTCCCAAACCAAGTGCAAGTTGCCCTCTGCCTTTCTGTGGTCCTGATGGCTGTAGCTGCCTTAGAGCACTCCTTCTGCCTCTGCCCTTTTCCACTGGACCTGTACTCTTCACCTTCTTTGCATCCTTCTTATTTGACACTTACTGTCTCTGAGTGATTTTAATTTTCCTGCTAGTCAGTTAGTATGTGATTTTTTTCCTTCTTTTTTCTTCCCCCACCAAAATAAACCCCAAACCCTGGGTTGAATTTTGCTTCTTGAATTGCACAAGTGTTCTGTGAAGTAGAAAAAGGAGATGGTAATTATGGAGTCAGATTCTTCTTTCCTCTTGGTGTAAGACAAATACATTCAGTGATACTATGGCAGGATGTGTGAAGTAGGACTGGGATCTGGCTCTTATAAGGCTGGAAAATTTTAAGACAGAAGCTGATTGTTCTTAGCTATACGTTGGAGGTATTTTGTCTGAATAATGGGTAACAAGAGTAATTTAGCATATTCTAGATTTTTTAATACTGCATTGAAACTTTGCTAAAGAATTCTCTCCTTTCAAAAGAGTTTAATGGCAGTTGGCAACTAAAACGTTTTTCATAGGAAACAAACATAAGTCCAGAATATTCAACTATTAAAGAAGTATGGTGATTAGCACATACATTGATTTAAAAAGAAGTACTGTGTGCACTGCAATATAATATAATACATTTAATGGTTAACACAACAGAAATTTGTTTCCTTCTGTCTGGGTAAATTCTGTAGCATTTCAATGTATTGTTTAATTTAAAATGAAAAAAAAATCCAACAAGAGTGGGGAAGATAGGATGTTTAAATTTATGTGTGGTTGGACATAGAGCCTGTCAGTCCAGTGATGCTCTTAGCAAAACCTCCTTCCTATAAAAATAAAATAGATACTGATGTTAAACCCAACTTTTGGTAAACTATAATTATGTGTGACATACCTGTGTGTATTTATGTAACAATGAAGGAAGAGGGGTGAATCGATCTGATGTGTACCCAACTGCATACCTTTTTAATCTAATATATTTAGAAAGTACAAAAGTGACTGCTATTCCCCTGGCACTAATAAAGTAAACAGAACTTCCGATCATGAGTGGATTACGTGCCTTGTAATCCGTAACAATTGTTGCATACTAGAAACTGGATATTTGTGATGTACTTACATTGCTATTTCACAGGTTTGTGATGTACTGGAGTGTGAAGGTATGCTTCTTGAATTTCCTAATAGATACTGGCACTGCACTCTGCTTATTTTGGTATTTTTAGTGTGGGATAACCTCATTTTACAATGTAAAATTGAATGGAAATACATTTACAGTTAAAAAATGACATAGATACCTGCTAATACTTCAGAGACAGAGAACGAATGTGTGAAAATTGGCAGTGCTTACTTGTGTTTCTGAGATGTGTTTGCTGGAATTAATATTTTTGGAGCCCTGTACAATTCTGCTTGCCTTAGGCTGAGTGGTGTGAAATGTAATTGAACTAATGATTCACTGTGGTGAGATCATTTTTAAGAATGTAGTGGGCTTCTTATTGTACAATACAATGGCATAAATTTGCCCTTTTTTCTTCAGCGATGCTGCCTCCTGGCATTCTGTTTTAGTCTATCTGTCAAGCACACACACCTTCATATGGCTCCTGAAATCCTCTTGTGTCTGTAGGATATGTAGTGCGTCTTCACAATTTACTATTTATTTTGTCTTGTGTTAAATCTGTTATGCTGTACGGATCATGTATGGTTCTGTTTTATGATGGCTTCTGGTGTATGTAGGATGGCACATATTCTTACTTGTATTCCTTTCTGCTCTATGCAGAATTTTCTTCTGCAGCCTCGGAGTGTACTCCAACGTAGTGTAAGTCCCCTTTTTAAAAATTTAATGAAGATGAAGAATAGTAAAAATGAACCTGCTTATATTCGTAAAGGCAATCAATGAGTGTGATCGACACAGCCTTTAAAACTGGGCTTAATCTCTTTGCGTAATTCCTAGGCTGCTCTTCCTCTGCTGTGAAGTGCTGCTTCATTGCATCTGATTTTCTAATGAATGAGCTTTTAACACTAAATGTGTAATTCTTGAGGTTTTATTTAATTTTAAAAAGTAAGGTTATGTTGTCAAGAAACCTTTCAAGTCTGAAAGCTTTTCTAAATGCTTTTTTCAGATAAGGACATGATGTAGACTTATTAATCTGTTCATTATCATTTCTCCTTTCCTACTTTTGAAATGAATGAGTAAATCTTTCATTTAAGAATGCTTTATTGGAAGATTAGTAATCACTGAAATCATGTTATGGTATTAACCCTACACATCCCACCTTCTCCTTCTAGTGTTCAAAATACAGAGGGTAGCTTAAAAGGGAAATGAAGAAGGGGTACAAAAAAGAAAACATATTAGTTTCTGCTTAAATATTTTGGGTGCATTTATTTTCAGAAGTTATTCCCAAAAGATGTTTTTTTAAGTGGTAAATGTGGTGGATGTGGGATTTAAAAAAAAAAAAAAAAAGAAGCTTATTGCATTTACTTCCTCTCTGCAACCTCTCAAATAAGATGTAAGATTTCAATTCTTGTAGGAAATCAGAGATGCCTTGGATAAAAAAAAGTGCTTTAAATGGGTACAGTTGAATGCAGGTATTTTTTGGCTAGTTTCCACAAAAAAATCCAGTGAAAATATGAAAATATTTTTGAATATATGTTTCACAGTAATTTCACATAATCAGTTATTATCAATCAGATAATAACATTTCTAGGTAGATTTTGGATGATTGTAAGTGGCTGTTCTTTGTGGAATATGGAGCTGTAGAATTACATTTTGAATCTTCTGTTCTGGTAAGCTAAAGGCATGAGCCCAAGTAAACAAAGGTACATTAGAAGTATTTATTTTTAAGCACAAACCCAGTTTTGGCACTACATATATGATTAATAATTTAGCGATGTAGTGAAAAAGAGCTTTTTGTTCCCTTAAAACTGCGGGGTTTTTATATGCAACTTCAGAAGAGTGCTTTAGAAACATTAATTTTTTTTATGTAATACTTTAGTCAAACTAGCTCTGATATTCAAAGGTATGATCTGCTTTTTTATATAAGATAGTAGTTATTGAGAATTAGCATTTTAAATATACTGGTAGCTGGTGACACAGTGATCAGTTTATGTAACAAGAGGAATGAAATCATGCTCATTGATTTTGCAGCTTTTTGTTTTGTTTCCCCCTCCCCGCCACTGTTTCATTGAAATTAAGAAATTTTTAAGTGTGGCATGGTGCAAACAACTTGACAAACGTAGAATATCTTAATTCTTGCTTACAGTGCTATGGATGATGATAACTTCATAAGGCTTCTTGATTCTTCAATGCAGATTTTAGATGAAATTGAAGAAGACAATGCAGAACAAAGGCATGCCATGGCTGCCCAGGAAATGCAGGAATACGGTAGCTAGCAGCGTTGGTGATTGGTTTGTGACAAGGCAATTGCATGGCCAGAACTGAACACACTGGAAAATAATAAAGTTATTAAGGGCAAGAAAAATCATCTTCTACTTTAGCCATGGCATTTAACAATCATATCTATGTAGATGGATGGCATGAATGAAAAATTCCTGTCTGAAAGGTCCTTGTGTCGCACTAGAGATCAGTGTGAAAAATCTAAGCCTTTGCACAGGATTGACTCGGTTGGTTGGTTGGTTGTCTTTTAGCATAAGCTGAATAATTTTCTTGTCCATGCTTTTTTTCATTCATTTAACATTTTACCCCTACCCTGTCCTTTGTAATTATTCAAAGTTGTGTATTTTCCATGTAGAAATTGTGGATCTGAGATTGTATATGCAAAACTTTTTACTTTTCTTAAGAGTACTGTCAATTTTTGGACCAGCAT
Source organism: Polioptila caerulea (assembly GCA_013397295.1). Lineage (NCBI taxonomy): Eukaryota > Metazoa > Chordata > Aves > Passeriformes > Certhiidae > Polioptila > Polioptila caerulea. Next base: position 1,857,949 of record VYXF01000459.1, read on the forward strand.
GATTTTTTTCCCCATATCAAAAATTTCTAAACCATTCACTGAAGGACATCATGTAAATGACTTTCTGTGCATGTTAGTCGCAGGCTGGAGAAGATTGAAAAAAGTGGAATATCTAGATATGAGGTCAAAATATGTCCAGATTTAGCTGCATAATATTCAGAATACCTCTGATCAATGCTGTTTATGAATTAAATTTAAAAACACTATATCGTACAAAATGATGAATTTGTGCTATAGAAAAGTATTCCTAAGTGCAATTTTTGCTTAAAAATTCTTTTATATTTACAGACAAACTGAGCCATACAAATATTTTTAAAAGTTTGCACTTCTTTAAGGCTATTTATTTTCTAAAAAAAGAGGACTTGAATATTTTTGACAAATATACACATGGTGTTACGCTAACAAACAGCCATGCAACATATATCTTACATAATGAAGAAATTGAATATACAAGACCTACTCTATTTAACATATATATTGAAAATATACAGTCTCACCAATAGTTAAAAAAGTTTTTCTTATTTGGCAGTAGTTTTTTACAGTTTGTTCAAATATTCCGTTTGATGTGTTTTGGTGAATACTGAAATCTAGTCAGTGACAACCTGAGGTACTAAACATTTCTGCCTTACTTCACTGTCTTCAAAGGTAATCTTTTTGTTCCTTTTAGGCTCTATCCATGAGTTGTGTATTACAGCGTTATTTGGCATGGGATCTGCTTCCACTATTGAAACAACTCGCTTTTTCATCTTACTTTTCAGAACTTTCTGAAACTTTTGCCTCGTGAATGCATAAAGTAGAGGGTGAAATATAGTTGTTCCATATGCCATTACTAGAAAACATAATCTCAGCTTTACCAAAAGGTCACTTGGGCCCAAACATAAGATAGTGGTGTTTAAAACAGAGATGGGTGTCCAGCAGAGAAGGAATGTTGAGATAATCAGAAGGGACATTCTGAAGACTCTCTTCTGCCGCTCTCGTCGCTCCCGGTGCCGTTTTACAGCTCGGCGTAGAGCAATTATGACAGACACGGAAGTCCTTACACCAAAGACGACGTTTTTTCCTGCACTGCTGTGGGACATATCCGTAGTCTCATGCTGAGTGGTCAAAGAAATAGTTTTTTTCTTTCTGTTTTTCTTCTTTTGTCCCGTTGTGAATCTTGTACCAATCCGAATATTTAGGGCCTGGAGTATTTTGGTGTATGTAATTAGCATTACTATAACAGTGAAGAAAAATATTGGAATCTGAACGAGAATGTGGTAGTACATTCCTAGTTCAGTGTGGTACTCGTTTGTACTCACGCACAGAAGTGTCTTATTTTCCCAAGTACTTGCACTTTGAAGACTGAAAAAGTTGACTTCAATGAAAGGAATCAGGAAGGAAAAAAGTGAAATGATCCATATTGATGTCATTAATATCACAGCCCTTCCCATGGTCAGGATTCGATTTGCAGGTTTTACGGAGATGTCGTATCGGTCCAGCGTGATCGCGAAGACGTTGATTGCAGTTGAAACGCTTGCAAAAGAGACACAAGCCTCATGGAAGCAGCAGATGAGAGCAGTGTTACTCTCCAGTGAAAGCAGAAGGATAACTATAGTTAGAGGAATACATCCCACACAAATTATTACATCAAGTACATGAAGGTTCATTGTAATTATGTTACTGACAGAATTGATTAAGTTGGATTTCATACAGTAAAGTACCAGCACGGTGAGGTTGCTGCCAAGTCCCAAAACAATTTCTAACATCAAAAATCCAGTGAGAGAAACTTGAAAGCTTAATGGATATGACAGTGGTTGGTACATGTTGGTATCGATGTCATCAATGGCATCTCGGACTGTAATGTTAGATTCGGACTGCATGTTGACTTCCAGGATGGGGGACAAACACATTCTTTTGTTGCAGCTGGTTTTTCTCCTGAAAGGTGAAATAAAACATGGAACTATTTGATTTATTTTTTTAACATTTACTGTAGATAAATGCTGTGGAAGGAGGAGGGAGGAAAAAAAATATTCTTACCAAACTCTTCATTTACAATATGTTTAGAGCTTTAATTGGCATAGACTCAAAAGCCTGAAGATCTAGAATAAGGTCTTTGCTTTTTAAAAGAAAGCAGGGTTTGTTTGAAAAAAGAAAAAATAGTGAAAAGCTTCCACTTAGGGAGGCAAGCCTTTGTTTATAGCGATGTGGTTTTTCACAAAGGGCTCATTAGTTAAATAAACCATACTTTGTGCATAGCCTTTGTATTGCTTTGAGGGTCGTTTTAGAAGAACGTTTCTAAGTATTAACAAATTAGTGATCAAGATAATTTTAAAAAGCTCTTGTGGAAAAAGAAGTAAAAGGAACATGGAGCACTGTTGCTTATGTATCATAAAAAGGATGTTTAAATTTTTTATGCCAATTTATCTACCTCTTGCTTATGAGAATTACAGTAGTGTTGTGGGCTGAAATGTGATGTTCTGTAATTCACCAGATTTTTGCAGAGTTTAAACCCTCTGTTCATTTTAATCTTCTGTGCATCTATGTGTATGATGCTTGCCACTCCAACAACTTTATATAAGTAGATATAATTTGAAATGCAAAACTTACATGGATTTGGGAAATTGAGTTTATTATAAAATACTACATTTCTTTTTTCTGATTTGAATATTCAATTTCGTCAAGAAATCTGTGCCTACATGGAATGGAAGAGTATTAAATTTTATTCCAGAATATATTTAAGGAAATAATTATAGCAAATAATACTTAAAAAGAAAATTGTCTCTTTCAGGTTTTGTTTTTGGGTTTTTGGTTTGGTTTTGGACTACAAACTGCAATTAACCCAAACAGATTTACATACATAGCATGTTTCTCTTAGGAATAAGTAAAGATCAAAATAGGATCAGTTTATCTAGCAGATTTTTAATTTTTTGTCTCATCTGCTTAGTTTTACACATGCAGGTAAGATTTAAATATAGCATCTGCATGTAATACCTGATGTTTGTATTATTTCTATTTTCAGCCAGCTCTTGAGTTTGTAATTGATTGAATAAATAAAAGAGAGTTTATTCAATTTCTTGTTATGATACTGGAGGGGGTTTGCTTTCTAGGTAGCTTTAAATTTAAGGGGGGGGCATATTTGACATGAAAATAAATTTGAATGTCGACCTTTGTTCTGTTCTGAGTACATTAAAATGGATAGCACTAAGGTGAACAAAATTGAGCTCTTTTAAAATGAAAGTATGAATTAAGCACACTTGGGATACAGTATGCAAATGGATTTCATCTGCAGTTCTGAAAAGCTTCAATTGAACAATACTATTAATTGCAAATTGTATGATGAAAATTCTTGGTATTCTTCAACAGTTATTTCACATGTGTCTCTTAAATAAAAAAGATGTAAATTAGAACGTATTACTCTCAGGTGTGAAATGAAACAAGAAATATTTCAAAAGCTTTGTTTCATTTCTAATTTAGGCAACCTCTATCTGTCTTACATTAACCCTCAGGAGTATGATCTCCTCTTGCATGCCGTCCTGGCTGTGAATGGGTTTCAAGAAACCATTCCAAATGCATTGCTGGATAAATGAAGTTCTTTTGTATTAGCAAAAGCCAGGAAGAAATCAAAGGCAGATCTGCTAAAACAAATTACAGTCTCACCCTAACATTATAGCAACCGAGATTTTGTGAAAACAGAAAACCTCGGATGTGTTAGGTCGTCATGAATAGATGAAACATCACCTCCTTGTTGCCTTGCCTGGGTTTGGGGTGCAGGGAAGCAGCTCCCTGAGGACAGGAGCTCGCTCACCCCGCGCCGCGCGGGCAGAGCCGGGGCACCTACCTGGTGTGTGCGCCTCAGGGGCCGGGCACAGCGGGGCAGCAGCTGGGCACCAGCTGATACATGGTGTCACTGAGGGATTTTTGACACGCTCTGTGACCTGGAAATCGAGTGGTAGCTGAGCTCTTATTTCATTTCTTGCAGGTTTTTTTGTTTTCCTTTTTTTTGGTTCAGCAGCAAAAAGTTCTGATTAAACATGGGGACTTCTTAATTGCCTCAGATACTTCTACAGACCAGGGCATATTCTGCGTGTCTGTTCTGAGTTTCAAGCCAGCAATAACAAATAAACCTTCTTTTAAGTGATGTTAATTTCCTTCCCCTGTTGCGTTTTGTAGAAGCCTGTTTTTATTTTCCAGGTTTAAAGAAAAATAATTTCTGATCTCTGTTTTCAGAGTGTGTGTAGACATCCTTAGTTTATGGTTGCGTATTTCTTTCTGTAATATTCCTGCTCGTTACTTTTGAGTGATGGCTTAGTGAAAGAAGTTGCTATACATCATAAAATCCAGTTCATGTGCTTTGAGAGTAACCATGGGTTACCTAATTTGGTTTATTTTGATTTAAGGAGAATACATAGCATCATAAAATTGAGAGAAAAATATCCATTAGTCATTATGACAAGTAAGTTATTTAATGAATAGTATAGAAAAAGCTTGGTTAAACCTTTATTCAGCTTGCTGGTGAAGTATGCATATTCTCCTTTTGGGATTTCATGTTTCATTGTCTCTTCATGCATCAGTAGTTTCCACAATTCTGGTTTTAAATTATAAATCCCTCTTTAAGAAATGCTCACCATTTTAAGAATCAATCATTGCACTCTTCTTTTAATGAAAATCTGAGCAGATGTGTTAGTCTTCCATGTATATTGTTGAAGTGTCATGCACATAAATGGTAATGCAAGTGTGTTCCATATTTTGTTTTTAATTCCTTTATGTCTTAAGAATACATTTTAGGATGCATCCTGCTGCTCGTAGGTCATACAGCTACAAAGATACCCGGTCAACTGCATTCTTCATATTGTCAGTTGTAAAACTGAATTAGTTGCTGCATGCCCTTGTGAAGGGGAGGAAAAAAAAGGTTAAAAGTAGGGCTTATAATTTCAAAAATAAAGAAATGCAAGAATGTATTTTCTAATATCACTTATTTCATGAATAAAGGATCTCTAAAATTGGACCTTATAGATTGCATAGAAAATCAGTTAGTCTGCTCTCTATTTGCCAGTAAAATCATATTCTTCTGTCAGCTTACATGAATTTAGGTTTTTTTGGACTAGGTTCCTGTTCTCCAGATAGTGCAGGTTACAAAAAATCCTGGCTAGAAGCAATAACTGTTGGATGCAGGGTGTCTGTGACTAAAGCTAGAAAATGTAGTTTATAGCTCTAGTGAGCAGGTAGTTTATACATACAACTCTCTTGTCTTTTAATTTGAAACTAGACAGAGTTAATGAACCTTTTAGTAAATATGCTTTTGTTTAATTTGCACACTGTTATACTTTCCTTTCTTGAAATAGATGTTCTGCAAATCCATGCTTTTAATAAATATCTTAAATGTATAGGATAATGAAAGAAATAAGTTTTAAAAAAACAACAAAAAGGAGGGGATTTCCTGAGCAATCAGAGATTAGTCATATTAGCCAACCTTCATAAAGCAATAAGTATACACTAATTACAGAGTATCTGATCCTTCGAAGAGTAGCTGAATAAATCTGAAACATATTTAACTGCCAATATTTGGAAATACTGCTGAGGGAGGAAAAGCATATTCCCGGTTGCTTTATGTGGTTGTTTTCCCCAGTACTGTACGAGCTTAAACTGTACTGTCTTCATGTTGTACAAACAAAACAGGTTCTTAATATTCTATAAGACTTTCATACAGAATAACATTTTTAGATCATTATATTTTTAATGGGGAAGGGGAAATAGCAGTTAAATATTTCCTGGTCTTAAATATAACAATATACTACTGCTTAATATAAGTTGAATCTGATCTCTTGCCTTTTTTTCTCCATTTTTTAATTGGTTTAATGTTGCTTATTCTGCATATCATAATAAGGAACAGGTCTTACCTCCACTAAAGATTTGGTAAATTCTCGATGCAGGTGAAGCAGTTCCAGGTTGGAGGGATTCATTTTGTTCACTTGTTAGCAGAGTAGAAGGGAAAGAGGGTAATAAGCATATCTTGAAAAAATGACCTTAATGAAAATTTGTGCCTGTACTGTGCCATTGTTTCAGCATACTGCTAATGTACACAATTGCTTTAGTTCTGGTTTACAGGCTGCTGCAGTCTCCCACTCTTCCTACGGTAGAATCAATAAGCATCTGAAAATACATAATGAAAGTAATTTAACATACTGAAGGCTTCTTGTCTCCAGAGACACCACTGAGATTCAGGCTTTCTAAAAAAGAAGAGCAGTGCTTCTGAGAGGAAAGCTTGCGATGGGCAGCTTTTGCAGAATGACAGCCTACCTTGTCGCTTCTCCTCACTGCAGAGAGATGCAGTGCATTCACTAATTTTGATTGGTCAGTGATGTTGGGCTTAAATTGTGCTTCATATATGGGATTGATGCCCTCCCTCCCCCCAATTTATATAAGGATTCTTTTATAAAAGGACTAAATTTACAAATGATTTATGAATTCTGGAATATATTAAGGGTATGCCTGTTTTATTTTTACCTTTTCACTCTTTACTTTGTGTACACTGGAAACCACATGGCACTGAGGAAAAAAAAGGGATTAAATGGTTATTACTTTAAAAGCTTCCAACAATCTATATTTGAATTTGCCTACTTTCCATTTCTGAGCCTTTTAGGTGTTTGAGCTTTATGTTTGTTTGTTTGTTTGTTTTGGTTGGTTGATTTTTCTTGTCTTACGAACATTCTGAAATAATACAACCTCTCTAAGCCTTGCTGAATTTCACTGTACATGTTTACATGCAAGTGGTCATCTAGGTTTGGTAGCAATAAGTTGTATTCAGGACAACTTGGTACCCACATGTATATTAGGAAAATTTATGCTAGGATGCACCGAGATTATTCAGACCCTGGTAATTATTCAGACATGATAATTCGGTTGATTCATGATCAGGAAAAAATGATTTTTAGGATACATCACTGTGTACAATGTGTGTTTTGTTGTGGTTTGTTGAAATGTAAACTTCTAAAAAGACTTGTATGTTCCACATGAATTTTGCTAGAGACTTGACAGGTTTTTGTAACGATGTCTTTCTTGCATGATGTTCTTGACCCTTTGCAAGGGATGTCTTTGTTTTCACTTTTTGTTTTGTAACTTATTTCTGAATCTGTTTTATCAGTATAAGCAATGCTCACAACTGCATAATGAGAAGTGTAGCACAATCCCTGTTTTAATTAGTACTGGTGCTAAATAAACCTTGGAAATAATTTCAGTATAAACCCCAAAATAATGTTTTCCAAAATCGGTTTGCTGCAACAAATAGTTTAAGAATATCTGAGTATAAAATGTCCTATAGGTAGTTTATAATCTCAAATTAGTGTGGGGCTTTTTTTCACCATGATTTAAAAGATTTTTAAGGGTTTTTTGTGTAAATTGTGTTAAAGTTCTAAATGTTAAAGTAGAGTTCTTACATAAGTAGCTGTGTTAAGATGGTAGTTTGGGTCAAATTTTGATAGGGTCCTCTGTTTTTAGGTTGTTAATGCAAATACAGAATGCAGTTGTGTAACTCAGATGTCTATGTTACTTTACTTTTTCTTTTAGCCAGACATCCAATATATTATTTATCTTTAGGTAACAGCATGCTTTATTTATTTTTTGAAATGACTTCATATCCATCTAGCATGCTTCCTGTTCCATGCTCTTTTGCATTCAGAAACCATGTAAATAAAGATTGCAGAAACTTTGAACAGAGATCAGTAGGTACCAGCTGGCTTGCTGAGTAGCAGCTGATTGAGCCCTTTGAGCTGTCTCTGTATCGTCTGCCTCCCAAGAGCTTGAAACCAGTGATACCAGCAGAGCTCTTAAGGGTGATGTGATAAAGAGGATTCCTGAAATGAAAGCATAAATACTAATATATTAAAGAGATTTACTTGCTTCCCTTTCAGTATGACTAAGGATAAGTAAGGAAGCCTGTCTAAATTTAAACAGATGAATCTCTATCTCCCTTTCTAATTCTTCAGTGTGTGCCTGAACAAAGATGGAGGTATTGGATGAGCTGTGCTGTTAGAAAAAGATGTACATATGGAGGAAGATTGTAACAGGATTTTGGATAGATCATGAATATATGGTTTAAATGCAGGCAAAGGGGTCACAAAAGACTACCTATATGACAGGAGGTGATATTGGCAGAAGTTTTATCTGCAAAAAGTGTTTGAGAGGAATGATAAGGAGCTGAGTTGTGAACATATATTAAGCTTAAGTTTTCTGGAGACAAAATCAGGAAAAGAAGCAGTACCATATGGAGGCAATCAGGAGTAGGTGGATGGATAGACATGCTTATAAGCCATTGCTGTGCAGATGCTAGTTAAGATGGTGTGAACAGATGACTTCATCCTCAAAGGGTAGATAGGGAAGAGTGGGCAAAAAGAGCCATGTGCAGGCACCCAGCATAAACAGAAAATGTGCTGTTCTTATACCTGTTTCTATGTCAGTACAGATGGGAGAAAGAATTTGACTGGTATTTTGGCTTTTAGGGTAGTGAAGAGTGGGGTGAAAAGGTAATGAGAAGGTAGAAGTATCAGGGAACAGCAAGAGTCCTAATCCAGGAGACTGATGATGAAAGGTTTTAGGATTGAGAATGGCAGCACAAAGGGAGGGGGAGATCCAGATGGTAACAGAGAATAGACTGTGAAGGGTTGAGGCTGCTGGGTCTGATATGGGGGGAAAAGAAATGCTGAGAGGCAGGAGCTTGAATCAGAATGGAGCACAAGAGTGTAGAGCCATGTGCATAGAGAGACACTGGGTGCACAGGGGGAGAGAAAATGGCAATTACCATAACAGACATCCCTGTAGTACTTTGAAATTCAATTCAGTAGTCATAGATGTATGTGAGAATATATTTTTCTGTTTTGCTGAGAGCAAGAAGTCCAGAAATTTGCAAGTTATAGTGCATTTCTTGGTCGTCTTCTGTCTTGTATCTACTGTCTTACTTTCTATATAGAGGAAGTAATGTCCCAACACTGACAGTTACTGCATTCCCAAATGGTGGTCAGCTCTAGATCTGAAGGTCAAAGCTCTGCTATTGAGTTGATAAGATCACCCTGAATCAGTTTCTTGAACTGCAGTGTTTTAAATAAGCTTAATTTGTTTAAAAAGACTCATTAGGCTCAGAAGTTCTAGCAGGGCCGAATGAAGTACCCACTTCTAATGTTTTTCTATCATAGTCCTTGATTTTGGAGCTTGGAATTCTTTTAATGTATTTTACAGTTTAACTTTACATAAACCTACTGTAGACTGTTTTAACATCCAGATGTCATGGATCTTCATGAAGATCCTTATTGGAACAGTTGGGAGACTGTGTCTGCTCACTTCCCTTGTTCTCTGCATTATTCTTTTTTTCATCTTGAATGCTTCAGCAACACTTTCTTTCTTTGAACTGCACACGTTGTTTCCTCGTCTGAATCTTGCTGCTCATTTAGTGACTGTTTAGAATTTTACTGCTTCTGGGTCTAAAAATGTCATCTGTTTTCATATTAGCAAGAGACTTGGGATCCTAACTCACACAAATTTTTTAGTGCCATATAGTGTCTTTAGAGCTCAAATTGCTTTAGAAAATGAGTGTTGGATGGATATCCTGCCCTGGGATTGTTGTTCAGCATTATTTACATGATGCATCTGCACAATTCAGCTAGATAGCTCCACTGTACCTTTTATTTGCCTGCTCTGAGGAGTGTCATGCCCAATTCTAACCTAGCTCTTCTGAATATTTTGTGATTTGTATCTGTTCTAGCAGTTTGTGATCCATATCTAAAATTGTTTCTTACCTTGATGTATCTCAGTTTCCTCAATAGTCAGTTGCAAAGAACTTTGTTAGAATATTGTTGAAAATTCAGTAACTTCTATAGCATCAAGGGAAAATAAGCAATGGATTATAGCTGTTTGGGTTTTGGAGTTGTACTGATGTGCCTTTGTTATGCTGAATTTGCAAATGTGTTCTGCTTTCTACCTGATACTGAAATTATGGCTTGCTGGTCTGTGTCATGCTGTAGCATGCTTTTATGTAAATCTTGACTCCTGACCCATACACAAGATATAGTCATAAAGGTTTTTATTATTTAATAGTGATATGCTGAATAGATGAAAAAATTCTGTTAGAATTTGTAGATAGTACCATTCTGACTCAGATGGTAACATGGTCTTTTCTTTCTTTTGGCTCAAGTACTTTATTCTCATTTCTTTTAATCTATAGAGAACTGTTCTAAGGCTATTATTCCTTTTCTGCAGCAAAGACTGACATCCAAAAAATTAATTTTCCATTCAGTGTCTTACCCTGAAAGTTTATTTTCTCTTCCCCCTTATTGTTGATTGCCATCTTGCTTTGTTTTGTTATTTTAATAATTACTTATTTAGGTTGGGGTTTGTGAGGGAGATTTTTTCCACTTTTCTAACATTCATTTTTCCTGTGACAGAAAACAGTCCTGCACATGGGACATTGCTGATCTCGGTTCCGTCACTGTAGAATTACATCCCCGGAAAAATCTGGATTTTCCAGATTAGTTGTGTGTTGTTTCATTGAGCTTCCTCTGGTATTTGTAAAGATGAAGACCTTTGGAAGCAGCACAAAGACAAGTATTTTTAAATAGACATAGAATAGATTATATATAAATGATATATATAATGTAATAGTATATATATTTTACATGTTTATGTATTTTTATATATAATGTGTACATATTAATTTTCAAGATTCAGAGTTAATGATAGTATAGGAACTTAAGTATGGAAAAATCAACTACTTTTGCCATGGAATAAGAATGTCTTATAAGATTCTTTTGGGTTTGTATAACTATTAGGCATAGGTTATTTGTTCAGTAGTATTCCTTGTTAGAACAACTGTTGACCTTTTCAGCACTGGAAGGTTCTGTACTCATGAGGAAATGTGTAAGTTAGATAATGCTCTTTAGCTATTAATACCAAAACTGTATCTTGTTTTAGTTTTGCACAATGAGGTGATATCAAAGAAGAATTGCAAAACCATTGCTGGCTATCACTCATATGTAGGAAAGACATCCTTTTTGTATCATAACAATAAATTTGGTTAAGTAGTACAGCTAAATCATGATCCTAGTGCACTATTGCACAATTATTTCAGCGTATTAGTGGAAAGGAAAGAAAAAGCAGTATCAGTTACGCTCAGGAGGGAAGTATTGATAAGGTAAATTTGATAGTAATTTAAATAACGTCAGTCTCACTCCAGCTTTTCTCCATGGAAGTGGTTTGTTCTCTACTATAAACGTATAATGAGTGATGCTGTATGATGTAGTAGTTTTTGGTAAAAGTTCAATTAGTGACTAAAAATTTCAAGACTTTTTTTCATTTTTCTTTAAAAACTGTAATATTGCTGTGAATTTGGTTTCTCCTTCATTAAAATTGTGTTTGACTATTCTGAGAGCTTGAGAGGTTTCTGCTTTTATAAAATATTCTTAGTTCTAAGTTGGTAATTCTTACTGAATTTTAGTGAGGATTTTCATTATTATGGGAAAGCTTTAGGAATTCTGACATCATCTTTTGTATTGCTTTGAACATACGAAAAAAAAGGCACCTGCTTGCATTGTATGAGCCTTATGAAAGCATGCCTGAAAGAATGTTCATTCCCAAGGTTGTAAAGTGGTTTAGCATAGTAGCTGAAATATTCTGGAGCTAGAATGCTGATGCTGTGTGGCTCTAGAATGAGGAAATACTGCCTTGTGGTTTGGAGTGCCATGGGACTGCTCACCTTTCTTTTATGAACATGTTTTCAGTGCTGTCCCCTGCTGCTGTGTGGCTGTGGTGCCCAGCACCTCCAAGTCCCTGGCAGCTCTGTGTGTGTGTGTGGCACAGCAGCATCGGTGTAGGTGTGTCAGGAAATGTTCTGCCCAGCTGATTGTGTTGCTTTGGATTGGGAGGCAGCTGAAGTTAACATGCAGGGTTGAAACTTTAGATTCTGGTTCAGGATTCTCCAGCAGATATCCTTGTTGTCATGCATGTGCAGGATGGGCAGGAGCAGCACTAGCTGCCCTGTTGCAGTCCCCTGATGCAGCAGTTTGCTTGCACACCTTCCTGCTGTAATATCCTTTAAGGAGAATTGCTAATTTAAAACAAAATGAGAAAACAGGAAGATTTTCTCTAGAGTTGTTTATTCAGCTGAGATCTTGGATAGACTTTGTTTCTAGTAATTTTGTAAACTAGAGAGGCGGTACCATTGTCTCTTAATTAAGACAAAGTGTTCACATGGTGTGCCTAGTAGCAAGCATTTTTCTAGCTGAAATTAAGAGGCAAATCTTACGATCTTAATTGCCTTGTAAGAAGTGAACACAACATGAATAGGTATCACCTGTCATGTCTCTTTAATTTTTTTAAGGCTAAGGCAACAGTGTAAGGGTTACCACCAGCGTGACTTCACATGTGTGAGTCTTGCTCAGGTAGCCACTGTTTGGAAGTGCTACAAAAGTGTGTGAAAAGGATCCAGTAGGCTTACTACCCTTAAAATCAAAGTTCAGTGACCACACACAGTAACTCTGCATGTGACAGGAACATGTTTTGTCTTCTTCAGACAACAAAATAAAACCCAAGGACAGTAGTTAGATTCCCCCCCTTGTTGTGAATGCCTGATATAAGCAGTTAAAAAATGTCAGCCTCTGTGTTCAGTTCAAATGTAGGAAGTTCTCCACATCAGTCTGACAGTGGTGATATGCCACAAATTAAGTTCTCAAAATCTGAAAAATTGTATGCAGTTATATTTTCTTGTCTGATTTTTTAAATGAGAAATTACTCGGTTGTCCCCTGTTTGCCACCTTGGTTCTTCAGTTATTTTTACAAGGTTGTTCAGGGAAATTGATAGAAAATCTGTTTATGTAGTGCCATAAAAAGACATGTGAGAGAAGTTTAAAAGTAATAAGCTATAATGATAAATGCATAATAATATGGAAATTGAACTAATTTAGTGCAGTGTGTTGGCTTCACATTTCCTCTACTAAAAAAAATATTCGTTTGATTGATGTGCATGTTGATCTAAATTTAGACTTGTTTTGATATCATATTCAGTTTATTTTCGTTCTTCCTCTGTTGTTTGGGTTCATTCATTTTCATAATTTGTATCCATAATATAGTTTAATTTTTTTATTGATTATTGAAAAACATCTCTTACTTTCTTAAGTGGATAAATGAAAGAGAAATATAAATCCCTTCATATTTTCTGTTTTGTTTTTTTTTTAAATATATATTGTAGCTGTAGAATCTAAAATACCTAAACTGTGTTAAAATGCATGCATACGCATGCATATGAAGGACTAATTTTGTCTGTGAAGCTTTCAAATATCAAGGATTTTTGTGCCTAAACCATAGTTTCAGTTTTTTTCCATCTTCTAAAGTATTTTTAACCTCACTGCATAATTGTTGTCTTTGAAATCACTTACTGTAATACTGAAGCAAACCACAGCTTGCATGAAAAATGCTTTCATTTGCTGTTTTTTGGGAGAAGGCTGAGAGCAGTGGTGTCAGTGGTGTGTCTGAGGAAGGGAATACTGTTTAGCATTGTATGTGGTTGATGCCTGGAGCTGGCTTTGCAGTCATTAGGCTTGAAGCCCAAGTTTTATTTTACTAATAAAATCTTGGGAAATTTAAAACGATTGTTCAAGACGTTTTTATTGCACTGATGGATGATGAGCAAAAGCAGGTTTATGGAGAAAAAGCTTGTCAAATTCTTCGGCAGCCTTCACTGGTGATCTACGTAATCAATTAAAACACACAGGTAGCCTGAGTTGCAGTGGTAGGAGCTATGAAGCATAGCTGGAATAGGAAAAAGGAAAAATGTTATGTGCGTTATTTCTGGTACCTTTTAAAGTAAGAAGCTTCAATATTACTAGGTAGGCTAGCAGCTCTGCAAAATGATACCTTGGGTTAGAGTCTCCTGGAGGAAATGTGAAAGATGGAGAATAGCAACAGCAACAACCCATCAACTGGAAAACCATGTGAGTTATTGCATACTGGCTGCCTGTTACTGGGCTCTCTTTCTAAAAGAGAAACTGCTGTTCTGACTCAAGTAGAGGTCTTTCCTAGTTCTCGTTCTTTCCACAGTACATATGGTGCCCAGTGAGAATCTATTCCCCCTGAGAGACACCTGGATATGGAGAACATTATTTTATCTTATTAATCAAGCAAATTAGTTTTAATGTGAGGAAAGAATGAAAGGAAAGGAGAGCCTGCTGTTTGAAAGTGGTTACTATTTTAAACTTGCCAGTAGTTAGGCTTGAAATGTTTTTCTTTGAAGTTGCTTTATGTTGTAATACCTTTTCTGCTGCCTTGCTGTTGAAGTAAAAGGAAAACTCAGCACTTTCTTTTCCCCCCGGGGCAGTTGTGGTTTTTTTCCCTCCAAATTTTTGATATATTCTTCAGAAACCTATCCTGTTTGTCACCATCAAAACATTCTAGGCATCTACCTCTTCACTGGACTCTTGCTAATATCCTGTTTAATACTCCCAATCTGAAATCTTGCAGCTGGCATTATCTCAATAAGCAATACAGGTCTAGAATACTTCAACAGGGATTTTCCAATGATGTTTGAGTGCTTCTGTATGTAAGGACTCAGTGGCTCTTGGACTGTTGGTTGAGTGCATACCTTGATAAATGTTACAGGCTGTGACAACAGCACTTGTGAGAGTATAAGAGCCACTCTCAGTAATCTTGAAGCCTGTAGGCAAAGCAGCTATTATAGTGTACTTTGGGGCAATAAAGATTGATACTAAACAGAGTTTTAGTTTGTATTCAGTACCCTTAATCTAGAGTGAATTTGTATGGACAGTTAGAGATACTGTGGATTCATGCCTGAGCATCCTGTACCTGCTTCATAGTTTCTGTTCACATTATTGTGTTTTGTAGAAAAACAGTTTGGTTGTGTCCTAGATGCCTAGCACAGGTCAGGAAAGGCTGTCTGTATTTCATTAATCTGTCCAGTCTCTGTAATACAAGATAAATTTCTTTTTGAAGAATGCATGGACTGTAGAAATTTTCCACATTTATTCTCTTTGCAGATCTTTAAGCACAGATTTTTAATGACTAACTAGACTTGACAAAGTTAAACCAAGGAAATGCTTTGGTGTAATAAGGAGAGAATTGAGGTTTGAGTGGAAAAAATAGTTCAAGTATCTATATCTCGAGATATAAATTTATTTTTTTCTTAAGTAAAGTGGTGAAGTCAGCATAGAAATTATTTCTTGTACTAAATTTACATCTATCTAAATTGCTTTAAGCCCTCAACTGCATTGGAAGAGGGGTGGGGGAGCAAAACAAGGCTTCAGAAGATGCAAATAATTAATGAGATTTTAAAAAATGTATTGATGAAACACTATAGAACTCTCTACTTCATCATCAATCTTTTCAAAATTAAACACACCCCCATCTCTAAGGAAACCAGCCTTTAAGCATGCATAGAAGATTATTAAAAACAGGGCAAAAATGCAAATCTGTGTTTGGAGAATATTTCACCTGTAATTTGACATCGAGGAGTTGTTGCTTCCAACATCAACCAGGAAGCTCAATTAAGTGTAAAGATGCTTCATAAATAAAACTTGTAACAAGTGGTGCCATGCAGTTTAACAACACTTAACCAAATCAATATTATGAATTGAACAAACTGGACATAAGATTTTTATGTGTGGTACTTTGGGTTGTGCCATACTGAAAAGAAATTGTCATTTATATATATTAGGTGCCTTGTACTGGTGCATTTCCTTCTCTCATCCTTCCCAGTGCCACCTTTCGTGTGTGTGATGTGGCAGAAGGAAGAAGAAAAGATGCCTATTGAGGACGAGCCAGGCATGGAGTTAGTTGCATGAATATTTGATGAGAACTAAAGGAGTCACACGCAAGGACAGGGAAATTGTGAAAGGGTGACTGAGCTGCTCTTCAGATTTATTTATATAGGCTTTCTTCGTTTTCTTAATGATCTTTTGCTATAAATAGACAGAGAATGTTGAGTGTTGCGTTTCACGGTCGCTTTTGTACAAAACTGCTAAGAGCTTGACTTGTAACCTTGCTTTAAGTTTAGAGTGTTTTGAAAAAATTCTTCAACAATGTCAATATTTCTTCACTTTGGTGCCACAATTTAATTCTGTTGGGTACGATTGCCATGTATGGCTGTTGGCTGAGTGGCATCCTGTGATCAGCTGGGCACAAAATTGCCTTGAGTAGATTTGGTCCACAACACAAGGAAATGAGAATGGAAATGGGATTGATCCCAAAAATTCCGTGAACCAGCAGCTGCAGAGGGAACTGTGGATTGTAGAGAGTCCACATAAAATTGCTAATCTGTAATTTTAAATCTTTGTTTAAGTCTGTGATTACGATGCAAAGTTTATTTTTCTCTTTCTGTGCTTGCCTAAAAGCCATCTATATTTTCAAAGTACGTTTGAAGATCGCTGAGAGCTGCTAGATGTAGATACTGAAGAAAAGAATTCACCAAATCACAAATCTTTTAAATTTTTTAGATTATTTTTAGAAATACATCCAGCTGATATAATTTAATATTCTGGTTTTTTGTGGAGTCTTGGCTAATGCATCTGTTGAATTAATGAATAAATAAATGGAAAGCAGTGCAGTTTTAATTCTGGAAAAAACTATTTTTATTTTGCTTGTAAAATTGGCAGCAATATTCTGCTCTAAGATTGCATTATTAGTTACTAACATTGTGGAATAATAGTAGCAGTTAGAAATAAATGTGAATATTGCTAAGTTTTATAGCTTGAGCTTTTATTATTTTTAAGTAATTTTAGCACCTGCAAAATAATGCAAGATCCTGATTTCTCTTTTGATGAATATTACACATTCATAAATTCATGCATAGCTTCCACTTTTCATTGATTATTGTTGTCTAATAAGTGCTTGTTAGATATCAAAGCAGTGAACAATGTGAGCAGGTCACAGATTGGGTCAGCCTGTTCTTTGACAGAGGCTCAAGAAAGCAGCCAGGCAGCTATTGTTTTACCCTCTGAACAGAAAAAAAATAGTCCTTTGACTGCATTTTGGCTTTTGAATTCCTACTGAGCTAGTAATTTATTTATTTATTGTGATATTTGAAAGATTTTTGAACTTTAAATAAAGAAATTCTGTTATGCTTCCTCTGAGCCAAGAAAACCATATCCAAATAGTTTTAATTACTGTACCCAACTCTTTGCTGTTCAGTTTAGCTGATACATACAGGGCTACTCAAAACGCCTGCTGTGTCCACCACCCAAGGCATTCTCAGCACTGTTCCAGGTCCTCTACCAAACCTGGGATTTTGGGGTGCTGACTCAGCTGGCACAAGACAGCTCTTGGTGCTCTTGAGGAAATCTGTGATTGCTTGACTTTATTTAAAACTGCTGTCACCACTGCCACGGACAAGCAGTGCTCCTCCTGAGCCTGACGTGTTCAGCTGAACTCTGTGTACAGAGCAGTTATTCTATAACTCCTCTGGTAGATATTCCATTGTTACATTTTATATGAATGTGTGTACATGTATAAAAAGTATAAAATGGTTTTTAAAATTACTTGATTCATCTAAGTGCTATGAATTACACTCTTTCTGGCAACAGAAAAAATGTAATTGTTGAATTCTTCGAATGGGGATTCTCCAATGCAAAGTGCATTCTTCAAAGTGGAATCCTGCTTCCAAGAAGGTACGAAGAAAGAATGGTGAATTTGAGCAAATGAGCCCTTAGCCCAGAGGCTTTCCAAAATGACCTTTTTTCCAAGGATAGGCATGCTGCACTGGCAATGGAAAAATCAGTTCAAGCTGTAGTTTGAATGGACTTTTTTAGTTTAAATGGACATTTTGACCCTGATTTTATTAATTTTGACAATGGAAATAATTTTTTCCCCTATCTCCATTTAACAAAAGTTTCAATATTTATTCTGCTTAAAAGTATCAGAAGTAGTATTATTGTCTGTGTAAGCATTGTGAAGGAGAAAAGATGGACATGGATCTACTTAGCATCTCAATCTTCGATAAAATTTAGATTTTTGTACAAATGAAACAATACCATTCCTGTCTTCTTTTATATTTTTAATGGAATCATTAAGGTTGGGAAAGAACTCCAAGATCAACAAGTAAAACCTTTGACCAAACACCACCATGTCAAGTAAACCACAGCACTAAATGTCATGTCCAATTGTTTCTTGAGCACTGCCAGTGTTTGTGATTTTACCACCTCCTTGGGCAGCCTATTCCAATGCCTGATCACTTTTTCAGTGAAGAAATTCTTCATGATTTGGAATTTTCCTTTGTATAACCAGACCAGATCCTGAAGTTCAAAGAAATTACAGATTTATAGTTGAAGGTGTAAGAAAGTTCTTTTCTTCACTTCTCCCACTTTGGTAGATTTCCTAACTCTCCATTTCTACTCATGGGTAGAAATAAGTCAATGGGAAAAAACCCAAAAAACCAAACAAACCTGGCACAAAAATAATTAATCTGCTGGGAATGGATGAAACATTGGACAAAATCCTAAGGTGGTATTAGGTAGGAGATAAAGAATGATATTTCTGTTTTAACACTGTTCAGAGGACTTGTGTGGTAGGTGGGTTTAAGTGTAAATTTGTTTCTCAGACAAGTTACTTTGTATTCAACTTCTTCCCTTTATAAAAATGCTTAAAATAGTAGCCAAAAATGCTGTGAGATCTTAAGATGGGAACTGTAGACAAGTGCTACCTTCTAAAAGTTTTTTTAAAAATACAGTCTCTATGGTTTGTGAGCAGTTTTACAGACTGCAGTGTTGCATGATGATTGAAAAGCAGTAGGGAAACTGATTTAGCTTCCAAGCTTCATGCATCAAATACTTTTTTAAATGTCGTGAGTGTAGCAAATGCATCTGAATATGATGTTTTCCTTTCCTTAACTGTTTAAAGCTGAGTATCATTGGTGTGTAAATATTGATAGCTTTAAAGACTGGAGAAAAATTACTGAGAAAAACGTAATCTGGACAGAGTCATATACTGCAATTACAAGACAAGATTTTAAACACAATATACTAAAACTTATTTTAAGTAATTCTCCTTTATTAATAATAAAATATACAAGTCTCCATGGTACCCCATCACCTTTGTGCAGAAAATGTCAGCAAGGAAAAAACTACCACTGCTCAAAGAATGTTTTACAATTACAATTGGTTGAAAAAATTAACGGTACATGAAACAAAAAATTTCTTCCATTATTTATTAAATATTAAATTGTTTGAAACATAGACTGTAGTCCTTCATCAGTGCCTACTGAGTGATACTTTACTCATACTTGAAGAAGGAAACCTCTGAGTATCAACCATTGTGTGTAGTTATGCATGGTTTTTAAATGATCTGAAAAATTTTATCTTCTCAGGCTCTTTTTAGGATTTCCTTGCTCAAACTTATATTAAAGTAAGCATAATTGAACAAATGGTGTTGAAGTAATGCTCTCCTTTCTGTTTGTAATCTAGGTATGATCTTTGATACATTAAAACATATTAATTAATGCACTAGTTCCCATAATTACTAGAATGAATTCATTGATGTCTGCCGTAAACTGATGCTTATTATAAAAACCTCCCTTTGTAGTTGATCATGGTAATATAAGAGATGAAATTACAAATCTTCCATTGTAATATAATAAATAGTGCTCCTATCTGTATTACCAAGGCACACACATCTATCTCCAGTGAAAAGTAAAGCACCATGTTGGCTTTCTAGTAAAACACTAAATGCTAGAACCAAGTATTTTCTTATTGGTGATTGCTAAACATGTGAATAAAAAAGATTTATGGATGGTAAGGTTTTCTGTGTGTTTATTTAAAGTTTCTGTCATACTGTTATGCCCGTTATGCAGTTGGAATAGTTATGCATTGAGCTCTAAGTAGAGTGATCTGGATCTCAGACTGAACAAACAAAGCTGGATTTTGAATCAATTAGAGCATTTTAAAGTCTGAAGAAGTTTATTTTTAGTCTTGAAGGGAGTTCAAGAGGCAAAGATGTCTTACAATTTCTACCTTATGTGTCATCTTGGACAAATCCTTTTTACCTTCATTCATGGATGGATTAAATAAATTGGCAGCTTGCTTAGACAGAGCCTAAGAAAAGCACAAAGAAAAGGCAATTCTGTCTTGGAACATTACACTGCAGCCCTTTCACCTGCCTCTGAATTGCAGTGAATGACACTTTCTTCTTCCTTTTGGTCTGAAGCTTGATTTATAAAATAATAGTTTACTGTAGTATAATAGCACAGAAATCAGGGTTAAAAGATTGGTTCAGAAAGAGGGTAAATGAAAAAAAGGATTGGTATATGTACCTATAGAAGGAAAATAGTTACACTGCTTGGTTTCCCTGCATAAGTGATCCCACTTGAGAAGGCACAAGTGCAGTGCTCCCATTCTTAGAGAAGTTCTCAGAATTCTTGCTCAGAAAATAGAAAGTCATTGAAATTTTGAAGTTTATGTACTTGAGCTTCTGTTTCTAGCCCCAGTTTCAGGGGCTTTGAAAGTCTGAGCTGTGAAAGTTTTGGTTCATCAGTTTCACAAATTCTGAAGTGTTACTTACTTAAAGCAGGTTGAGGTAGTTGCACCAATGTATTATGTAATGTTAATACTCAAAAACATCCCCCCTACCAAGGTAGTCAGTTGAAGTTGGTTTATATTGCTCTGTTGTAATATATAATAGGTGACCTACTTTTGTACTTTATAATGGGAACACAAAGAACAACACTATATTTACTTCTTACACATTTTTCCAACCTTTCTTTCTTTAGATTTTACCTCCTTTTTTTTTTTGTATTCTATGCCCAGAAATTAGATATTCAATGAAATAAAATTACTTAAGTTTTTTGATTTGACCAGTGTACAAAATATGCATAAAGTTCTATTAAATGTAATCTTAAATGTATATTTTCACATTTCTTTGAAAATAAGAAGGACTTTTTTTTTTTACTTATGTTTCTTTCATATGTCTCTATATTTGTTTGAAATTTAGATTTTTGTATATGTTTCACATCATTTTTTTACTTTTAAATTTGTTCTTAAGAAACTCTTCGGTCTTTTTATTTAGTTTTTAGTGGTTTCTTTTCTTGATAAGGGGGGAACTTTAGTCTTGCATAATTGACTGTGAAAAATATATTATTAAAATTGATACAGGGAAAATGCTGTTAAATGTATAGCTTAAACAAGACTTTTCTCTTTCACTGACCTTTTCTACTGTGTAATAAAACATACTATTCTAACCAAGTCAGATAGCAGAAAATTTTCCAGCAGTAATGTTTTTCAGATTCGTGGCATCTGTTCAATTGGCATTTATGAAGCACTTGGAGATACTCAGATGAATGAGGCTGTGTTAGTGTGTGTGTGTTAGAGGGCACCCTTAGAAGGAGCAGCATGTCTAAATAATTGCATCTTGGACTTTCATAAATTTAGTTGTATAGAAACCATCCCAACTAAAACAGGCCTATAAAAGGCAAAACATAAGCATTAAATTCCTTGGACGCCTTTTATTGGGAAAGCAGGATTCATAAAAGCACAGTGTGTTGCAGGCTTTATTTCACAGTTCTGCCAACACGAATCCAATCTGAGCTCGAGCACAGCTGCTATTCCTGCCAGTCCTCCTCACTCTCCTGATGGAGCTTGATCAGCTCTCTTTGTTTTCTCTGTTCGCTTAAAACGAGCGCTGTTTAATGATCTTCACTAATGAATTTGTGATGTCCTGTTCAGGGGCTTTTGTTTATGGAGTGCTTCCCCCTCAGCATTAAAATATCCCTTACTGACATAGTATAGGGTAAGGTAACGTGGAAAAATAGGTGTGAAGTTCAGGGTGGATTGTGATGGATAGAAATACATAGAGAAAAACTAGATATTCTTACAACAATTGTGCTATTCTTTTTATCCCTGTAACACAGTTACTCCTCCTCCGCCCCCCACACAACAGATTTGTAATGAAAGAATAGAATCTTGTGCAGGCTGCAACTCCCAAAGGTAAAACCCACAGTACTAGACTTCCATCTGTATAGTCTATTTTATTTCAGGGAGATTTCATTTAGTTTTCCTTGGTTAAATTAGTCTGAAATACTGTCTTTACAAGTTCATTAAAATTATTCTATAATGGGTGTCTGCTGTAATTTTTGAAGTTTTATATTCAGTTTCTTGGTGGTGGTGCTTGCTATTTACCTGATGTTCTTGTCATCCTTTCTGCCTTGTTCCAGTGTTTGTCACGCTCTCTTGCCTTTGCACTCACCTTCATAGCCAGTAGTGTTATTCCTGACCTGTTCTCCATGGAATTCTTTTGCCCTGTCCCCTTCCACCCTCATAGTAAAATACTAGAGTAAAAAAAAGTCACCTGTATTATTTATGTGTAATTGGAGTGGAGAAGGGAATCCTCTTGGGTTGAATAATATATTTTTATAGAAATTAAGAAGATAATTTCACCAGAATACTTATCAATAATGTTTACATGTACCAAACTTTCTTTATCTGCTTGCAGAAACTAAAGCTATACATGTAAAAAAAACCAACTCCCCAGGGAAGGGGATAGTGCTAGGTTTTGTTTCTACTCTGCGATTGGCATGCTAAAATGTACTGAATCAATGCTTGGAATCAATACTGGATAGTTTATTAGGGGCAGTTAGGAGCACAGGAGGCCTAATCCTGATGAGATCTGTGGACTTGGATCATTTAATAACCTGCACAGCTACGGGGCCAAGTAAAGCCTCAATGTAGGACTGGGCACGGGCTGGTGAGAGCTTGGCTCGCCTGGTGCCAAGTGAGCCCTGGTCACTGCTCCGCAGCCTGGGAGTGCTCCAGGGGTTGGTGACCACAGCTCTTCACTGGCTTGTAAGACACTATGGTTATCCCTCTCCTTTGTCAAGTAATCAATCCCTCTTCCTCTAAAACATGAGCAAATAGCTAAATTAAGTAGGTGAATTACTGTGAGTATATGTAGGATCCACCAAAGTTCTTCCAGGAAGGGCAGTGATTGAACATGTGAAAGAAGCTGATAACAAGTATTATCTGAAAATTCTGAACTTGTCCAATTGCCATTTGAAAACTTTTCCCATGAACAGTTTATCCTTGCTGAAGGTACTTGTTTCAATGCTAGATAATCTGACACTTTTTCTTTCCAAGTTTGTTGCTCTGCTCAACTCTGTTCTCTAAAGAATTTGTATTTCTGCTTTGAAATTTTTCAGTGCTTTTGCCACATCTAATTTGTGCATTAACTTCTTTATATGTTGAAGGTGTGTGTTAATGAGTACTAATGAGTTATTGAGTAAATGGAAATCAGAATGGATACTAATTGCTGAGTAAGATAGTGAAAACTTGATGTCTGTACAAAACGGAACTTTACGGATTCAGATACAGAATTTACCAGAGCTCTGATGTTTATTGCTTTAACATGAAGCTTCCTACATACAGTGGATTAAAGACTGACTTCCATCTCTGGTTAGCTGGTATAAATTGTTCTCTTGTGCTTCTTTTGTCCTTCCATCTCTGCTATGCATAGGTGTATTCAGAGGAGTGAGGAGCTGAGGCTAAGCAGTGGCTGAAAGCTCCTGGGGTCATTTTCAGCAGAATGCTTGTGTGGGTGCAGAGGTGGGGAGGAGATGGCGTGGCTGGGAGATGTGGAAAGGAGGGAGCAATGGCAGCTGGAATAAAAACTGATAGCATAAACTGATGTGGAACTGAAACACCAGAGACTTGGGGTCTGGTGCTAGGTCAATATCTTCCCTTTCTTAAAATCTGTAGTATGGTCATATTATATACAAGTAGGTGTCTAAATGATTATCTTTCCATGGAGGTCCTTGAAGACCCACCAAAAGAGGGGTAGGAGAAAGCTGGCATTATGTCAGAGCTCAGAATGAGTAAATGGAATGACTCATAACCTGGACCAGTTGAATATTTGCTTATGACGGAATAATTTGGAATATGGGACATCACAAGTAAAAAGGAAAACCAGAAACCTAAGCAGTACTCCTGGAAACAAGTTTTGGCAATTAATTTTTGCTTTATCTCTATTGTAATAGCATTCCTTTGACATTTTGCACATAGCTATTGGTGTGATCTGCATGCTGTGGATTGAGATTGCCATGGTATCTGTTAGGGTTTTAAATACATTTTTTCTAAATGTGGATGAGAAAATTAAAGTAATTAATTTTGCATAGACTCTGAGACAAGAATTTACCACAGCCATTTTGCTAGCAAAGTTTGCACATTCTTTTTGTCATCCTTTATAACTGATTTTGTGTAAGTAGTAATGGAAAGAGTTTAATAAAAGGTGATAAACTCAGATGATTTTTTAAATAAGGTTACAAGTCTGATAAAACATAAATGTGTTAACACAATCGAATTCTGTAGGCCTTTTAATACATTTTAATTTAAAAAACCAAGTAAAAAGTAAAATGCAAAAGACAAACCCTGAGCAACTGGAATGATAAGTCACTGGCAGAGCAGCTTTCTCATGTAAAAGAATGGTTTCATCTCTGTTTTCTCTCTTTGTAGAGTTTATTCCATCCCAAGATCTGCAGAGTCCTTAAACCTTCCAACCATTTTCATATTTTAACTGGAAGTCTTCTGTGAACATAATATGTTGAAGAAATTTTGATGAAATTTTTTCCCCAAACACCTCTAATTTTTATTGTGATTTCCTTATTCTGTATTTTAAAAGCTTTATACTTCATTATCTGTTTTAGCAGCACAAAATATCCCCTTTCTGTCAGAAGCTGACTTAAAATTCCTTCCTTCATCCATCCACCAAGCACCTATTGTTACTTTATGAATTTAAAATTAGGGCTTAATGTCATAAGCCAGTAGAAATATAGTACATCTAATATAAGTATTAATGCTATTTTTAAAACTTACAGGATGGGAGAAGAACAAAAGTGAGTGGCAGTTGGTATAGTTGCTGGGACAGGGTCTAAGGGTTTCATGGAGAGGAGCCCTCCTGTGTGAGCAGGAGCAGGGAATTGGGGTGAAGCATCAGACAATTATCTGCAGTTTTATTCCTTGATCAATACACGGTTGTTTCTTGGTCTTATTGATCTTTTCTACTTATTTAATGTACTTTCATTTTATGAGACCTATACAATCATTTAATGGAGCAATTTGAATTGGGTTTGAATTATTTTCACTTGCTGTGACATTGTTTTTAACATATTGGGTTCATTTACTGGATATCTGTACTGTTACTGCCTTTAAGAGAAAAATAGCTCATCTACAATAACCGGGCAACTGTCTATAGCCAAGTGTCCCATGTTAAATGATTTGACCTTCTTGAGAAAGTTGCCCACACTCTATATCTCTATTTCAAAATGTCAGGTATTGTTCAGGAGTTTATTTGGGGTTTTTTCTGTTTGTTTGCTTGTTTACTCTGAAAACTGGGGAAATACTAATTCACGGCAGAGCAGTTTGATCGCAGTGTGAGCTGTGCTGAAGATCAGCTTGCTTATAATAGACTTTTTCTGAGCAGCAGCCCATGCAGTGCTGTGTGACAGCAGCACTGTTAATTCTCAGCTCGCTGTGTGCCTGGCGGTGCGCGCTCGGGGCGCCGGCTGGGGATCCAGGCGAGTGCCTCTTGCAGAGCCTCGCGCTGCAGTGCCCTGGCCTTGAGCTCTGTCAGTGCTCAGTGCCTGGGTAGCTTCGGTCTGGGCTGCACTACAGAAGTTTTGCTGTCATGGCTCTTCCAGGTACTCCTGTCAGCATGCACATAATGGTGTAAATGCATTTTTTCCAAGTGAGGCTATGTTACCTCTGGAGTGAAATGGGATACTTTGCACCTTTTCTGCGCTTAGGTTTTTTTGGCATAAAAATGCTGTAGAGCTTTCACTTCATCCCAGGATGGTGCACTAACAAAAGTTTTTAATCTAGAGCTGGACTTAATACGTTTTAAGAATAGAATACAGAATCAACGTTATTACACTTTAGTAAGCAAAGCTAGTGAAAAATACTGTGTGAGTCACAATGAACACTGTGAGTCTTTTTTTTCTATCCCCCTTTTTTGTCCTCAAAACAATTTGATGGGGCTGGTTTAACAGATGGGCAGAAAACCTATCACTGTGTGTTGGAAAACTGTTTCCAGATGAAGAACAGTTTTCTCAAGTCATTTGCACTCTTTTTTCTTTGTTCAACATTGACTGAACTAGTCAAAACATTTTAAGCACATTAAGCAATAACATATTAAGTAAGTCTATAAAATAATTAAATTGGAACTAGAAGCTAAGAGTTCTTAGAAATATTTACATTAATATTTGACTTAGAATAAATCTTACAATAACTACTTTTGAATCTTCTAGGAACCTTGTGCTGTAGATAAAGAAAAACTTTGTTAGGGTTGATGTACTGTTTCATACTGAAATATTTAGGATTATCTGGTAAACTTATTTCTGAATCAGTGAAAGCTGTGCTTTCCCTTTGTTGTAAATGCTCAGCTATGATGAAGCAGAGAGACTTAAGGTTTATGTCTCTCCTTCCTGGATTGCTGTTGTAGAGTTATTAAGGTGTTGCAGCATCCTTTGTTTTTCATGGACTTTTTTTCAGTACGTTTTCTTGTACAGGAATTGCACATCATTGCTGTACCTGAATTCAGGTAGAGGTTTTAATGGTTCATCCTTGTCTGTGTTGGTCCTCGTCACTGCTCTGAAGAACTTTTATGAGTCTGCCCTCTGCATGTTCCTTGGGAAGACCCAGACTTTTAAAATTTATGTAAGGTTAATAGTCTGCATAATTTTGCAGAGTATGAGCAAGTACTTGGCAGGAAGTGCCAAAAAGCTGTGGCAGATTTATGTTGTGCTCTGTAGTCTCAAACCAGGTTCAAAGGACACTGTTGATAACAGGTGACGAGTAATACACCATTAAATAGCTCTTCTGTGGTGGAGATGAGTCAGGAAGTTATCAATTTCTAAACACATTTGTGAAGCAAAATCCTTCTGACAAGAGATGTTTGGAAGATTTTTTGATTTGCAGTTTGGTGGAATGCTGGTAAAAGGTGTATGCAGATTTGGGTTTCTTTTTTTTCCTGTCCTCACTGTGTGAAAGGGGATAGGAGAATCCTGTTATTTAATCCTGCAGTGTCCGGTAATTCTCAAGTCCCTTCAGAGTCTCCAGTATGTTTTCCCATACATGAGAGAAATCTCTGATCTGCAGTTTTTTCCCCATTAAGATTCTCTCTGTCTTACCTCTGCCTGCAGGCTCTCTGCAGTTCTCACCAGTGAATTGTTTGATTCCTCTCAAGCCCTTGCTGGAGGGGAGCCAGTGGCAATCATTTTTAGGAGGAGGCAGTGAGAGAAGGGTTGCTGAAAAACAGCTCCTTAACCTTTCCCCATAAAGCATGTCACTTGAAAGTGGGGATACTATTGCATCCTTTGTTACCAGGCCCAGACTCCTCACACCATGCCCCTGTTTTTTCAAAAAATACCTTTGAAGGTCTATCTCAGCTGCTACATGTTCTCTGGAAAGGGCAAGTCAGTATTACGTGTTCATGACAGTATTGCTAGCTTGTGGCAATGTAGGATTGAAAAATCTCATCCTACTTCTGTGCATTTCCACATTTTTAGATGTTGTTATCATGATAAAGTTTGAGAACCTGAACTTTATAGATCCTGTTTAGTTTTCAGAGCTCTGAAAACCAGGGGAGTGTAGAGCAAGAGCTCTGTAGAATTTTGGGAACAACTTCAGAGAAACACAGTAAAACATGCATACCAATGTTATTTGGAAACAGAACTGTGCCATGGTTTCTTGAGGACTGACTCAGTTTTTAGCTCTTAACTCTGTTGTTGATGATGCTTCCCTCTCTTGTTTTCTAGGGAAGGAAAGAGGGGGTAGATCCCTCTCTTCCCTTCTCCATGTTCTGCTTCCTCTTTCCTGACTGTGCACCATATTTTTCAGTTTTACCTTGGGTAAAGGGTGGGGGAGACTGAGACTCACAGCAGCATGAGTGATTGCGTGGAGAGTGAAGGTAGAATAAAGAACATACATGCAAACAGTACTTGGACTCCTCAAAGACATGAAACATGGAAAAGTATTCTGAAATGTTTTGCTTTATCAAGAACCAAGGAGGTTTTTTTTCTTTTCCTGTTTTTTCTTTTTCTCAGAAATGTACTTTTGGTGGTTTGTGTATTTTATTAACTTTAAATGATTCCCTCTGTCAGCCCACACAGGCATCCCTCCTCTTAGTTGCTGCAGGGCCTTTAATACTCAATTTCAGTTTTTTCACCTCATTCTAAAACGAGAATTGTGTTCTGCTTATTTTTACCCTTGCAACAGAATTAATACAGAATTTTTCTGTCATTTCTTGTAGCAAATGAACTTTGAGTGATTTTTTTTTTAATACCCACCTATCAACTCCTCCTCTATTTTCCTTTTTTCTTACAAGCCACTACTTGTATATGAGATGATGGAGAACTGGTATGCTCTAAATGAGCCAATGAAATTATTTTCCTATTTCCTGTTATCAAATACAAAATTTTATTATTGAAGCCTTATGCTCCTAAGGAGTGCTCTGTCTTACCTAGAATGACTTTGAAGACCTGTCTGATTTCCCCTTACTCCAGCAATTTGCCTTGATCCCTAGCGCTGCTCACTGAATTCAGATCAAACATAATTAACTTTGTGGTTGAAAATGAATCTTCAGGAAAGTTAGAACATGAAACTTGGAATGGTTGCTTTCTGGGAAGATTTGACATTTTGAAATCCGGTTTTCATCCAATTTGTGACAAATAGGCCTTACTTGCTTTTCCCTCTGAAACTATTTCGTAACATAATATGACATAATCAAATATGTATTTTATTTAAAGAGGAAACAATAGCTGCTTCCAAGCAGTTTCTGAAATGTCTTATAAAATGCTTTTAGTTTTGAATTCTCATTTATGATAGCATAAATATGTGGATTTTTAAAGTCAGTTCCTTGCAGAGACTGCACTTTTCATTGTTAGATCATTTGTGTAAATCAAATGGAAGTCCTGTTAAATTTGGAGTACTTGTACTCTTGTAGTCCTAGAGCTTTATTCCCTCTTGCTTTTGGAGAGTGAAGATCTGCTAGATGACTCTGCCTCTCAAAGGTTGCTGCTAACACGAGCCTCTGCCAGAATCCTCTACTTCAAGGAGTCCTAAAAAAAAAGCCATTTTATTTACAATGATGATCTGTGTAATGTCTCCTGAAACGCAGTCAGCTAATCCTGCCTTTTAATTACTTGCAATGATTTTAATTGGATCATAAAACAGAAAGAGTTGTAAAGTAGTGATGTAATAGGGTTCATATGGTGGGAGGAGTCCTGCTGTAAGCAGCAATTTGTCATGGCTGTTACTGAGCTCTGTCCATTCTGCCATGCTGCAGGTCTTCTGTGATGCAAGTACCAAGATAGCCATGTTCATTTAAGATGCTCAGTAGCTGGAATTTTTCAGTATTTCAGGCTCTCAAGCCTTGAAAAAATCTTTTTGTACTGAGAATGACTGATTAGTGTTGACCCACAGTATGCTACTGTGTCTTGCTGATGCTTTCAGAGTAGTTAGACCTCACAGCCCTTCTGTTACTTTCTGTTTGCCACTTTCTCACCATTTCAGCAGTCCAGTAAGTACAAAAGCATCCAAAATCAAACTGCTTCCTCTTCTAAAGGGCACTGCAGTCAAGACAGACTTCATACTGTCTGTATGCCTCTGGCTGCTTTAGTGAAAGTTGGTTTTGGGGAGCCAGTATCCTGGAGCAACTCTTACTGCTCTTTACTTTCTGGTCATTTCCACCCACAAAAGTAAGGCACCTTATATGTGTCTCTGTGTGATGTGCTTATGAATTTAGGACTTCTAACTTTTCCCTGACTGGCTGTTTCTGATTTTTCTTGTATTTTAATCTTTTTTTTTTTTTAGAGTGTCCAACACACAGAAAGTAATTTGCAGCTGAAGTACCCAAGACTTCATAAGTTTGTACAGATGTTCATCTTGCCATGCTTTCCTTGTGTATTTTTTTCTAACAAAAGAGTCTTTTTTCATTCCTTAGTTTGCAAATAAAATGGCAAAGAAGGTCATAAAATTAATTAAGTAAATCAAAAGTTTTACTTGATGGAATGGTCACGGACCTGTTGTTTTTCTCAGTTGGTAGAACTTACAACTTCTTTTGTTGCGTGGTGTTTGGGGTCATTAAATACCCAGAGGGGTCAGGCTCAGGCTCAGCACTGTGCTGGCTCTGCTGTGGTTGGGGAGTGTGCCTGCTATCTGTCAGTAACCCTCTGTTGGGATTCTTGTGCCAGAGACAAAGTTATGTAGTGTTAGGTAAATCCATTACTTGCTAATCCCAAGATTATCCAGTGAAGGAATACGTGGCAATAGATAGAGTGAGGGTGGAGATGTCAGTCAGCTGTCAGTGGCTGAGTTTAAGATGGCTGAGGGGCAGTTATGATGGAGGTACATGGAATCATGAATGCTGCAGGAGGAGCAAAGGAACACAATGAACAGTCACCCTCTTCCATGACAAGCCCAAAAAAGTGCAGAATGAAACTGTCAGGTGGCAGGTTCAAGCCCCATGCAGTGCATGTCTCAGTTGCCATGGGAAGCACAGATTGCTAAATGTTTCCATGAGTTCCAGGAGTTATTTTATAGTTAATGGAAAAGAAACAGAAAGTGAGGATTATTGAACATAGCAGTACTTACAATACTTGTTGCTCTTAGTATTGCTAAACTGTGAACTGTTGCTCTGTGGAGTTTCTGCTTTCCAAGGTGTCCGTGCATTGGGCTCAGCACCCTGTGTTGGGAGGAGCTTGGAACTTGGCAGGAGCTGGGCTAACATGGAGCTGGGCAGGAGCTGGGTGAATTCAAGTCATGGAAGCTAATAGCCAAGACCACAGCTCGTCGAGCAGCTAATCCCTTAGGATCTGTTGGTAGACATTATGTGCTGCTTGCTGAGGCATCCCAGAGATACGTATCTGACAGTAATAAGTTTTACATATTAGAAATGCATATGTTGTCATGCAGTCAAGACCCTTTGCTGCTGTTCCTTGATTTTCAGTGTTTGAGTCATAAATAGTTTTGAATATGTCAATATCATTAATTTTGAAGACCCTTGATAATCTAATTTAATTTTCTGCTGAAGTTATATTCCTGTTGGGATTTTTTTTTCCTTTTCCTTTTTTTTCTTTCTTTTTTTCTTTTTTTTTTCCAAAACTCACTTTCTGGGTGTTGGAAAAATCTGACTCTTTATTGTGATGCAATAATGTAATAATTTCTTTAAGATTGGAATGCTATTAGAAGGTTTGGTATATGCTATTGAAAAGTTAGGTTTTCCCTGTTTTTTTTTTTTCTCCTGAAGGAAAAGGTATTTAATTTAAACAGTATTAATGTTTCTTTTAGACAAGATTCTCTTTCTTTCCTGATCTTGAAATTGTTCGTAACTATCAGCAGTAAATGTCAAAATTATGCTTTGTAAGGCTTGAGAAAAATCTGTTATCAGATTAAATATTATTTAGAATTACAACTGTAATAAAAATTATGATAGAATCATATGAGTATACAATGCCTCTGTATATTTTCTCAATTTTATTTTTACGTATTAAATTGCTAAACATATTTTATTCTCCAAGCAGCACATTTTTTTGTCCATTCAACTCTTTTGTGTTAATTATTAGATACAATTGGCTGACAGATGTAGGTAATAATAATTGGCTCATAGATAATTTTGAAATTTTACAAAGAAAATATCCGTGTTATTTATTTAATAACAATTGCTTGCTAAATTAAGTGTTTTCACCCATCTGTTAACAATTTGTGCCTTTAATGACTGGAAGACTTGCCTGAACTTATTGTTTGCTTCCTTGGATATGCAAACTTGAAAAAAAGGATTTATATTTTTAGCATCTAGCTCATTACTTTGAACTCGGCTACAATAGATACTGATTTTTAATTTTATGTCTCTGTGACATTAATGATAGTAGAACTCAAATGTGTCATCAGTACTGTATTAGAGAAGACTTAGCTTTTCATTTTTATCCATTTCAAAGTAATAGAATAAAAACAATGGCTTCTCTTTCTGTTTACGCTGATATTTAGTGATTTTGAGAAGACAAGTACATTTTTGTGAAATTTTAATCCATGGTAATTTTCAACCTTCATACATGCATGTGCTTCCTAGTTTTAACACTACATATTTTTTGTAGAAAATCATGGTCAGTGTACATGAAAGATCTCAGACTAATAGTGATGGATCAAACTATTCCTCTAGGCTGTCAAAGAACTTTTCCAGGTAGCAGAAAAGGTCTGTGCCACAGCTGTGCAGTGGCAGTCCTGCAGTGTGCTGTGGGTGATTGTTCCCTTGGTGCTGTGTTTGAGGAGCAGCTGTGCAGGTGGGCTGCTCGAATTCCCTTCCCCTGGAGTTCGCAGCCGGGCGATGATTGAGTGCGGGATGTGCCGGGCTTGGAGGCTCATCTTGTGGTGAGCACTGTGGAGCAGCTCCTGGGGGGTAGGTTGGGAGGGGTGTGACATTTCCTTCAGCTTCCTGGCATTCTTGTTAGTGCAGGTTCAGCTAAACATTACAGTAAGTGCTACAGGTGGAGAATAATAGTTTATCAATAGACAACTTTTTTATCAAATTGCAATTAATGTTGTAGAGGGGAAGAGAAAGGTGTTAAAACTTTTTTTTTTTAGATTTCACTATCCAAATTGTACAGAATAGAAGGTATTAGAGAATCATCAGAGGCTACTGCGGTCACCCTGTGTTGTGTTTAAATACTATTCCAGTTGGAAGGTCAAAAGACAGGCATCTGTGCAGGCTAATTTCAAATGCAAGTGTTTGGAGTATGAACACTGTTAGGTTCAGCTTGGCTTTCGAACAGCATTCTTTTCTTGCCTATTTCTTTTAGTACTGTGGCTGAGTTTTATTATTGCTAGAAGAATTGGCAAGAATTCTGGCAGACTGGGCAGATTTCTGCCATAGGCTGATCTCTAAATTTTGAAAAGACTTTGCTGTAGGTGATAAGATATATTTCATGAGGTTTTAAAATTTTTTTTAGTTATGTTCAAGTTGCCTACAGAAACACTCCGTATAACACAAGGTTCACTTTGTTCTCCTACAAAGTATCTGAAGTGCATAAAACCTGTGTGATTTATAACCTATGCAACATCTGTTAACTCTGAAGATTATAAAAACAGGTAAATTTGCAGCCAGTTGCAGGAAGTTATTGATGATATGACAAGTGAGGGATGGGAGGAATTAAATATGCATTTATTGAAGACACAAATTGCATACATTCTAGAGTACTGAGGGAGTTAACATAGCTGTTACTAAAGAAAATGCAGTTCTGCTTTTGCAGAAGTGTTTTCCTGAAGGTGTAAGTATGAAAGGGTGAATGGTGGGTGTTGAAAAGGGGCAGGAGAGACCCGTAAGGAGAGAGGAATATGAAAGAAATATTTGCAGCTTATTTATATGTAGTAAAGAAAAAAAGTAGTATTCCCCCTTATGCAGGGGCCAAGATAGAGTGATTTTTTTATTTCTTTGATTATAGAGCACTGTAGCACTACTGGTTCTGAAATATCTCCTGACATTTACAGTTGTATGTTAGAAACTATCTGTGTTCTGTCATGGGCAATCTACATTTTTGGATGCACCTATTAGTGCAGAAATAATGATATAAACTCAAAAAATGTAGGATATATCTCACCAAAAATAGAAAAACTAAATGCAAACTAGCTAGTTCAGGATGGTAATTGTAGCCTTGTAGACCTGTAAGTCTGTAGCTGTCCATGTGTACCTTTATCCGGGTGTAAAGTATTTGAAAATCAGGCCAATAACCTAATTGACACCATTAATTAAAACTCACAAATGAACCAAGATCTCCCCTGCCCTCCTTTGAAGTCAGTGAGTCAGTGAAGAGTCAGCCATCTTTGCCTTCTCTGCAACTGGTGGGATGTTTGAAAGAAGTTATTTTTGACTAGGATTCTTGAGACACATCATCATTTTCCTTCATTTTCTTTTGTCATTGCATGGTCTATTGCGACATGAGGTGGTACTGATGGAAACTGAATCATCACACGTTTACATAATGCTCTATATTGAGGAATTCTACTTAGCTATTGAATGATAACGTGTTAATAATATGTAAAAGCAGCCCAACAAATGGTATTTTCAGGCCAACATGTAAATTTAGGTTATATTTTGCATCTCTCTGCTCATAACTATTTTGCTGGCTTTCATGACTTTTGTTGTGATGCTAACTTAGGCAAACAAAAGACAGCCAAAGTCACATACCTTCATTAAGGTGAGTCCTTATCTCAGTTTCCTAGTTCAGGAAAGAAATGGTTTGCTTCATCCACTCCATTTGGAAGGGCATAATTCTTTTATATGGGTTTATGGTGCAGGTGCAGTTGCAATATATTTTTAATGCAATTATCTCTGATAAATATGAGAGTACATACTTTTCATCCTGCTTTATTTTGTGTACTGATATGGTGCTCCATTTCTAGGGCTGCTTAATGTTCACCTGTTGAGATTTCAAGAAATATTTTCAAGACAGTAAAAATCCTGATTACTGTCTGCATGAAATTTATTAAAAACAAGCTTTATTCACCTCCTTGTTTTCCAGTTTTGGATGCTCTCCTGAAATATGAGCAGAAATGAGCATTACCATTGGCCTTGGTAATGAACAAGCAGTGCAAAACTGTGGGCTTAGGTAGGGATGGGGAGAAACTTGTCAAGGTGGAAAGCATATGATGGCACTAAACTACTATTATGTATTAATAAAACAAATCTGTATGAACTGATCTGTATTTGTATCCTTTCACTACATTCCTTCATAGTTTCCTGTTATTTTTCATCATTCTATTCATATTTTTCTGTTATTCTCAACTCTTTCAAAGCTGAAGTTCACTTCTGTAATGCCCCACTTGGGCTACATCTCTCTCCTGTTCCATATTATACCTTTCTGTCCCCCTTTCTATTTTCATCTTTTTAACACATGCTGTACATTTGCTTTGCATCTGTGATGCTATAAAGTCTGTTCAAAACCAAAATAGGACAACTAGATTTTTACTGGCAACATATTTTATTTTTACTTTGCTCCAAAAAAAGCCCAAGAGGAGTATTGACTTGTAGAGGCATTATTGCATTGTTGCCAGAATAAATTTAATTTTGAAAGTCCGTGTACATCTAAAGAGCAGTTCCTTATCTGTGCAGTGTCTAAATTAAACTTCAATGATTTTATTGCGAAATGGGTTTTTTTTCTGTTGATTTTTAATGAACAGTCTTAATTGTAAGAATAAAATGTGGACTTTGTAGGTTATATAGATACTGTGTTTTTTTCCATGATTATAACTTCTGTTTCATGTTAGAGACCTGGATTATGTTTGTAATTTATGGCCATTGGTGTAAGAAATTTTCTTTTGAATATTTTCTGATTTCTAGGCCATGGCTCAGGTAGAGTACTTGGGGTGAAATTGGTTTCAGCTCCACCCGAGTACTAGTGATGAATGGCATGAATGTTACAGTTCTTTGTGAGTATTTTATCACAGAGAATTCAGAAAAAAATGCAGTTTTAGTTACTAAAAATGTTTTGGGAACTCTTGAGGGAGTTTTCTCAAATCAGCCTGCTTTGAGGGAAGGCTTAAGAAGCTTACGGTGATTTTTAGAGTTCTAGATTTTTAGGGTCCTAATTTTTCACAATTTATCTATTTTAATTATATAGAAATATAATGTGTGCATTCTTGCAAGTTAATATCCTCCATGGGTAAGGTGTACCATAAGTACAGTATTCTGCCCCCATGTCTATCTGGAATTTCTCATGCTGTTACCTGTATCTCTTGCCTCTTGTGCACCTCTAAGAAAGGTCTTGCTGTCAGGTAGCAGAAGATGCAGTTAGATCTCTCTTTAACCATTTCTTTTCTAGGTTAACAGTCAGTTCTCTCAGCCCCTCCCCACACTCACATGCTTCAGTCCCCTGTTGTGGTGGTTCCCTATTGGACTCACTTGTCAATGTCTCTGTTTTACTGGGAGGCGTGGAGTACAGTGGCCTTACAAGTGCCAAATAATAAGAATAATGACTTCCCTCAACTGCTGGGTACACCCACTCTGGTACACAGCTGGCTGCCTCTGCCACAAGGATGTACTGCTGGTTTAAGTTAAATTCTCTTTCCACTGGGTCTGTTTCTGTAAGTTTCTTTCCAGCCAGCGAGCACCCAGTCTGCTTGTGTGGACAGGACTGTGCCATGCCAGGTGAACAGGGCTTTACTCACTTTTGTTGAACTTCATAATGGCTTTTTCTGTCCTTATCTCAAGGTTGAGAATGAACCTTATCCCGAGGTTATTGAAAATGGCAGCCCTGCTCTCCAGGGTGCTGAGCACTCCTCGCCTTGCTGTGCCCCTAAGTCAGCGAGGGTTAATTCTGTTTTGTCACCCAGGTTACCAGAGGGGCATTAAGCAGCCCCTGTCACCCTGGCTGGGTGTGGGGAATATGCCTGCTCCCCCCGCCCAGCAGTCCAGGCACAGCACAAAGCAGCAGGTTTAGTAGGTCGTGGAGAAGTGAGGTTGTGAGTCTGTATTCACAGGTGAGGGGGAGGCATGGGGGAGATCTAATGGTGCGTGGGAGGGGGAACCTTAAAGGAGTTCAACAACTCTTGCTTTAGGCCTAAGTGAGTGTGGGAGTCGTGTGGTATAACTTGTGATTAGACCTAAGTAGTGTTTGTCTTGGTGTGTTAAGCTATTTTCTGAATCATGGCATTTTCACAGGAATGTCTCCAAAATTTGGTGCTCATTGTTAAGTCAGTGATGATGATAAAAATAGATATCAAACTCATTTCCATCAGTTCCAGATCCTGCGTGGCATCTGATTTCCAGCCCAGAGAGCAGTAGGAATTAACTCTTCCATCAAGACAGCTTAAATGCAGATTTAATTTAATTTAAAAATAGCTACTCAGTCTTCCTCACTGCTCCCCCATAATTGTTCTCTATTCAGGGTGTGTTTTTTTATATTTTTGCATGCAGTCTGGAGAGAAGCAGCGGGCTTCCTCTGTAGATAGGGCTGGACATAGATGGTTATTAAAGCACTACTAAATATTTTAACATAAAGCATATTCTATTAAAAAGAACAGGAACAATCTTTTGGAGGAAACAAAGCTGTTCCCAACTGCAGGATGACAACCCATTCTTTCTTATTCCAATCTGCCTTTACACTTAAAACTTTCCTGGTCCCTGAACTAGAGTGTTGAATTTTCAGTTTTCTTCTGAAGTAGAGCTTTGATCAGGTAAGATGATGCTCCATCATTGGAATTGGTCAAGGTCAGGTTGAACAGGGCTTTGAGCAACATGGAAGGTGCCCATGCAGAGGAGCTGGACTACATTTTCTTTAAAGGCTGCTTCTGACCAAACCATTCTATAATAATATAATGTACAACAGGTCTGTTTTAAGGTACAAGAGAATTGTCTGTGTTTAAATCAGCAGTTCAGGTTTTGCTTTCTTTGTCTTGCATGCCTTCCACCAGTTTGGTTTTGGTACTGTTGATCTGTTTTCTTTAAAATGAAACCAGTCTTGGATTGAAATGAAAAGCTGAGAAATTCTTTGCTCTGTTTTAATTTTTCATGTTCCCCTTCGCTAGGGGCATCTATCAGAAACTATACCTGGTTGTCTAATATTTTCTTTTCTGATCTTAAACAGAAAGAGTGTGTTAATGTGCTGAGAAAACAAACAAATACAGAGCCAAAGGGCCCCATTCAGTTTCTGTCCGCAGCAGGACAGTCTTCACTCACTTAATGTTACTCAAGCAGCTAAAAACTGAAATCTTATGTATTATGCATACAAGTAGTTAATTTTTAAGATGGTAGAAATTGCTTAAATAAGGACCAGATTTCATAGGAACTTAATGGCACTTCAGTGACACAGACAGATTTTATTCTCTGTTGTTTCACTGAAGAAACGTTTGCAGGAATTTTGCTGTGTAGGAAGAAGAAAGATATCAAGAGTTTTGTAACTACCTGTAATTTTAGTCAAATAATTTTTTTCTTCCTCTTTAATAATGAATTATAACACCTGCAGGAAAAAAGCTCCAAAATTAATAATAAAATATTCAAATTTAATAATCAAATATTCAAAATTAATAACTAAATGTTCAAAATTAATAATTTTAAAAGTATATTCAAAATTTATGACATTGTGTATGGCACCTAGTATAGAGCAATTACATTCTTATTTTGAACACTTTACAAGGCATTGTAATCTATGCAGTTTTGATAGGAATGAACATCTTTTTCTGAAGAGCTCAAGTTGCATAAGATAGCTGTAAGATACTGTTTAATAGTACTGGTAGTGGAATCCCTTTCACTTGATTTAAAGGCTTAATATGAGGCTGGCTTCAGCAAGTACTTTGGTGCCTGGTGCAGAGTGTGGGCTTAAGTGAGGAATTAGTCTGGTTAAAACAGCAGATAAGCAAGGGTTCTTTTTGGAGGCATCAGCTTCCAGTTTGAACACTTAGAAATTTGCCTGTTCTTGCTATTCCCCACCTGCTCTGTATGCATCAATTGCATGGCAAATTTAAGTGTCTCCAAGCAGGAGACCACAGTTCTCTAAGGTAGGGTGGTTGCTTGTTCCACCTGGGGACTAGAGATATAATGTAAATCTCTAGGTTGCTTTCACCAAAGGGTGAGCATTGGTCTTCTGCTGAGCTGTTGGGGTCTCAGGCTCTCTCCTCTGAGCTTTGGGTTTAAATTAGATGCACTGACAAAAACAAACCAATTGACATGTGTGGGCCCAGCAGCATCCTGGTTTGTTGGTTCAGATACAGGTGTACAGGTGTTACTGCTGTAACTAACATTTCTGCTTAGACCATGGAAGATAACAGAAAACAAATATTGCCAACAGCAGTTTAGATTCAGTTTCATGAACATCTACTACCAATGCACACATGAATCTTCTATAATAGTTCTAGATAAATCATGTAGCCTCTCATCTTCAGCATACTTAAATCCCAGCAGAACTCTTGGTTATCACTTAGACCTGTTGACATTTTGGTATTTAAATTAGTAGTTTCTTCAAAAATTGTAATTTTTCTTCATTATGGAAAAATAGCAGTATCTTCTTAGGGTGCAGCTATCACCAACATTATCTGCAACCAAGACTGCAGAACCAAGTAAAACAAATGACCAGTGCAAGATAAATAAGCCTCAAACCTTCCTCAGACAGGGAAACAAAGATCTGTGATGTTATCATTCTATGATTTTATTTACAATTTCAGGAACAGGTTGTTTTACATTAATACTCTCTCTCCCTACCCCCCCCAATCTCCCGTGGAACACCTCTTAATTTGTCATTGTATTTTTGCATTTGAGGGGAGTTATGAGTCTGCAGATCTTAGGTGTTCACTCCTGGGGAACCTATTTCAGATGTTCTAATTTCCTTTTTTCCCCCTCTTTATTAGTGTCGCTGAGGTTGGTTCTCAGAGCACAGAAGGATTTCTCTTTTGACTCAAGTAGCCTCTTGAGTCATGCAGGTTAATCCCATTAGTTTATTACTGTCTTCTGTTTTCCTCTTTGTTAGTGCACCTGATTGTTCTCAGTAGTCTTCTGTTGATTCTCTTATTTCTAGCAAAACCTCAGAATCAATTCAGTCTATATAAAGAACATAATACAGTTTTTGTGGAGCTCATAAGGGTGCTAGCTTCATAGTTATCTCTGTTCCAAAACTCATTTTAATGCTTACAGGAAGTTTAAATTTCTAATCTTGATTCTGTATTAACACAATGAATATTTGAGGTTAAAAAGTGAGATCACATAATAGAGAGAATCTGTGTTGGCGAGTCATTTAGATTAAGGAAAGCTAACCATTTTGCTCAAAGTACAGTTTTTTGAGGTATTGGGTGTACTATCTGCATATTGGATTTGTCTGTCTATGAAACTCCTCTTATATAACTATCTGGGAAACATTGCTTTAAAAAATGCAGCACCTCAACCAGTAGATTAGAAAAGTTGTTCAGGTTTAGTAAATCAGGAAAATTTAGAATTGTAGTGACAAAAATATTTGCTTTATTAAAAAATACAAAGTTTTAACCCTTTGGTAGGCTGAAGTAGGTTATATATGTCACTTATTCCTAGGTCTTAGTGTATTCTGCCTTGACATACAATATTTTTGTTCAAGAAAATGTTTCAGCAGGCAGTCTGTATTTAGAGTTCTTAGAAAGTAATTTCCAGCTGTGCTCTCCAGGCTTAAAAGGGCGTGATAGAAGGGAAGCAATACCAACACCCTATGAGAGAGTCAAGGATTTGCCTTTATGTTCATGAACCTATATAAAGAGGTAGAATTATCAGCGGGATGAGAGGTTCAGGAATGGTTGTAGGACTACAGTTCCCTCCTCTAGTTTGCTCCCTGGCTGTGCTGAGAAGTGGCTGGAGCAGCCTGTGGTGCTGCTGAGAGGGCGATGCCTTGGTGGCTGCCCCAGCCCTGGCACATGGTGGTACAAGATACTTAGACTCTAGTTTGTTGAAAGCACAAATCTTCCCAAAGATAACAAAATGTTAAATATGCACTTTTAAGGGAGAGATGTCAGTTATAAATATATACTCACTAAATCTTTTAGAGTTTATACAGTTATAGTTTTACTCCAGAGCTTTAGGGTTGAAGCAGATGGAAAGCTGACATGCTTAAACTGGACCCCAGTCCCCAGAGTCTGTGCTAGCTGAGGGGTAAGCCATTGTTTTTGGTTAATTCCTGATGAGAAGACACAAGTACCTTACAGCCCGTGTCCCACTCACCTCTGATCATGACCACAGTGTTATTGACTGACTGTGCAAGAAATAGAAAAATGATCACACGAGTAAGTGCCTGAAACAATTTGCTACTCCCTGAATGAACAACTGATAGCATTTTTGTTGTGTTTCACTTGACAGGGTTTCTTTACTAACTAAAACTGACCAGTTGGAACGTGTGAGTTTCTCTGCAATATTTTAAATAAATCAGATCTTAAGCACCCGGGTATTCTGGGTATGATCTGTCTGCTTTTATGTCAACTGTCCTTCTGCTTGGTTTCATCA
The DNA here is from genome assembly GCA_013397295.1 of Polioptila caerulea. Lineage (NCBI taxonomy): Eukaryota > Metazoa > Chordata > Aves > Passeriformes > Certhiidae > Polioptila > Polioptila caerulea. Next base: position 1,898,887 of record VYXF01000459.1, read on the forward strand.
TGCTGTCCAGGGTAGCAGCATCACTCTTGAGAGTACACAAGTGTGGAGATTTCTAATATTATGTTGTTTGTGTAAATGACAAAAACTCTCAAACGGCACATACCCTGCCTGTGTTACAGCTTCTGCTCTTACATAAGAATGTAAAGCAGGAAAGCACTTGCAGGTGTTTCTGACAGAGACCTACTGTCCTTATGAAAATTGCTTTGGAAAACTGTGTAATTGCTAGAGCTTCCTTACTGTTAGAATAGCAACTAGGAGCATCTGTAGTAGTACAGCCAGCCCCTGAACCTACAGAAAAGCCCACTGTTTTGAAGTCCTGCTGAAGTGCATTGTCCCAAGACATTTTGTTAGGATTGCAGAAAATTTGGAGCAAAGCTGCAGATTTTAACAGATTGGCAGGAGGTGGCTGCCAGTCAGGGACACAGATGGAGGTATTTGGAGAAGCCAAAGCAGCATGGTCTTTCTGTTCTTTTCTTAAAACCATCAGAAGGATTAGATTTTTAGCACGTGAAGTGACTTAATTTAGATTTTGAGATCAAACACAGCAGGAAGAAACTGTATCTTTTTTAGTCATCATCCTCAGATTTTCTGTGGATTTAGGAGATCATAACCATATTTTAATTTTGTTTTGTTTAGACAGCCTGGGCCTTCGGATTATGTCTTTATGCCATAAGTGAACTACACAGCAGTTCTTGTATTTGTGGTATATGTAAATATCTGGTAATATTTGCAGCTTTTTTAATCTTGTGTTACCAAGAAACTTCTTCGGAGTTCACTATGGCAGTAGAGTGAATCTGTGATAATGCTTTCCTCCTTTTTTTTTCTGTGCAGCTTTAGGAAAGGGGTCAGATAATTAGTCTTATTAGACTTGCTCATTAGAACTTGTGGGAGTTCAGTATTAGTTTAATGGGTTTGTGTGCCAGACCACCATTAGGGATGCAGCTTAGTCACAGCAAAAAGTTGCAGGAAAATAAGGGCTAAGCATGGCTGCTGTGGCTCGTGGCACAAGCAGCTCTGTAAACACACCAGCACACAGGGCTTCATGAATTGCCTGTGCTGTCCTGCTGCTCAGCTCACCTTTGACCCCTCTGATCCATTTTTAAACAAATGCATGCAGGGAAAAGCAATTGCAGGCCTATTCTTAGTAGACTAAAACCTATTTGACATACTGTACTGTTAAAAGAGATGATTTCCTTTATGCCTTTACTAAGCTTTATGCAGTGTTTCAGTAAGCTTTTTGTTTCGATTTCTTATATGGTATTTTTCCTGTGCAGATACAGGGATATTCTCTACCTAGCAATGAAATGATTCACTTGGAATTTTGTGTTCAGTTATGAACATGTGATTGCTAAAATTAATCGGAGAATTAGATTAGTTTATTGTGAATAAACAAAAATAAGTGGCTACTAAAGTGGAAGGTTATTTGGCAAAGGTTGAAAAGTTCAGTTAGCTTAGTTAAAATGTTTAAGTCAGTGCCTTAAACTTATTGTGAGAACTAAAAGGAAGATAACTTAATTAGGAAGTCATAGAGGACTGGTTATAAATGGAAACAGTGGAACATCATCTTATGAAGGAAGAATCTGATACTGCATGAAATGCCTTGGTCGTTATTTTGTTAGTTTTATTGATCTTTCCAAAAAAGTAATGGAAAACCTGCTTAATTAAGCAAAATGTTGAAAACTGTGTAAATGAGAGTAGTCCTGCATTATCTTTGTGATAGGCAGTAGTGTAAAGGTCTAGGCTACCTGGTCATGGAGAATTGGATTAGATTAAATTAAATCCAGAAAGACAAAAAAGGAGAAAAAAAATCGTTGGGAAAAGCTGAATTTGAATAGATTATATAGCTGCAGTCTCCAGTCCAGCATCTGTAGCTACCTGGCTGATGGGGATTTTCACAACGGTAACAATCTTTGTGATGATTCTGTGATCAAAAAGGAAAATATATTCTTTTTGTACCATTCTTTTGTGTTTGATCCCACATGTTTAGTAGTGCAATTTAAATATATGAAGTATAATTTGAGCCTTTTAATGCATCTTTAATTTTAGATCTTAGAGGAAATTACGATTATTTGAACATCTGGTTAGACAAGTTTAATGATGTAGTTAATTCTTTGGAACAAGGATATGACTTCTTACCTTATTTTGGCCTGTGATTTTCATCCAGCAGTTCCTCAAACTCATGTTTTGCACCTATTCAGCAGTCTCTGGGTCTAGAGAAGTGTGTTGAAGTAAATTCAATGTATTTAATATCCAACTTTTCTTTAGTAATAATCCTCTGATTTTCAGTTTTTCTGGTATAAGACATTAATTTTATGTACTGTATTGTCGAGTGTTGTATACAAAGACATCCCTTGGAACTGACTGTAACTCTGAAATGTTTTAACATGCTTAAGGTGTTCCATTATCCTGTGTCATGCTTATCAATGTTTTGTTGCTTTTATAGATTATCTTTCTCAAGGGATTGATCTGTCTGGAATAGAAGTAATTGAAAATGACCTGCTTTTTATTGCAAGAGCTCGTCTTGAGGTGGAAAACCAGGCTAAAAGGTTGCTTGAGCAAGGTGTGGAGACTCAGGTAAAATACACTTTGTTCTTTACTTCCTTTCAAAACTAAAGCGTAAAAGAACTTGAGCTTGATTTCTTTTGCTTTGTGTAGCACTGTCTAGTGTGAATTAAAGAAGAAAAAATGTTACGTGAGAAATTCTCACACATTTATTTATTCAAATAAATTGACAAAACTGGTCTTGCATGGTATTTGCAAGAATAAAATTTTGCAGGATCTGACCCTGTAATTTGGAAGAAAATAGGTGGACTGTAAACACCATCATAAAAGCTTGATGCATTCAACACCATATACAGCACTGCTAATGTTGTCAAGCTTTATAGAGAAATATGAAAAAATGCAGTTTCTTAAAATTGTAAGAAAATTTCTGCATTTTAGCTGTACAGAAGTATATTGAAAACATTCGGAAGGTTTGCATTAAAACTTTTAAAAGCAGTTTAAACTTTGAGGTAAATATACACTGTAGGGAAGTAAAAATGAGTGTGTATAATTACATTAATTCATATTAAATGTAATTATCAACAGCTTAATAACTTGGCCACATCTATTAACTGTTTGCAGTATCTTTAGAGCCATTTTCTTGCCTTTGTAAAATTTAATGTTCTTTTGTGCATACTTTTTAATATTCTTCAAAACCTAAAGTATTTTAAATCCTCATTGCCAGAGTAAGAGGAGAAATCTGGTACAAGTTGCCATCAAATTTGGATCTTAAATTAGTGAACAAAGAGGCTTAGGGCAAGACATTTTTATGCTATTGCTTACCAAGTGTTTAAGTCAATATAGCATTTGTTTATACTGTTGAAGATTGACATGAAAATAGAATGTATACAGAATAGAAAACCTATTGAATAAATTGGCTTGATTAAACCATTGAGGATCAAAATTGTTGGTAGGTCTCAAACTTTTACTTAAATCTGTCATTTAAACTAATTTTCTGCAGTAAGAAGTCATGGTTGTGGTAAATACCTTTGACTATTTGCTGACAACAAAGTGGTAGGAAAAAACCACTCCATTTTTCACTTGATTACTATTCCAGTGTTGAAACTTCTGGCTATTTGAGCATGTTGCTAAGCTGTGATTGCACTTTTTGCAGGCTATGAAGCATATACGTTATTAAATAAAGATTGATGGAAGATAGGGCCTAAGAAAAAGCAAGTGGACATTTATTTTAAATGTAGCAAAAGTCTTCATCAGTGTGAACTCCTTCTAGTTTTTCATGTCAGATTTGACCTTCTCTGATAATTTTCTCTTCATATTAAGTACTAAAATGGAACTGACAAAGTAACCCTGGGGAAATCAATCCCACTCCACCTGAAAAATAGACAGATTTATTAGGTGTTCCAGGCTGTCTCCAGGTAATCAAGAGATTATTAAAGTATATGCCTGTTGTGCTTTAGCCAGAGGCCTGTTTCCAACAAATGGAAGAGTGTTTGGAAGAAAATTATTAGTGCTTAGTCATAGCAGAAATGGGGATGTTTTCATGAGGAGGTGTTGGGTTATGCATCACAGGTTTGTTGTTGGATATGATTTGTGAATTTAATGTTGAGAACAATAATTTGCTTTAGAAAATACACATGCAGGCATTGCCCAAGAAATCTAGAATTTGAAATGTGACTAGTGGATAGCATGTCTTTGCTTCCTGTTATTGTGTTTTACTGATGAGCTGATTTACATCTATACCTTCCAACCCCTGAGATTTCCTTAAAGACAACATGGGACCTTCATCTTTTCTCCTGCATTAGGTACTACAGAATTCCTCAGATGAGCTATCTTCCTGCCAGTATGTATTCTGCTAGCTGTCTGTACCTTTGAGAATAGTGCATCTGTATTTATCCAGGTGGTTCTTTAGTTATTTGATATTCATATTTGCAAATGCAGTTTTAGTTTCCACCCTTGTTTTCATCTGCTGTGTAAATAATACATGAGATCAGTTGCCTACAAAAGAGCAAGCTGTATTTCTATATTTCATGTAGTGCTCTTCAGCAGCACCTTAAGAGGAAAATTACCCTTGTCTCCTTTTAGAGTATTTCAGTGTCCGCCTAGAATAGAAGCAGGAAGTGGAAATATGTTTTAAAAAGTAAGACTGGAAGTATTTATTTTTAAACAAAAGTCATTAGAATTTGGTGAATGTCTTCTGTAGAATTCAGTTTTTTTTTTTTTCAGAAATGCTTCTAGAGGTTACTCTGACAAAAAGAACAGAGCTAAGAAGTCTAAACTGCTTCTTTTATCATTTTTATATATCCTCTTTCTTTTGGATAGAGACTATTTTTGTCATTTTTATTGTTTATTTAATGGTGTGTAAGTCACATGCTAATGAGCTGTGCACAGATTCCCCCCAAAAATGTTCAACAGTAGCACATGAAAGCAGATACTTATACCTAAGTAATATACTGTCTTTTTCTGTTCAGTGTAATTCATGTTTTTATGGCATGTCCACCACTGTGATGTTTGTGTATTTCTCAGAAAAAAATGAAATCTCTTCCCCCTTTGGAAATGTGGCATTAGCCATTGACTGCTTTAGAAGTGAAGCCTTCCACTCCTGTTCCTGGTGGAATCTTAAAGCAGCCATCTGGGTAGAAAATAGAAGTGTCTGTCAGTGTGTCTAGACTTAACAGGTTCTCATAGAGCTGAAAACCACACTTGTCTTCCTAATCCTTTTAGAAAGAGTAAGCTCTCTTTGTGTTGTTGACAAAAGTAATACAAATAATAGCAAACTCGACCACATGATACCAGTGGCTACAGGTAGGTTTTTTATTGTTCTGTGTGCTTTGTTAGGCACTCCTAGTGTACATAGCACAGAGAGATGGTCTTTTGTGTCCCACAGAACAAGTTAAAGAAAATGCATTCTAACCCCATCTTTATTTCTAGTCCTAAACTCCTTGCTAGCTTTCCTTCATACTGTAAGCAGGCTAATGGCAGCTTAGGAAGCAGGAAAGACTGCTTTGGCAGAGATGCATCAGGAATGTGATTAAGAGCTACCCTGCTAACAGAAGGGTCAGCAATGTTTTCTACTTTAAAATTTTAGAAAAGAAATATAAATGCATCTTGCAACCATCTGAAACATCCCCATCATTTCTTTTGCTCCCACGATGAACCCTAGGCTGAAGAATCTAGATTTGCTCTTGGTACCACTTCACCCCTGTTTTCAACAACAATATTATGTAAAGCAGATCTGAATAATAAGAAATTACTGGGGAAATGAGAAATTTGTTAAGATTACCATAACTAGTTCCAGGTAGAACAGTTTTTCCAGACACAGTTTTGTGTCTGCTGTACTTAAAAATGAGAAAACCTTCTCTGCAACCTAGCTCATGCTTCAAACTCTTCCATGTATAGTGCCATGCCTGGTGTGGGACTTACAGCCAGGGATAACCAAACTTAGCTCTACCTGGTAATAACAACATTGGTAGCTTTAGGAGCCAGGCTGTGTGTGTGCAGAAAAGAGCTGCATTTCCATCTCCTCCATCCTCTTAAAAGGTAACCTTAGTTCTGAACTAGGTTCAGTGCTTTAAACAGCAGCTATGGGTCTCTGTGTGAAAAGGATGGATTTTTGCATGTGTGAAGTACATTAGGAACCTTTGTTCTTGCTTGTGATTTTACTGATACAAATTGTAATAATTAGGATATAGGTTGTAAGGTATCAATGGTATCACTAATTTGTATCAGAATCCAGGGTATCAGAATTCAGATTTCCCTGGGTTTGCACTTTAAACAATTTGTCCTTCTTTGTGTTACTGAAACATTTTGTATCTTTGACCATAGAATAAAAATTTTCCTTCCTTGTCTCCCAGAGTAATCTGTAGATGTCTGACTAGTTGTTTTGGTTTTTGGGTGTTTTTTGGTTTTGTTTTGTTTTTTTTTTTTTTGTTTGGGTTGGGTTGTGAGGGTTTTTTTTGTTTTTTATTTTTAGATTTTAGAGAATTTACATGATGTTTGATTGTCCAATTTCCCTTATAGAAGGTGTGGACAAATCTACTTATCTGCCTAGCATGGATCTGGAGAGAGTCAAATTCACTGATAATTCATTGAAATTGTTCTGGTGATCATGTAAAGAAGTGTCTTAATCATGTTAGAGAAAGAAGAACATAGGTGTAAGCCTAATAAGTATCCTTTGTTAAATTGTGCTGTTTTTTTAAAAATACATAGATTTTTTTTTTTCCAAAACGAAGAGCTTTGCTAATTATAACTTTGCAGAATAAAGAAGAGGGGAAAATAACGTAGAGAAATAAACCCTAAACTCTACTTCTGACACTTGTTCGTATGCTGTATTTGTATACAAAGGATAAACAGGTAAACAGTATGATCTCAACAAAAATTTCTTCGTTATTCACAGAGTAACATCTTTGTACAGTTGTTATTTTGGGCATATTTGGGGGCATTTTGAGTTTTCATATTGTAATTCACTGAGAGGAATTTGTTTTGTGAGTTATTCTGTTTTTCTATTTTTTTTCATACTGAACCTTTTCCCTCAGTTGTTGGCTCTGGAACAAGAGCAGCTTTTTTTTTTACATTAAAAAATCACTAACTAGATGTATATGCATAAGTGTTCTTGACTAATGCTATTTAGTGCCTGAGAAAAGTGATGGGTGGATGAAATGTCTGCATAATTAACCAGTTGTCTGGAGGTGATTATCCAGGAGTTGCTCAATTTATCTCAGTTCAAGGTTCCCTAAGCTAGATGCTTGTCTAGTACATCTTGCAGTGTTGTGGCAAAATTGGTGAAATTAATCTGAGATCTCTCATAGACCAGCATTTAATCTCTGGTCAAGGATATCTAATAGGTCTTGTTTCTTATCCCCCACGGGATTAGAGGGGAAAGTACATAGATAATTGACCAGTTTTCCAAACAGAATCATCAAGAAGTTGCATAATTTATTTAATTTCAGGGACCTCTGAGCTGAGTGCTTATCTACCACAGCTTGCAGGATTATGGCGAGATTGGTGAAATTATTCTTAAATCAATCATAGGTCAATGTTCAATCTAATGTCATGGATCTTCAGCAATACATGCACTTACTATCCTGTGGCAGCATTTTCCAGTTGTGCAAACACACTGCAAGGTGTTTAAGATATTCAGACATTAAGAATAGTTGGCATTGGGCTCCATTTTTCACTTTTTTGATGAAGCATGGAAAAATATAATAGTGTTACATTTTCTGATTGCTTCTAATTATTACTGCCAAAAGTGTGGATGGCTCTTGGGGCTTGACTTTCTGGGCAGGGTGTGATCTTGAGTTTCTCAGTTTCTTTCAGTCCTGCCTACTTTAGCAAGGGTGTTGCACTGAACCATCCTTTTTTCTAGATTCGTTCATGACATTTAAACACTTTGATTTGAATCAAAGTATGCCTGCTGGTTTTTTGCAGGTTTAGTGTCATCTTCAGATGAATGCTTCATTGTGAAATGGACTGTGCAAGTGCATGAATATGCTTTTCTAAAGTTGTCAGCTCTGTGGAGATGTGCTTGATGGTAGAACAAAGTCTGATGTTGTAGTGGGATGTCATTTCGTGTGCCCTGTGGTTGTGTAGGGGCCTCTTTATTGTTCAGCTTTAGTTCATTTAGCTTAGAATCTGTTACCTTACCCACACTGATGTACTGTGCTAGTCAAAAGCACAATTTTAGTTTCCAGATGTTTTTGCCTACCCTTTGCTGGTTTCACATATTAGCTATCATATTTTGTCATACTTTTCAAATAATACAAGCCTTTACACACTTCAGCATGTCAGTGGGATTGATTGCTGTTACGTAGATGTACATAACTGCATAATTACAAAATTATCATTAGAATAGCAAATAAAGTAGAAAAAAAAAAGAAAAAAGAACCCTTCCAATCTGGCTCATAGCCATTCATCTTTTTATCCATATACTGTTGGTTACCCTCATAAAAAGCTTGGAATAACTTGAGTTAAAATGCTACTAGAGTATGCCTTTTTTAAGTAAAAAAAGTAATCATTGCTTCTTTTTTTTCCTTTTCTTTTTATTCTGACATTTATTTCTATCTTGAAAGCTAGTAGTTGGAATTTAACCTCATTACTGTCAAAAATTTAACCAATATAGTACACTTTAGGCAGTAGTTGTTACATTTCCTTATTATACCACAATCTTGATTCCCTGCAGGAGAGCCTGGTGGAAACTAGGCTGAGACAGTTATTTCGTAATAAAGCGATTGACTATAGTATGATATAGAAATAGAAGGCATTTCTGATTATTCAGTTTGAAGTCAATTATTTGAATCTAGAGTAAGAAGACTGAAGTCTTATCTGTAAAGAAGAAATTTGAACCTGCTTGCTACTTTTGGCACAAGATGAGGGTGGTAGCTATAGTTGACTTTAAATCATCTAGTTTTGTTTAGTAAAAATGGAGTATGAAATCCAAAGCTTTTTATTTAACTTCATGTTAACCACCCATTTTACTGCTTCTTCTAATGCTAATATAGACAGAGAAGATTTATTCCAGCATGTTATAGCTGTCATATTGGCTTTTGTTGTGAAAGATCACAATGGCATTTGAGTCTGTTTAATTAAAATCCTACTAACTTACACTGTTTCTGTTCTTTCTTTTAGAGTAGCTCTGTATACATATGGAGAATTTTCACTTAATTTGTTTAAATGTCTTCACAAGTTTTACTCTATCCTAACCTTTAAGTTTCTTTGTCGTAGAAATATACTCATGTTGCATTATTCAATTTTAGTTTTCATCTTCAGTCTTATGGTTTTCATGATCTTGTTAGCTTGCTAAATAAGATTCCTTCATCATCTGGCCATCTGGTGCATGGCACTACTGAAGGAGTTTTCTATAAATCTAAATTATTTTTTCTTTGAACTGTTCTATTAAGATGCAATGCAGCAATGTATGGCTCAACTAACAACCAAAAAATATCTTCCAAGTATATATTAGTTATATCCTACATCTGAATGGCAAACTTCATGGGGAATAACCGAGCCTTATAAAATTTTCCCTTTACTATTCTGGTCTAAAAGGAGTTTGTTTTATCTTAAAGTATGATCTAATGGAACTGAAGTGTTAACCACGCCTCAGTAATTCAAAATCACCAAGCTAAACACTAAGCATGAATTTATACCTCTGAACTATGGATTAAAATAAACCACAGATTTCTCAGCAGCATAATCGGCTGATACTGATATAACCTAGAATATCCTTTCAGTTTCCATAGGAACAGATGATAGAATGTTTTGAATCTTGGAATAGCTAAAATGAATGTCTGACTTCAATATAGTTCACTTTTACTTTGCAGCTTGCAACCTCTTCATGTAAGGGCTAAAAATGTGCATTAAAAAAGGATGGTGGAATATTGGCATAACACATATTAAAGTGGTTTTAGGAGCAGTAGTAATGACAATGACAAAAATAGTACTGCAAGTAAAAATAAGGTGCATAACTCTTCAGGTGTTAGCTCTGTATTTCATTATACAGGTGCAAAAGGTGTTTTCAATTCCCTAGGAAAAGAGAACCATTAATTATTCCTTTGTAAAATGTTTCACAACAACAACAAAAATTTCTTTTTGGTCATCTCTAAATTTCATGTCCAGCCATTGTTTACTCTTACTGTGTTGCCTTGTACTAGATGTATTTTCTGATTGAAATCATTTGTAGAACACAAGAAAACTTCATGCAGCCAGAAAGAAAAGATCAGCAAAATTTAAATGGAATATGTAGTGTGTTATTTAGGTGACTATATCAAAAGATGGTTATTGAAGAACAGGCAAGGAAACATGCCAGCTGGAGTAGTACCTGTTTTGTTAGATGCTTGACATGCTTTAACAGGTCATGTTGCTGAATCAGAGGAGATATGCTCTAAGTGTAAAAACATTAGCAATATTTATTTATTTATCTCTTTGAGATAAATGGATGTGTATCTCCAGTATTGATGTAGAGGGAAAATATGGAGATCTTGTTAACAAACCATTAGGAATCTGAGTGCCCATAACATGAAGCATTGTGCATGCAGGTAGAAATGATAGTGTGTGATTGATTGTTCAGTACTTGGGCTCTTTTCATTTTTTATACCTCATTTAAGATGCAACATGTTCTCTATTTAAGATCTTTGATGCTTAAACATTTTATATGAAGAAATTAGGACGGTGCTGAAAGTAAAATTAAAACAAAAAATGAAAAAAGAGTGAAGCAAAATGGCAAGGAGGTAATAATTGGTGATAGTTTCTCTTTTCACTAAAACAGGTTTTTGAGAGAATTGAGCTGCACTGTGCTAATATTGTTCAAATAGTAACTTTTTTCAAGTATCTATATTCTAAAACTATTTTAACTACCATTAATATAGAAGACTCATGAGAGCTGTAGTTATTGGAACATATGGGCAAGTTCAATAGCAACATTTTGAAAATAGAAGATTTTAAAATAAAAATAATTTCTAGGGTTTTCCTGCTCAGAATATTTTTTGCTGTTGTAAATGTGTGGAAGACCCTCTGTCACATATTACATTCTGTAATTCTTACATTCAATATTGATCCTTTTCCATTAATGATTTAGTTTGCAATTTTGCAACATCCTTTAGAAAATCCCTCACAAAGTGTGTAGTAGATGTTTTAGGCAAGTATTAGCAAACCTCATTCCACAAGTGGGCAAATACAGTGAAGTTCTGAATGACAAGAAGTAAGCAGGTAGGTTCTTAACAAGTATTTGAGTTTGCAAATTTCTATGCTTTAGTGATTATGCAACACTGGCCCTTTTTAAGAACACTGGCCTTGTTTCATAAAAACACTTTTTTCACCTGTATGAAAATAACATTATTTTCTTAAATCCTGGAAGCTTCTATTTTCTCACCAAGTAGTATCTTCAACTGTAATTATTCATTTGTTGAAATATTTTTAGGTCAAGTAGAAAAAACATTGTAAAATAAATATAAGCTTTAGTTCTTTAATTTATGTTCAGCAGAAAGTTGTCAGGTGTTGGGGTGAGCACAGGGGACTCACTAATTGGGCATGGAAGGGCCCCTTGCCTTCCATCCACCACCTTTCCAGTTGGCAGCTCTTGCTGGGGTTCTGCCTCCCAGCTCTGGGCTGTCCCATGGCCATGCAGCTGTGCAGCAATCTCACCTGCACTTCACAGCTGGTTCTGATGAACTCCTGCAATATTCAGGATCAGGTTCAGGCCTTGAAAACATAAAGGTTTTCATGTACCAGATATTGAGGTTATGATATGTTTATTAGTAGAACAAACAAAATGCACAGGTTTTACTTTTTGTGATGAGGCAATATGGGGAGGTACTGTGTTAAGCCATATAAGCGACTATTGTTTAGTAAACTCTTTAAATTTGGTTAGTTTGAGGTTAGAACATTTTTTCCTGTATTTTGGATTTTTTTTTCTTCGAATCACATTAAAGCAGAGAACTGTGGTATGAAGTGGTCATTCTTTCCCAGATTTGGATTGCCTGACTGTCTCCACTGGAGTGGTGGCAATGGCAGCAGCTTCATCTGCAGCACCCTCGTGTCCATGGTTCGGGCATACAGCTGTCCTGCCTTCCTCCATCCTTCTGCTGGATACCATTACTCTGCCTAGGTTTCATTTCCCTGGGTTTCAAAATGCCTTCAAAAGCATCCAGATTAAGAAGTCCTCTCACACTGGACATCTTGCTGTACTACCTCTGTTGAGTTCCAATCTGTGACCCCAGCTGAGCCCACCAGCTGCCTTCTGAGAGCCCTGTGTTTGTATCTGGGAGCCCTGTATTTGTATCTGGGAGCCCTGTGTTTGTATCTGAAATGCTACTGGAGATCAGCCCATGGTCCAGGTGAGCCTGGCAGAACTGGGAGCTGCCACCTCCTTTGCTGTTAGTGTCCCCTGCAGCTGCTGGAGGAGCTGTTGGCTCGGGGCTCTGGGTGCCTCGGCCAAGGGCGTGATGTTTCTTGTTGATCATGTGTTAGCACTCCTGACTGTTAATTGTACATATGCTGGACACGTGTTCCACAGAGTAGTCTGCAAACAGACAGCCCCAGTGAGATGTTGTCAACAGCAAATGGAGCATGAAACATTTGCTTTTCCCTTCCCTCGGTGGCAGGTAGTACACTGTGGTGTAAGGAATTCATAATTAGTTGATATGAGGCACAGACTCAAATGTACTGTCTTTAAGCAAATATTGAAAACAGAAGAAAGCAAGAGACTGCATTTTGAGGAGAAACCTGCTTGGACAGACACATGTATATTTAATCAGTCTTCAATAATTCATGTAATATTAATGTGAAGCATATGGTAATACAAGTGTTTAATAAAATGGTTTTGGCTGAAATTTTAATAGCTAATTGGGAATTGTTGCCTTTTATTTTATATCTTAAAATTCTTTGGGAAAAGGTAGAATTAGCTTAAGTAAACTATTGAATATTACTACAACTATGTGTGTTACACATATCTAACTGAAAATAGCTTGGGTCTTAAAGTCACTAAGCCTCTTTAATTAAAATCTGTCTGATTTTGTGCAATAATTTTGTGCCATGTCCTCTTTCAGTGCCTTTCCCAGAGAATCCATCGCTACCTAAACTGTCATTTTTATATTTACTGTTTTTCTTATGACAAGGTACTGCTTTATGTTGACTAGTCTGATTTTTTTTAAAAAGCTGCAATAAATAGCATAAAATACAGATTAATGTTATAAAAACAGCAAAAAAATAAGGGAGATACTGGTATTGCTGCTGAGTTTTCTAGGTTTCGTAATAGTTTATATGATAGTGATACTTTATTAAAATTATGAAGTTAAATCTGTATCTTTCTAACTACACCTTGTTTTGTAATTCCATAAAATTAATCAAGTTTTCATTTAATGGACTTTGAAAAATTTTGGTAGCAACTCTTTTACAAGCTCTTTAACCAAGCGTGGTGTTTGTGTACAATAAAGATTGTTTGAGCAATTACTTGAATAATCAGTAATTTACATCTTGAAGCAGGCCCAGCATTTCTGCTGGGTAAACATGTTGGACCTGCAGAAGAAAGGAGAACATAGTCCTCTTTGGAGACATCTCATGCAAAAAATCCAGATGTGCAGGTCCACCTCATTCATTTTTCAGAGCTGTAGTTTTTCCCCATACACAATGGGCTTTCCAGAATGAAAGGCTTGTAAGAGAGGAGGGAGTGATGAATTCCTCGGTGGATCCTGTTGGGAAAATGGGACTACTCGGGAAGCACCTGGGCATGCGTTTTTAGAAGCTGGCATTTTAGGGTAATAGAGATAACAATAGCAGAAGTAGTGTTGAGAGTGTTTTGTCTGATCTGGGCAGAATTAGTTGGTGCCAGAGGCGATCCCTGGTCCTGCTTGCTGAACCTTGCTGGGGCTGCGCTGCCGTTCCGCGTCTCGACGGAACGCGGGTGCGGCGAGCGCCCAGGCCAGGGCGGGAGGGGCGGCACGTCCGGCTTTCATCCTGCTCCTCCTGCACACAGAGCACTCGTCTAACAGGGTATTGGGTGCTGATACACAGCCCCAGCTCCAGAGCTTCATGCAACTCTTCCCCTCCAGGAGTGGAGACGAAGGTAGGGAAGATGAACTCCTTTCAATCTTTTCCCCTCCCTCCTCCAGCACTGTATATGAGCAAAGCTAAAATCCATATGCATTTGGAAAGGAATGTATGCTGTAGTAGGAGTTACCAGCAAGGAGGATGGGAGGGTGCCATATGTTCTCCTGTACTGCAGGTTTTACTCTTTTCTGGAGATTTGTTCTGAAATCATGTTGATTTCTTGTCCAAAAAACTTAGTTGTCTTTTGTACTTGATTGGTATTACAGAAGATCTGGCTATTCCTGCTTAGTGTTGCTATCCTTGTGTTTATTGGGATGTAAGTATTGACTTATTTGAGAAAAGCCTTGAGACACCTTGTTCTTTATTATTAATGGTACATGAAGGATTTTCCTGAATTCTGATCTAGGTCAGTATTTATTATTACTGTTGGGGTTTTTGTGTACTGCGTATTGAAAACCACATTCCTCAAGCACCTATGTTTCACCCAGTAGAAACTTGTGGTATGACAATGTTGGTTGCTTTTTGCTGCAGGTTTGTGGTTTTTTCTGCCTAAGGAGATGTTAAGGCATGAGGCTTTTTCATTGTCTTTCTACTTGACTCTTGCTTTATCCCTCTTTAAAATGCTCAGTAGGAATCTGAATTTCAAAATTGTCTGCAAATAAATACAGGCAACTTTTCCACAAGCTTAGGACTTTTTCATTTGCTGTGCAGCTACAGCCTATTCTTCTATCCTTTAGGGGAATTCACTCTCTTTGATTCAGGCTCAGCATTCTGCCACACCTTAGAATTAAATTTAATCTACCTCATGATCAAGGATATTTTTCTCCTTAATAAAAAATATAATTCTTCATAGTGACCCTTCGACAGTGTTTTCATATACAGTGCAGTGGGTTAGCATCACTTTGTGAAGTGTATATTGCTTCAGTGCAGGTTATAAAAATAAAATAGTAAAATGAATGAATTTACAGAGTTCTACAGTGAGCTAAGAAGCCTTGTGCTGGTGTAGCCTGACTTGTATAGTGCTGGACACAGACAAATTCATCAGATGGTGAGCTGTAAGGTGTAAAGAAGAACAAGTATTATGAGCTGGAAATTATATACTAAAGCAGGGGATTTGATAATTAGTTAACTTTCATTGGACTGAACAGTATTGAATCTTAAATTGTATAGCCATGTAAATAAAATATTCTTTGCTCTGAGATTTGACACCGCAAAACTGCTGACAAAAATAAAGAGGATCATTGAAGTAATGGCCTGGCCTGTAAACATCTGAAAATCAAACTCATACATATTATTTTAAAATGGAGACTTGTTAATAATGAGGTCTATATTTATATATTCTCTATTCAGTTTAGAAATCTTACAATTTTATAGAATCCCTTTGAGATTTCTCTTCAGAAAAGATAAACTTTAGCATAGCTTTTAGTCCTGTTCAGAGGCTTTCATTCTTAATTCTAGGACAAGTCATAAGAACTTTAAAAAATGTTAGGCTTCAACTAGATCTCAGATTTGTTTTTTAATCCACAATTGAAATCATCTTCCCTACACTGAGAGTACCTTATACTTTGTGCCTTGATAGTGGTATGTGAAAGAGCAAACTTAATCCTACCTCTTGGTAAGTAACTGCACCTACATATAATATGTCTTGCACATTAAACTTCTCCTGTAAAGACTTTTTCCATTGCATCTGTATGCAATTTTTATGAGCAAGTGATTAACTCCCTTTTTTTTTTTCTTGAAACCTATACTAGCAAATAAAGTGTGCCTCAGGTAAAAGTGCTATATGTCCTGAAACACTTATGTGTTTTACACATTATACTATTATGTATTCCAATTTCTATAAGAGATTTTTGCATGCTGAAAAATTTATTTTCCATACCACACTTATTTATATTTCATGGTAGTTAAGTTCACACTTTTTATGTCATTCATACAAGAGAAAATACCAGGGGCATAACAGCTGAAATTTAATAATGGATGAGGAATTACTTAGTTGCAGTAGTTTTCCTAAGGCCCTTTTATTTAAGGATCTCTGTCAACAATCCCTTTGAAACTTTCATATATACTGAAGGTTTTTACCTTGGCTGTGAGTATCCAGAGGAGGTCTGGCAAAGCTGATAATGCTACTCGTAATTTAAATGTTCATTTCTACCTCTGTGTTTGTGGCTTGCTTGGGATGGGGGAGAAGCTGGGCTAAATTAAAGTTAATATTCTAGTTATTGTCCTTATCTTGTGTATTAGACCCAAACTGTTCTTTGATGTGAAGTAGCTTATCTCTTCTGTAGACAAAAACTGCTTTTCATACAAGTAGAGACTTTGACATAGAAGTCATGAAAACATGTCATGGTGTGTAATTGTACATACATGCTAAGAATGTTACTTTGACTGAGAATTCATTGAATTTTGTCTCTAAGGATCATTATTATTGTTTTGAAGTCACAGGGCGTTTTCATGCTAACTGGTGTCACTGAAGAGCCCCTCCAACCCCAGCTGTTCTGTGCTAGACTTTACAGAGCGTGTGTGCAGCAGCATTACACGAGAGGCTTAGACTGGAGCACAAGGCACATTGTCACAGCCAGTACTGTTGAGAGGCAGCCTTTTTGTACTCCCCTGAGCTGGGACAAAATTGCACACCTGTGATACAGGAACCTCATTAATGTTTTCAATTTAAGACAAGAGTTTTGAGTTTTTTGAAATATGTAGGAGCCATAGGCACCTCATGGTTATTGTGAGTGGAATTCCTATTCCATATGCCTTAATATGACATTTCAGTTTGTCCAGACTACAGTGCCTTTGCTTGGTGAATTCTAAACCTGTCCACCTGTGTAGATTGTGTACCATGATGGTTTGCTATCCTCTCTTTTGCCTTTTTTAGGTCCATGAGAATGTTGAACCAGAATTAGGACAGTTACTGAGAGGCACAGGTGTTGGAGTGTCATATGCTTGGGTTATCCCATCCTGTTCTTTATGTTCATCATTAGACCATGTTTGCTTGGCTTACTTAGGAAAGTCACTTAAAATAGTGTCAGCCTTGCTTCAAATCAAAACATGTTACATCTCCTATTCAAAGGTACGTTTTCTCTGTCACAGAAATAAATTACTTTGGTTTGGCATGAGTTGTTTCTGACAAAGCCATCTTGACTATTATTTAGCACCATATTAAAATTTCCTTGTGCATATCAAAAGGTAATTTAGCTGTGCAGTCAAATGTAAGTAAGTTATTACTTTGTGGCAGTAAGACTTAAAATATTACTGTGCTGTTTGATAGTCCAGTTTTGAAGAACAGAAATGTGTGAGATGCTAATTTCAGAATTTCAAACTGTGCAACATATCTCCAGTGTTAGTGACTTTTTTATAGGAGAGCTTTAAACTTCTTCATGTATTGTTTGCATTTCAACTCAAATTTCTGGGAATTTTCTCATGTAGATTGGTAATTAAGGTACTATCTGGATGTAATTAGTGCAGCATACTGTAATTAATGAACTTGCAATCACAAAATGTAGATGTATTCTTAAAGTACTACAACTTGGATAATGAAAACATTTACAACCTGTATCATTCATGGAAAACAATAGTACTCCTTAATATAATTTGCAATGAATCAGTGAACTCCTTTTCTCCTTCTTCAGCCCCCACTGCTGATAGTTATTTTAAGATCAGAATTAACACTTACGTATACACAGCTCCTGTAAATCAGATAGATTTTTAAAAGTACATTTTTGACAATACTGAAGCTAAACTATCTTTTCTAGGGTGGGTCACACATCAGCTGTAAATATCTGGCAGAATTCTTCTGTAATAAAGTGTTTATGAAAAGCCTTATGTTTGTGAAAGCTTATTCTAATAATTCCAGATTTTTATTTCTGTACATAGCTGTACACATCCATTGAAGAAGTAGGAACAGACATTTTTGTGGGCTACTATAGTTGATTCTCTTGACAGCCAAATGAGATGAGTAGATGGGACTAACATCATCTACTCTGAAACCTTTTAAAAAAAGTCACATAGTTGAAGACAGTTTCTGACCATCTGTTGAATTAGATGTCAAAGTGTGTGTATCTAAAAGTTTCTCCCTCTCATCCCCTCTGTTCTCCTCCCAAGATGCTGAAGAAACTACATCTTCTTTTCAAAAAAACAAAATAAAGGGATGTAGAAAATATTAATGTAATGATGTAAACTTGGAATATGGCCAAATTCACAATACTGTGAATCACAATACAACACAAGCTGTGCCCATTCTGTCTCAGTAATAGGATTTAGAAGAATTTAAGAAAAGAGCACAAGAAATTTTAGGAATATAAACCCACAGTCACAAGAAAAAATATTTAAATACTGAGATTATTTAGTATATAAGGTAAACAAGTTGTGCAAATAATATGTAGGTAAGCATATAAGACAGTGACTGATACAGAGAAAAGAAAATGGAGTCCTTTAGAATTTGCAGTTTTCTAACCAGGTCACACACCTGTTGTCCAACAGAGAGTTTCAGAGTAGTAAACAATTTCTACAACATGTTTCTTACAAAAGTCACAGTTGTAAGAAAAATTATTTAAGTATTAGCTTTAGACCAATGAAGGTGCTAATATAGAACATCTCTGAAACAGTCACATTTAAAACATAAATTTTAAGAATTTAATGTGTGTCATTTATGGACAGTATTTCCATTTAAAATTGTGGGAAATCTCTGAAGAGGTCTCTGTGTCTCAGAAAAGGTGCAGGCATCTGTCTCTCTAAAGAAAGATGGAATTCTGTTCCTTTTAGTTTCCAGCATTAATTCACACACAAGTTAACATAAAATCACTGGTCCGTTGTAGAGTCTTTGCAATACAGTCAAGACTCCTTGTCATGAGGAGCTTTGGTTAATCATTTTACAGTTAACTTATAAAATAAAGTACCCTCAATCATGATACGCACGTGCTCTGCTTTCTCAGTAATGCCAGAGAATGCAAAAAGAGAGTAACAAAAATTGCATTACTATTATTTTTGTAATAAATGTTAGAGGAAAAATTATTAACCACTAACAGCTTCGTCACTTCTGACAATATTAGACTGCATGTACCTGCAATGATGAAAGAGGACGTGTTTAGGATGTGTTTAGTCTCTTGAAAATAGCAAAGTCCTGAAAGTCCAAGTAGTGTTATTGTGGTAAGATGTTTGCATGGAAGTGTTCTTGTATATTCTGCAATTTTTTTCAAGGAGATCTTCAACAACATTTCAGTGCTTATTACCTGTTTCACAGGCATCAATGACTTTTAAAACCTTGTGAAGGCATATTTATATATGACAGATAGTTAGGCTGGAGCAAAATAATGAAATTTTATCAGAAGTTTATAGAAGTCTGCTTTATTAACTCCTGACACAATTTATTATATAAGATAACAATATTTTAACAATGGCATTACGTTAAAATTAAACCTTTTTGTTATGCTTTAATATATCCATAATGTCAAGACTTGGCTGGCATATGTGTTGTCAAGAGGTCAGTAGTTGTGTTTGTTGTTGTTGTTATTATTATTATTATTATTATTGTTATATTATTCCCAAAATTACTTTTGGGTATAGCTTAAAGGGCAGAGATTACAGTTTAACTAGGTAATGTGGTAATTCTGTTATATTCTTCAAGTAGGCTCCCTTTCTTAAATAACTCTAATTGTGGACTCAGATAAATAGAGAAGCTCTTCTCAAATTTGTGTTCTGAAATTCATATCTAATTGGCAAATTTGTTCACATGAAATATAAGCATTAAAGGACATTTAAATGTGTGCATATATGTAAAATTCATCCTTAGTTGCTGACTGCTGCAAGTTACCCTCAGCAGTGTGCTTATATATGACATGAGTGATGTCACCGTGTTTATCCAAATGACATTGTCACAGGAAATAGCTATTATTAGCCCAAATGTTTCCCTTTTAGGAATCCTTTCAAACTTGATCTGCCTCTTTGAGTTTATTTTGATACAAGTCCCTAAAAAGGTCATGCCCTTTTATGACAAAATCTTTTGCCTCTCTTTTTTTTTTCCCTTGAAAAAGCAAACTAACAACACTTGAACGTAATTAGATCCTCTGTCTTGCAAATGACCCAGACAAGTATTTATCACCCAAAAAAGTTCCTGATCTAGAATTTTTGTAAAAGTGATATCATATTAGGTGTCAGAACAATTCCACAAAGTTCAGAGGTGTTCTGAGGAATTATAAGAAAATTTATATAGGGATAAGCTAGGGTTCATTTAGCTTGACCCCAGCCATTTGGACTGGGTAAAAAATTCCTGTGCAAGAGTCAAAAGCTGTACAGTAAACATACAGTGTGATGATTGTTTTTGTTGGGATAGGTTGTATGACAGAATGAAATGTAGGCAAATAGGTACTCTTTTGTCTGTAACCATATAATAGAATGGATCTGACTCTGAACAAATGCAATTTTTTTTTTTACAGGAGGTATAGATGGGTTTTGTACCTTCTTGAGCCCTTTTAAATGCAATGTTAACACTTAAAACATATTTTAGAAACAAGGCTTAGCATTGAAAATGCTGAGTTTAGTTTTCTTGAATGAAAAGCATCCTATGTTTTAGGGTGTAAATCCATGTTTAAATTACATCTCCTTGGAGAATCATGGTAGTGCCTACTCATGAAATTCAGTACTTTAGTGATGCTGGAGCCAATCAAGATCCTTTACTACAAGAATTGTTCAGTCATCATCCCTGCTATGTGAAAGATGATACCTTATATAGTACATTTACCATACTAGACCAGGATTGGAGTTAGGTCTTCAGTTCTCTTTGCCAGTTGGGAGTGGATGCATAGGACTGTGTGGCACTTAGGGCTGGGGAAGAAACTGATATATTTTAGGATTTATTCTTACATTATAAAATCATCCTTTGATATCTTAGAAGGTCAAAGAATATTTTATTGCCCTTGAGATTTTGTATGCAGACATGGACAGGCGTTTTCACTGATGTAATGATTCAACAAGCAAAGTTCAAATGATCAATAAGAAACCATAATTTCTGCAATGCTGCTATGTTCTTTGTCAGCAAACAAAGAGGCTGAACAAGGATTCATCATCTCTCTAGAGAAGCAGCACAAGTCAATAAGGCAAGTGGAAGATTCAGATCACAAGAACCCTTGCCATTGCTTGTCTTAAGTTTGAGGGCAAGAAAAAAAAAAAAGAAATTGGGGCCTATCATTCTACAATGGTATATTTTTGAAAGCTTTGCAGATTGTGTACTTTGTCTCTTCAAAATAAACCCTTTAAAAAAAAAAATCTTTTTCTCTGACACTCCATTTTAAATCACAGGGGTGAGCAGAATTGCCAATTTAGTATATTATGCTAAAAGAACCCTTTCCAGGGAAGAGGCTCATGAACCAGGATTTAATTCAGAGAAGAAAACAACTCTAAATTACTGTAATCAGTGAATTTTCGTTCAGATCAATGATGAAGAGCTGATCCTCTAGTGCTTTAATGTTTGTATCAGTGTCAGTAAGGATATTAAGGGTCTGATGGGTAAAGACTAAGCAAAATATCTAAAGCCTTCTTGATGACAACTGCCCATTAGGAACAAATATACATAATTTTATTCCAACCAGCAAACCACTGCTTCTGAGCCTGTCCTGAGCATGTGAATGATATGGTAATATTTTTCTCCAGGCTTAGTCAGTAGATAGAAGACCTGTAGGTGAGATACCCATTTTTAAATC
The DNA here is from genome assembly GCA_013397295.1 of Polioptila caerulea. Lineage (NCBI taxonomy): Eukaryota > Metazoa > Chordata > Aves > Passeriformes > Certhiidae > Polioptila > Polioptila caerulea. The sequence continues at coordinate 1,920,618 of VYXF01000459.1, forward strand.
AAAATCTGGATCTAGACTCTATCAGAAGGGTCAGAAAGTGTACCTGGGGTGGCTGGGGAGCTGTGGGAGATTCCAGATGATAGCATGGTTACAGTGTGTTACTGCCCTCTGTGAGGTAGAGGTTAGAGAGGTGTAGTGTTTGTGTAACAAAGAAACCTTTATGCTCAATAATCTTACAACTTGAAAAGACAAACTGTATGTAGTTGTTTATTTGGCTTGAAGCTACCTCCATGTTTCTGCATAGAATGAGATGTTACCAGACAGCTTGCTGAGTGACAAAAAGCTGACAAGTTTCTACAGTTCATTTATTCTGTATATTCTGTATGTAGAGCAGTCTTCCCTATCTTGACCCTTTCACAGCTTGTTGTGGGAATGTTTTGACTGTGTTTTGTTGTTAAATAGTTGTTGATAGTTGTTTTTTAGTAAACCTCTTGTGTTCTAAATATTCAGAATTTGTCTCAGTTGGTCTGATAGTAGACCAACTGGTGCTGGAGTCAGAACTCCTAATGAAATGTTTATTATTTCTTGTAATTGTTCAAAGTTTATGAATATACCACATATTTCCACCCCCAAAGAACTAATTGTGCAAAAGCAGTACTCAGTAGCAAACCTTTTAGTGGCCTGTGCTTAACCATGCTGTGTTAACAGCTGTTTTAAGTTGATTCAATTACTGATGATTTTTGTGTAAACCTTTCCCTCTAGAATTCTGTCTAAACATAACACTTTGACACAACTTGAAAATACTCTGGCTGCTGTTTTCTTATTATTTGGCTAGATCTATCTTCAGAGGAATACACTTAGGCCCTCTTTGAGATTCTTTCTTCCTGGCCAAAAAAAAAACAAAACAGTTGTGCATTGGAGAAGAAAATTATGATTTGCTGCAGGAAGAGTATCCTGAGTTCAAGAACTGATTTAACTACTGCTCTACCACAGACCTGCACGTGGTAGGAGGATGTGGAAAGCAAAGCAGAGATGCCTATTTTCTTAAAATCTGCGAGAGAAGAATTGTGAAATACATTAGTTTCACACATGAAAGCTAAAATGATCCACTGAAACCATAGTACTCTTTCTCACATTTTGAACCTTCCTAGCTATTATTCACTACTGCTGTAGACTTTCTCAGGAAACATTTTTTTACATGGCCTTCAGAAATACTTTGTAATACCCTCTCTTTGGAATTCACTCCCTATTGAAAAAGTTTTGGTAAGTAATGAAGACTCTATAATTAAAAGTCTTGGATTTTCACTTACCTTTAATTTTCACTGGAATAATTAGGAGTTGTTTTGTACCTGTTGGTTGGGTATTAGTAAAAATAAACTAGAGAAGAGAAAAGGCAAGGAAGGTAAAAATAGCTGAAGGTAGAGTTCAATATAATCTATGGTTATAGTGAATAGCTTTAGATATTTTCAGTGGAAAAAAGGCTGATTTTCATTTCCAAGGAATAAAGCACATAGCTTGTTTTTAATTTTGTGGTAAGTATTTATGTCATTTGTGTTAATCCAGCCCTGTAACAAGCATCAATGTGTAGTCAGAATTACTACATAAATTACCATTATTTTTTCTTTGTTTTGCTCTTTTTCTGTCAAGCCAAAGAAAGAGTAAGGCATTCTTTCTACCTTTTCTCAATCCATGGCTTATCTCTTTCAGTTCGGCTTTTAGGATGCTGCTGTTTGCTTCCTCCTTCCCAGCTGTTCACTAGAAGATTCAGGACTGAAGCCAATTCATTTGCTTTCCTACTTTATTACCAAAAATGGCAAAATTTTGCCAATGTTGTCATTTTCCCATTTCAATAATAGATAATAAAGTTGCACATGGGAGTTTTTGCATATCTTCAATTTTTTGAGTGTGGGTGGAATACTATTTCAAGCTCTTACTCTGAAATGCTAAAACATGAAAGACTGTATTACTTTTTTTTTTCCATGATAACCAATATTTTTAGCTTATTTCTGATTCATCTGAATCTGAGATAAGATATCAAAGGCACAGATACAATGCTTTAAACACCTTGTGAAGACAAAATGTTTCAGACTCTTGCTGTGTAGAGAAGAGGGGACAACCCTCTCTAAACTTTTGGAAATGTGTGGGTTTTACTTTTGCATTTTACCAGAGGACAAAGTTTCTTGACATCAGCTGTAATTGAGTTTGATAGGAACTAGTGTGGAAGACAAATTCTGTTGAATTTAAGGACATCTAAATGTCTCATTGGACAGGGTATTTTGGTTTTACTGCATTTTTAAATGCTGTAGAGCTTCATTAAAAAAATGCTTGGACAAAATTTTTTTTAAAGACTAGTGAAGAGCAAAAACCTCTTCAGAACTTTATGTGATATTCAGGGCCAGATACAGACACTGTGAGGAATTACTTACATTAATTAACTGGAAGTAGTAAATTCTGGCACACCTTATTGCTGATGTGAAGGGATCTGTAGTCTTCACCTCCTGCAACTTTGCTATGAAATCATATAACTAACACCATTCCTCCTTTAATTTAAGGTTGTCTCCATTCTTATTAATGAAAACATAGGTGGCCATCAAACAGTTTTGATTAAGAAAGACTCTGAATTGTGAGTTACTATAGATTTTAAGGTGAAAGGGGAGTATGGGATACATGACTCAAGAATCAGTATGAATATGTACATATGATCTCTTATGTAAGAAAGATTGTATAATCTTTAAGAGCTGAAGAACATTTTTGTAGAGGAGGTGCAATTTGATTAAAGGAATTAAAAACACCCAAAAAGATTAGCTAACTTATCCATGAACGTATCTGTTAGGTGATTGGTTTTTTAAGGGAGAAAGTGTACTGAAAATTCAATGCTAGTATTTCAACAGATAGAAAAGCAATTTTTCCCTATTGTAGTCAATGTAATGAAGTGTAGATGCATGTGGGACAATACCTGTGTACAGGTACTGTACAGGCATGCAATGGCAGGATTTTCAGGATTGTTAGCTGGAGGAGGTCCTGGTTTCACAGCAGCAGCAGCTGATTTTCTGACCAGGCTGTCACTCTGAAGAAAAGAGCTCAGCTGTTTCCTACATGAGATTAATTGCCCAATTTTCATTTATCACTTATGGGCATTCTTGAATTCTTTTACATTTTCTCTGTGCCAATCATCTTCCTTAGAATAATCAAGATCAATTAAAGCAGTCAGTGATGAAAAACTGAAAACTGGGAGTTACTACAATGATTAGCAGCAGTATGGGATATTAGATGCCAGGTGGCAGAAGTCAAAAACTAAACATATTAATGAAACAACTATTGAAGTGTTCCTTTACCACTAAGCAATCGTGTTACTGAGGAGTGTCAGCAATTAGAAGTTAGACTAATTGGGAGTAAGTACAGCACCTGTAATTTTGGAACACATCTTAAAGGGTAAAAGAATATTTCAAATAATTCTCTTGGCATTCCCAGTCGTGTTGCTGTATTAATATTTTATAATTCTGAAAGCAAATGTCTTTCTGAGCTAACAAATCTTTTGGCCTTCCAAATTTATTGATTGAATTTAAGCTTCCTTCCAACATCTCTGTTAAAATACATTAGATACTGTTCAAAAATGATAATGTGTCACAGGAATATGTAGTGCTGGAAGAAGACTTGTACCGACTGACAGTGAAAGATTTAACTGTTGTTTCTAGAACTTCTCTGCTACCGCCTTTAATCCTTAAAAGGCAAATTTTAGAGGCTATCTAGTTTGGATTTCAAAAAAGAGATTGGATGCCGAAAGAGAGCGTGTAACTTTCTCCTGGAAAGGGGAAATAATTTTCTGGTTATTTCATGCAGTGTTCAAAAGAGAATGTTTTCCTTCCACAGAATATTCCATCTCAACATAATTCTTTGGGTTCCATGTTGAGCAGCTGGTAGCTGTGCTTGGGATGATGTGCTGCAGTGGCAATCAACCTTCAGTGTGCAGCCACGTGTCACCCCTTGGGCCAGTGGCCCAGACTGGTGTGTGCCTCTGAGAGCTCCCTGCGTGCCCGGCCGTGTGGCGAGGGCCTTCCATGGGGCTCCCCCAGACATTCCTGTGCACAGGCCTTAGAATCACTGTGTGTATGGACATGGCCCACATTCACACCCCTGCTGGGTGTCCCAGATAACCACACATAGGCTCAGTCAGCCTCATGATCAGCACAGCCTTCTCAGGAGTAAGTTCTGTCAGCCCAGCTTCATTTCCTTCTGCTAAAGGGTGTTCAGTGGACAGAGGTGTGAAAGGTGGGATCTGGCATTTTGTCTGTAATACTTTTTTACCTGTGGCATTTTCAAATTTAAACTGAGGAAGGATAATCTAGACTTAAAAATAGTAAGGATGATCTTAAACTGTTACAAGGTCAATGGAGAACAGTTTGGAAAACCATACACGGTATTGATTCTCTTCCAATATGGAAGAATTGTATCCCGTGAAGTTCTGCAGGGATTTGCCCCAGGGCTAGCACTATTCAGTGCTTGCATTAATGGTCTGGATGATGGAATACAGAATATACTTATTAAATTTGCAGGCTACACTTGTCTAAGAAGGATTAAGAGGTCTTGTAAGGACAGAATTAGAATGATCTTGTGAAATTGATTTGAAAAAATAGGTTGCTATTAAAAAGGAACAGTGTAAGGTACTGCATGAAGAAAAGGAATAAGGGAAGAAAAGCATGGCTGTATAGCAGAAACAGCTGTGTGGACAGGAGACCTGCAGAAGGGGATTTTGAAGTTATAGTGGATTACAAGCTGAATATCAGCCATGTCAAGTAGATACAAAGGAGAAAAGTATTGTACTGGGAGGTGTAAATAAAAGTACACCTGGAGTAATCTCTTAGCTCTACTCAGTAGAGTGACCTTTATACTCTGCTCAGCCCTGGGGGTTCTAGTAGTGAATTCAACTTGTCAAGAAGGATGTGGACTAACCTGAGAGGTAGTCGAGTGAGGAGCAATGAAAATTGGACTTATGAATAACAGTTTGGGTAAATTTCTGCTAGATGGTTTGTACTTGCATCTGTAGATAACTGGTTTTATAGAAGGAACATAAACTTGATCTCCTTCCAAAGGTCTATTCAATCTGTGTGGTAAATTTAGACATGGTGTCCTGGAACTGAGACCAGAACTGATCATCCAGCGCCCTGATTGCAGTGGATGCTCACATCAGAGCTCAGCTGAGGGCCAGCCTCAATATACCTGAGGGCCAACTCCCCAGCAAGTGTCACACCTCTGACACACACACCACTTGTGTGTGAGTGCCATTGGCTTTTCATGGGGTAGGGAATGTGGTCTGTGGCCTTTCTTTGCACCTGCACAAAGGCAAGTGGCCTCCCCAGCCAGAAGGATTGGGCATCCCTGCATTTGCTTTATGATTTACAGTTAACAAGACACTCACATTTTTAATGGATTTCAAATTCCACTAATGGAAAATATTTGCAGCTGTAAACCAAGTGAATCACCTTGTTGATAATTCAATACTGTATTTCACACACTGATAAGTTTGTAAATCCATTGGCACACTACTTGATAGGGTTGAAGGACATTCAGTACCAGCAGTTTGCTCTCTCATGTATATGAGATATGATCAGCAGCATACTTTGCAAGTGACAAAAAAAGAAGGAATCTTTGTGGTTTTTCAGAATGCTGAAAATCTGAATGATGACATTTTTAGGTAGCTCTTATCTGGAGCCCTCTTACCTGCAAAGACATCAGTGTCTGGTTGTGATAAACAAACCACAAGAAAAACTAATAACATTTGTCTTAAAGAGAAGACAGAGAAACTTTTAAAAATAACTAATAACTAATAAAATATCAAAAATTGCTGAAGGAAAAAGTATCAAGTTTCAAATTAGGAAAGCAAAAATAGTGAAATAATTGCTTGTTGGACAGGCAAAATGGGTCTTACATTTGTTAAATAGAGCAGGGAGGAATTTATGCTCTCGGAAACAAGGAGTGGTGTCTGAGAAAAGGATGCTCCAATGGTAAGTGCTGTCAAGATCCAAGTCTGAATAGTATATTGTCCCAAGTATGTGTTTCAATAATACTAGATCTTTGGAAATATGTGTATATGTGTGTGCTTAAACTATCTGTTGGTATTTACTAAAGCTTTTAAATTAGAGCGTGAGGTTGAAATGGAGTGCGTATGTTTGTGGTTTGTGGGGACTCTGTATGTCTCAGAAATGCTCTACACACAGTGTCAGAAATAATCAAAGGGCCTTTGTTGGCCTTTTGAAGGGTAATGTTCTTCTAAGATACTGCAAATTATTTGAAAGGATCCAGTCAGGAATTTCTCTCAAAATATTTGTGCTGTGCTCACTGCACCCACTCAATTGCTTAATATAAGATTGCGTTGAAAAGCTTGTGTGCAGATGTAGAGATAATAGTCATGTAAAGAAATGGTGGAGTATGGCTCACATCTTAGGAATTTAAATGCATGTTATGGATAGATAGTATTTGCATACAGTAGTTAACACATGTATCCTAATAGGTTTTGGGTTTCTTTCCATCTTGTTTCTTGAAAATTATTTATATGGGAGGTGAGTGAAGTTGGGCACACTACTTGTGTAGATTGAGTGGATCTACAGAACTTAAGCAATAAGGCACAATGTAAATTTATACATAAAAATGTCAGTGCACTGCAGAACTTAGCATTTGCAGTAACATGGCCTCGTACTATATTAATAAACTGAAAGGGACAGTAGACAATCTCCTTCAGTTGGCTGTCCCCCACATCTCTCCCTTCTATCAGCTGTACCTTTTCTCCACAGGAGATAGTGTCATTATATTCAAACTGAAATTGTGTGGTTTTCATCTTAACTTGTTTAGGGTGTGACAGTGTTATTTAAAATGTGTGTGATGTACTAGTGATCCTAGTATGAATCTGTCTGAAAGCAGATAAAGTACAGTATTGCATACTGAAGATCTGTTTCTGGGAATTGCTCAGAACACCAATTAAAAAAAAAAATTAGTAAATTTCAGTCATTAGACATTTTGGCAACAGTTCACGATTTAAATGGCATTTTAATCTTTATTCAGGATGTCTGTCTGACCAGAGAATGAAGAGAACTTTTTTTATATTTAGCTTGGTAACTAGAAGTACTAAATTATGTATGTATAACGTAAAAGCTAAAATAATAATTTAATTTTCTCAAAAATTGAGTGTCTAACATCACATGAAACTTACCTAATATCTACAGAGACCTTGTGCATAGTTCTATGGATCATTTAGTGTGTTTACTTTTTGTCAGTCCGTGGGGCTTTGTTTACTTGTACATAGCTAAGAAAATAAAATTTTTAGCTGACATGCTCAGCTGTCATCTTTTGTTTAATCTTTTGCAAGCTGTTACAAATATCTGCATGTGTTAGACTGGTTAATTCAGAGAAAGTACTAAATTGCAACATTTAATCAGATTAATTCTTGGTATTAATGATAAATCAATAAACATCTCTTCTGATAATATATGTTGCCTGGGTTTCCTGTAGAAGGAGACCAGCTGTTAAGATTGAGAAACTTTTATGCATCTTCCAGAAATTCCCTGTGGCAATTTTCATGTTTACTACACATTGTTTCAGGGTATGCATAGCAATACTGGAGCTGCTCTTCTCTGATATGCTGGTTTTTATGTTTTGAGCTGAGGGACTGACATTTTCAGTAAAGGTTGACCTGAATTTGGTCTGTCTCTCTACTTTAGATGACTCCACAATCTGTGTTACCAGAATTCCTTGCTGTTGCTGTTACCCCTACAGGAGCTTTGTGACAGAGGTGAAGTGCCAACATCAGTGTTTTGCAGGTGAAGAACAGAAGCTGAGAGAGTGAGAGGTCATGCACAAATTGATGGTGTGGCAGACTCACAGGTCTTGCCATGCACAGTACAGGTTGTGGTGGTGGGGAGTGTGGTGTGAGGTGCAGGAGTGGGGCTCACAAGACCACTTCAGTCTTCTGGGTGAACTGAGTGAGCTGAATTAAGCACTTGGTGAATTAAGCACTGAAGATTTGAGACTTGCAGAGGAGATTTGATACACTGATTTGCAGGCAGTGTATCAAAACTGAAGCTCAGCACTCATTTACAGCTCTTGTAGGGCTGGTTTTGGATGGATTCACCAGCCACTACCTTTCCTGAGCTTAAGTACCTGTTCCTTCCTTCTAGGCATGGGTGACTGCTTCTTTAACTGTAAAAGTGAACGAAAATAATGGAAGTTCTGGAGTAGAAGTGTTAAAACCTTGCAGGAAGTTGGAATGAAGGCCTGGGTCGTCCTTAGCCTGAAGGGCTTTGCCTTATGTGTCATTTGAGAGGGAGTGACCTGTCCTTGAGCACCAGGCAGGGGTGGTCACACACTGCTGTGGCTGCCAAAGGGCTCAGGACTAAGACTAAGATCACTGGGTGATCTTTTGCATGCTTATCATTTACTCTGTGCAGACAAGACAATTCCTTTGTGCTTAGGGGTTGGATCTACATAATAAAGACGGTGTAGACCCAAGGGATGTGATATTCGTGGGGCAAAGGGAAGAATAATTGTAATTCCAATGTGGACAGTGTATTAGGGGAGTTCTGCTCTTGGATCATTTTGTGAATTTATGCCTCAGTGACTTGCTGAAAATCGTGTCTTACACAGCTGAGTCTGAACTCTAGTAAATAGATTTTTTTTTTACTCCCTGTAGCTTCAAACCAGGGTCAAGTCATTGCAAGAACTGCTCTTTCACAGACTGTTCCTTAACTGTGCTGCTATTACTTCTTACCCAGAAATTCACATGATTGAAACTGATGTTAAAAATAAACTTTCCCATACTCTGGCGATTTAAACCTGCAAAGGGAGAAGAGACAGCAAACATCTTTTAGTATCACTTCCTTTCTGCTGCTGCTGCTCTGGCTGTGGTGCAGAGGCAGTTTAGTTAGGTATTCCCCCTGTCCATGCTTTTTTCTTTTTTTTTTTCTTTTTTTTTTAATCTCCCCTTCTTTTGCTACTCAAAGTTATTTTTTAAAATAGAAGTATAGAAGGCAGAAGCAGTGACTGCTGCAAGAAGGTACTATGGAAACCTGTCACGACAACAGTTTCAAATGAAGGTGAATCTTTAGCTGCTTAAGAAGTCCATGTATTTGTCAGACTCCAGTGTCTCCTCTGCGGTGAGAGTTGAAGAGGAAGGAAGTGAATAGAGCAGTATTGAGAAGAAAATATATATTCTTGCTTTTCACTTGGGGAAAATGCATTTCTGGGCTCAGCCTTGCAGTTAGGTATCCTGCAATGAACTTCTTATCTGGGACCTAAAATTTCTCAGTTATGTAATGTCTTCTAGTGCTGTGGTAGCAGTATTGTCCTTTATGGTTGTTGAAATATATTTGCTATAAAATCTAACTTGTAAATGTTTCCAGATGCTTTGTTGTTTGTTTTTGTTGGTTTTTTCAAGAAGGCATAGGCAGATGAATTATTCACAAAGCTCAAAAGAAGAGGGTGCAGAGAGCAATAACTAAATAAATATATCTTTAGCATACATTTCAGTTGTGGATGTTGGTGTGTATTTTTCAGATGGAAAATCAAAACATGGTGTGAATGTATTAGATCCCAAGTCACTTGGTATTTGTTCTCTGTGCCCTTGCCAAAGAACACACCATCAAATAAGTTTTGTTGTTGTTAGTATAGCATGCAGAAGATAAAAAAATGACACAAATCTGGTGCTGCTAGTAATGTTACAACTAATAGATTCACTTTGGTCTGTTTCAGCACTATGCTGATGCATAATTGTGTACATACATCTATGTATCTATGTGAACATTAATATTTCTGAGTTAAAATAAATATTTGGAATAGCAGTGATTAATCCTTTAAATATGGCACTTCCTGGGGATATTCCAAAAATGTGAGTTGAAATACTGAAGTATTTAATCTTTCTGTGGTCACTGAAGTTCCTGGGCATATTTTATAATGTTTGGTGGTCATGTTGCTGCTGCTAGAAGTAGTGGAAAGCAATATCTAATAAACAGACAATACGTAAGGAAGACTTTTTTTTTAATAAATAAAAAAATACTACTGTTCCTAAAGGATTATAAAGAGAGAAAAAGACTTTTGCTGGACAAGTCACTCTGAACTATTAAATTAATCTTTCATAGTGTGTAAATTTAGAAAAACAGGGTTGTTTTTTTTAAATTGACCGAGGTTTTATTTTCACATTTTGTTTTAAACTTTTTACTGCGGAGTTATGAAGCCTTGACAATAATAGACATGGTGGTAGTCTCCTTTGTCCTGTGAGATCCTGATCTTTCAGAGTTTGATGAGTCTGTGCACATTTATTAAAAGATGTATACTGAATTAGAAACAGATTATGGGGATTGTGCAGACTTTGTCTGCTCTGTGATATGGAAAGCTTTATATCACTCTGCCATTGTGCACTTGCCCTATATCGAGGTAAATTAGGAAGCCTAATGCAATTGATGTCCAACTGTGACATGGTATTTTTATAAAAATAAAACTCTTCACTGCTCCTAGCCATTCTAAATGGTTAATCAAAGTGGATTGACAGATTATGTGTCTGGGATTTTTTTTCTTTCTTTTTTTTTTTTTTGTGTAGGTGTTTGTGACTCATAAATGCAGAATTAGACCGAAAATCTGTGACTGGATAATGGAGTATTTGCAAGTACTTTATTGCAATATTCAGTGCAGCACAACAAATACCCTTCACTTTGCAGTGTTTATTTGTAAGGATTTATTGTTGTGTGGCCCTGCTAATCTCATAATTTCTGCTTCTGTTTTTATGATAGTGCAAGAAAGGGGTTTTAAAATAGTTTCTATAAATGGATATTCCTGAAAATGCATCTGATCTGAACAAATTTTTATATAACTGTCTTTTATGGTAAAGTAATAAGTGAAAATTGAGAAGTCATTAATGTTTTATATCCCTTCACTCTGCTATGAATCACCACTTAGCTGTTTGCCAAAATCTCTGTATTCTGTTTAGTGACAATTTTATATGAGGACCAGCTGGATAATTTCAATACTCACTTCTGGTCCTTTTCTTCAGAGATTCGTATTAATTAATTTGACCAATTGTCAACTAAACATGAAAACTTAATCTTCCATTGTAGATTATGTTTTAAATACATATTAACTTCGAGTTAGGTAATGCTTTTTGAAGAAATCAGATGGCATTACTGTTTCAAATATTTTAGAGATTAATAAAGTCTAAGAAATTAGTAGCTATGCAGTATGTGTGTGTGAGGGGTAAAAAAAAAGTCAGAATACCTTAGAAAGCTGTTAAGAATGGCCTTGTGTTTTAGATCTCCTCATGAAGACTAGTTATTTTGAAATATGAAACACTTAGTTTGGTTTCATACCAATTAGTAAACGTCATTTGTGATCACTAAAAAATTACTCCTCATAGAATATCCATCATAAACACAGGAATGTTTAATAATATTGAGTTCAGCTTTCTTTGCAGACAGAAATTGTTTTAAATTAGAGACTGTTGCATAGTCTGTCTCTGTGTTCTGGTTGTCCATCTGTTTAGGTGTTTTCTCTGGACTGGAAAGCTATCAACCATTATGCCTTGGATAACTCTGACCACAATGAGAACTGAAATTGCTCTAAGACTAGATAATACCTACAAGGGCAAGAATGTATCTGATTCTAGTATTTTAAGGTAATTAATGCAAATATGATGATTGATTCATCTATTTATATGCAGAGAGGTCACTGCTATGAACTGCTCAGCTGTGAAAGGCTTTGTAAATAAAATACACTGTAGAGGTAGAATGAAGGAGGCTAGGAACACTATGTGTCAGTATGGAAACTGGAAACTGTGTTTAGGATTTGAGGGTAACTCCAAAGAGAAAGATAAAAATGAAAAGAGCTGTTCTGAGAACAAGACTGCAGAAGGGATGGAGGGTGGACTGGGGGGTGGATAAGGTAGAGCAGTGAAATAAGGAAGTGGTGTTTGCATTGCTACAGATGCAGAAAGGTAGGCTAAGATTAGATCTTGTTGGAAACAGTTGAGGTAAGGCTGGAATGGCAACCATGAAGGTTTTTCTTTATCAGGCATTGCAGTGTTTTAATTACATGGATCTAATCTTTATAGAATGAGGTTAAATAAACTTGCCTTCCAAAGTCCTAGTCCATTTAAGGATTTTATACCAAATTGATTAAAATATTTCTGATTTGCTTTAGATACTCAAAGATGAACAGCATATATGAAATTCTGCTAAATTCCAGGGATGCAACTGAGGAGAGACTGATGTGGGCTTTGGCTAGATCTTTGTATAATCCATCCCAGCCTTTTAAATTTTTACTTCGTGTATCTGTGTCTCTTCAAAACTAAAGCTACACTGAGGTTCTTTCTGTCCAGATAAGATAGTATGTTATTGTTAAACGCCTCTCCCAGACTGTAATTCTATTTGTGGTTTGTACTGTTGACTGTTGATTGTTAACAGGTTCTGCAGTAATGCAATTAGGTGATCCAAAAAGAACATACAAAGCATTAATAAGCCACATCTGCATAGACCAGAGTGAAAAATATGATTGACTAGCCATGATACTCATCTAAATAAGATAATATAATTCATTTTGCCTCTTTCTCAGGTTAAAAATCTGCTCTGTCTTAATCCTCAGAAAAAAATCAATGCTCATCATGTTCTTGATCTGCTACTCAGTGCCACATGAAATTCTGCATTATCATACATTGTCACATTTATGGTAACAAAAAGATTTAAAGCTTTGGATAAGCTTGAAATGTCACAGGGAACTGAACAGTATGTGGCATTAGAAAGGAGAAATCTTACATCAAAATACTGCAGTTCTTGGGTGATGAATAATGTCTGTGTGGAAGAAGAGATGCACCCAGCTGCTTATTCTTCTCTTTTACATCCCTTCTGTCCTTCTGCAGGCAGCACCCCCAGTAAGTTCCCATTTGTGTGAAGGTTTCAGAATGCACTGCTGGCTGACAGCTGAAGTGAGGGGAGGGGACTGCCTTTTTACTGTGGCCAAACTGGATCCCAACGTTTGTGTTAATTGCAGGCAAAGCTAGGCACAGTATTTCTTTTTCTGCAGAGGACTACAGATTTTTTTCCATCATAGTAAAGTTTTTGTATGATATAGCTTTGCCCATTTGATTTTAAAGGCACTGACCTTTTTTTTTTTGGAAAAAAAAAAAGCCTAGAAATATAAAATCTATTTCTATAAATGTAGAATCTGTAACAAAAAGAGGTCAGTTTTGTCATGCTTCTCCCTGTGGACAAATTTATAAGAGGACTTGGGAGGCTGAGATTGCTATCAGGGTGTGGGTAACACTGCCAGCACTGAAGACACATTGGGGTGTATACACACACTTGCTCTCTTTCAAGCTGGCCTCAGCAAAACTTGATGAAAATGACTGCACAAATCCAGTGTTGCATTCTCTGGGAGTTGTAAGAAGAGCTGGGAAGGGAAAATGGAGCAGGAAGTGTCTTCTGGCCCATTCCTGAGCAGCCTGGTGTGGCAGGTGGATTAGAGCATCTCCAGCAGTCCTGGCAACCTACAATTCTTCACTGATTTATCTGTAGACTTTCCTGTAGGTGTGTGATACAATGAATTTGAACTTTGTATTAAAAAAAAAAAAAAGTTTCAAAATTCTATCCAACAGCAAATCTGACCTTGATGGAGGTCTTTCTGTAGTTGGGTATGTAAATATTAGCTAAAAAGAATTTAACTTAAAGAGCTTCTTAAAGCTCATTCCTTTTAAATACTTGGGGGCACTTCAGGGCTGTTGACAATATATGCACTGATTCCAGAAATGAGATGTTGTCACTTACATAGGTAATTATTATCTTGTTGCAAAGACTAGCAGGAGAACAAGAAAACCCAGATGGCTTTTGGTAGATATTTGAATCACTCAGAGCATACCATTTAAAGGATATTTTTTCTGAGACAGAATTTTTTTTTTTTTTGAGAGAAAAACATGTTATAACCCTTCAGCAGATAATTCCTAATGTTAAGACTGAGTTTAAAGTGAAACTTGACATTTCTGTTTTGTAATGGCTTTGTTGAACCATCTAATACAGTGAGCACATACATAATGATATTGTGAGGTGGAAGAAAACATCTGGTCACAAGCTTTTGTCCAAATATCAAAATTAGTAATGAGATTCTGTGTCTGTTCTTCAGTAATGGGACTTGAATCAGCAGGTGCAAGTCGGGGTTGCACAAGGGCAGGAGAGGTGCTGCAATCTCATCTTCTGCTCTCTAAACTTCTTCAGAAAGGGACAGCTGTGTTTTTAATAGAGAAGCCACATCTTCAGATGTGAACTAGTTTGTTATCAGTAAGGGCTTTAGAGACTGGTCAAATTGTACAAGAGGTGAGAGAAGCATATTAAGAAGCTTGATTTGGCTCAGAAGCCCCCATTTCCATGTTGCCTGACTAGTTCTTTAAATTTTTTTGTAGTTTCTACTCTGACTTTCTGCTCTTCCTACACTCAAATAGAGCATTGTAGGATAAAATTTGTAATTGTTATGGGCTAGTCAATCTTGCTGATCTGTCCTCAGAGGTGCCAGATACTTTCTTTGAAATGGCTGTCACGTTGATAGCCTAAGGCTTGGTAAACTTTGGAACATTGCTTGATGTTTCATGAGATAATTCTTTACAACAGTTCCTGATGCCTTTCTATCCCATTAGCTCTTAGCCATCTGTTGCTTTGATTGCACTATTATGGTGAATAAGTGTTTTGGCAAGCTGTTTAGCTGTGTTGGAAAATCTTGTTTCTTTGCTTTCTAGTATTTTATTGCTACTGTTTCTTTTTTTTTCCCCCTCCTCAACCTTTGTAGTGCAATGCTTCTTGCTATTTCCTTCTTGTTATTCTAAGAAACCAAAGGCTGACCTAGTTTGAGGACATGATGAGGTTTATAATGGTGCTTTGTGGCTGTTCTCCTTTCATGTGAAAGTCCTTCCACCAAAAGAGGTCGTGTATTTCAAAACATGGGCTCACAGAAGGTAGATGTTATAACCTAACCATATATAAATGTTTGGCTTTGGCACTCTTGCCTCTTAAGCTTTAAAATGTTCTTTTCTAATCTAGCCAATGTGTTACATCATTATTACCTATGATATTTCTATAGCAAATCATCATATTTTAACCTCTCACTCCTCCCAGCACTGCAAAGGCTGAAACAGGAAGATTTGGGATATCATTAGAAAGAAGCCTGTATTCTCTGGCTTTACATTGTCAATTTGACCTTTTCATTTATTGCTCAGGTTTTAGAGATGAACAGAGTAAAAGACAGATGGGGTGATAATGAACATAGAGATGAGCTTCCCTAAGTAGGTTCATTTTTAGGAGTAGTGATATATCAATTAATTTTTTTTAGGCATGGACATTTGGAAATAGGATAAAATACTGTTTTTAGACTGAAACTGAATTTCATTGGCATTTAATTTCTACTTTTAATTTTTGTAACTTTTTTCTACAATTAAAATAGCGGAGTTATACCTCAAAGCAAGAATTCCAACCATTCTTACCAGGTTATTAATTCTGCACAATAGGTCATTTTGCCTTGACTGTGACTTAGGTGGCCAGATTTTCTTCACTGCTTACCTGCTTGAGCTCTTTAAATTGAATCGAGGCTTTTCCTGGAGTGACTTTTCATTTTTTCACTTCTGGTGTCTGTAAGAGGTGGCTAAGAACTGGGTAGCTGCAAGTGCTTGCAAAACCTTCTCAATCACTTGGTCTTCAAGTAGTACTTGTCATTAGAGATATTAACATTATTTATGGGAAAATTATTGGAAGGGGGCAGAATGTTGTAATGGTAGTGACAAGGGAGAAGGGGCAAACACTGTAAAAGGAACACCTGACTGGGGATTTTTAGCCTCTCAAGGGGGTCTTTTTTGGACCTTGTAAAGCTGTGCTGTATTGGAAATTGCATCTGCTATCTCCTACCAATAAAGGAACTGTATGAAGTAAACTTTAAAAAGTAAGTGAAATAGTTCCCAATATAGCAAATCTTCTGTCAAATGAAATTAGATATTACTAAGTATCAGTCAGAGATACTCAGAGGTATAATCTGGAAACTTTTTGCACTTACTCTGTAAGGACTGCAATAGTCTTTTGTATTCCTTGTCAAAGAATATACATTAGTTTGTGAGTTTGGTTATTTCAGTGCACATCCTGTTCTGGGATTGTTGTGTTTTAGTGCTTGTGTGTTTTATTTCCTGATGGTTAGGGAACCTTGTGGTATTCCTTGCTTACCACGTTGTCAGACCACTCTGTTTAAGTGATTCCTGGCCTAATTAGTGATTTTGGATCTTCCCTCAACTAAGCAATGTATGTAATTAGTTTTGAGCTGTGTTACACTTTTACTGTTTGTGTATGGGACATGGTGCATGTTTTGCATAAGAGGCAACAATGTGACAGCACACTGAAATCCCAGCTGTTGGGTTGTCTGTCTGTCTGTCTATCATCTATCTGCAATGAAAATTTTTAATTGGGTTTCTGCCACAGCCTCTCCTGAACTGGGTTATCTGTTCTCTGCAGAATGATAAAGATTGTCAGTCAGAGCCACTGTCCTGATATTCATAAGCAAAATAGAAATGTCCTTTTATACATTAGTAGCTACGGAACGTAATTCCTAAGTGAGGGACTGGTCCAAGTTTGACTTCTCTGTATGTGGTCCTTCCAAATTGTACTGTAAAAGAGCATTTCCTTGGAGAGCTGTTCTGATTATTGGTGGTGCAGGTACTTGGGAAATTTAACTGCATGAAAGTTAACAATTAATTACATTTGTGGCACTGCTTCTTCATGAAAGTAGTAGCAATTTACTCAGATGGTATTGACCATAAATATTTTTGCCAATTAACACATTTTCATTTGAGAAGGAAGTTGATAGTCCTCACAGGTGAAAACCTTGTGGCATGGGATCTTAGGGACAGATTTGTGCTGGATAAAGAAATAATTATATGAAGTTCCCTAAGAACTGGGTAGAGAAGAATGATCCACATAGTGAATCCTGTACCCTGAGAAGCTGGAGTGTAAGTTTGGAAGCAGTGTTTGTAGCACTTGAGCCATTAGTTTTGCCTGTTACACAAATTTCTTATTTTTGGTTCAGCCTTATGCTAGGAATCTTCCTGTCCCCAAATTAGCTCAGTGTCATCACCACACTCCCTTGTGAGGAGCAGGTTTGCTTGTCCAAGCTGCATTTCTAATGATGAAAAAGATTTTGTTCTTCCCTTGGCCATGCTTTCAGAAGATTATTCTGATAATACTAGTGGCAATCATAAAATACAGTACTACAGTCTTGGCCCTTATAAAATAGTTGCAATATTGACAGTTGACAAAACAAAATTGTTTGGTTCCATCCTAGGAAATAATTTCAGATTAGAAATGTAAGATACATTTATATAAGTCTTTAATGACATTTCTGTATAATCTTCACAGGGTTATTATCTTTGTGGGAAAGGAAGTGACCAAATGGGATTGTGCTCTGAGAATGACTGTAACTGCCATGCTGGCCTGGACAGCATCTGCTGGGTTATTAAGTCCAGTCACCTGCTCTTTGAATCAACAACATGATGCAATTGTGAAAAAAACTCACATTAATACTAATGACTGCATGACACTTATTTTTCTACTTGTCTGTGATCGTCGACAGAACCAAATGGAATGGGATGGGATAAAATTTATCAGAAATTATATCAATACAGTGAATGGTTCTCATTCATAGAGAAAATGAGCAAATACATCTGGTGTGAACATCTCTTCATAGTTTCTGCTGAATGAATATCTGTTTTGCAAAAACATAAATTGAAATACCCGTGCCTTTTTTTCAAGAGGTGACTGGTATCAACCTTCTGACCAAGCTATTTAATATATTGTCTGATGGATACTGAGAAACTTGGATGTTTTAAAATATTTGTGAGTCTTGTTTCATCAAGGTAGAACTAGCTTTTGAGCATGTTGATTTCTCTTTGTTTTCTGCATATGTTGAACTGATGACTCACTGAGTCTCCTTAAGCTCTGACATTTGTGGAATTTAGTGTCCAGTGTCTGTAACATACTACGTTGTGACTTGCCAGATGGAGGAGCACTTTGAATGGAGAAGAGTATTATTGGTGGACTTAATGCCATCTCTCCTTAACTCCTTGATTCATAGTAATTTTTTTCAATCTGAAGATCAGTGTAGTTAATTTTTGAGTAGGTAGTGTTGTTGCCTTGCACTTTATGGGGTGATGTTTTTATTTCACTTGTGTATACTTGTGTTTATGCACTCAGATTATACTGTATTGCTAACATATAACTAAATGCTTTTTTGTATTTCTTTGCCCTCTTCTCTCTTGATTGCCGTAACTTCAAGTTTATGGCAAATGTACAAATTTTTTACGGATTGAGATTCTAAGAAGAACACTTAGAAATTGCTTAGTGTGGTTGCCTGCAGTGGCAGACAATTTGGTCATAAAATACTACTGATGAACTCATTAAATTCCATCTCAAAAGTAGTTATATTATTTTCCATATTGTTCCTGTTGAATAGCTATTCTGAATATTATTCTCTGATGTGATTCCCTTTTCCTTTGTAGATCACTGTTGTAGTCAGTTCTTTTTAACTTCAAATACATGCTTTCCTCTATTAGTAGTAGCAGATTCTGAAAGACTGGCTCTCAACTTTTTGTCCAGTGTGTATTAATGATAAACAGTTTAATTTTGAGATGTATATGCAAGCTTTAAAATATAATAATTCATTTCCATCCTGATTTTCAACATTTTCTTTTCACATAATTTTTGTCCCAAGTGAGGCTTCATTTTTTTTAACATATTGTCTAAACCCAGAAACTGGCTGTGCATAAAAATTTCCATTCTCTTAGGATTAGTCATAAACCAACAATGGACTGTTACATAGCCTGTCTGGGGCATATGAAACAAGAACTGTTTCCCGAGGTGAGAAAATTACTGTATATGAATCAAATAAAATAATACACTTATTGTGTTCTATGTTGTCAGGGATTTGATGTGTCTCTAATTCCATACAAGATGAATACCTGAGCTAGAAGCCCTCTGTCTGTGGCCACATCCACAATTTAAAGCAAATAAGAAATAGGCCACCTGCATCATCTTTGTTCCATTCTGATTTAAATTTTGGTACTAGATTTGGAAGATACTTTGAGTGAATGGCAGGTTTCCAGAATTATGTATTTTGATTTGAAACTTCTGGCTAAAACCAGTTCTTTTGAAATATAGCTCAGGCTCTCACTATTTTAGTGTCTTTCTTGCCCAGTAGCTGCATAGTTAGTTTGCTAAACTGTGATGTGGGAGCTCTAAGATTGATTTTTTTGCCTGCAATTATTTGTAGCTGTATTGCCTGTTTGTCAGGAAAATAAGTATCTGACCATTGATTGTTTAAGGGTGGATAGCCTTTTGATGCTGTTCTAGTTTTTTATTATTTAATATATGAACATTAGAGCCTGACTGAAATCTAGTTGAGCATCCTTATAGTAAGGTATTGATTTTGTATTACTGACTCTCTATCTGGTTTCATAATTGTGTAAGTATTCTGTAAAAATCAGAACAATTTAGGAAAGGCGAGTAAATGAGGTGTGTTTTCTCTATCATTTCTTCCTTTCAGTTTCATTCTCTTCCTTTCTACCAGAGTCTTTTCATTCTATTCCCCATCCTCTTCCCATTTATATTTTCTTTCTCCTGTTCATTCTGTCCCCAGATTCCCTCCTTGCATTATAGTACTCTTCATTTTCTGACATCCCATTAATCTTCCAGTCTTTATGGCTTACTTTCCCACCTCCACAAGCACACCCACAGGATGCTTAGAAATTTTACAGCATACCCAGTTGTCAAAAATCTAAACCTACAAGTCCCAGACCTGTAATACTATGCTGGGAATGCTCATTAACTCCCACACTGTTTGGAAAAAGAAAGTGGTATAGTTAGTATAAGGTCTGCAAACCATAATACATGCCTAATATTCCTTTGCTTTCCACTAAACCTGGGAACTCCTCATTGGAATTGGGAAACAAGATGGAATCTGATTTTTTTTGCTTTGACTGTGGTTTTGATCTTGTAGGAACCCTAGGAAAAAATGACACGAATGTGCAGCTATAGGGGTGTGACCTCTGAAACGTTGTGTTTGAGGAGAATGCATTGTTTGCCACCAGGTCAGAAAACCTTTTGCCATGGATGGGTGTACCAGCAAGGGCACCCTCAGCACAGCAGCTGCACTATGGCCAAAGCCAAAGTGGGCTTTGCAGTGGGAAGTGCCAGTAGTCTCAGATGCCTCTGTCCAGTCTGACTGCCAGCATTTCTGTCAGACCATGTCCTTTACTGCTGGCAGAAGTGACTAAGAAAAATGACAAAAGACTAATTTCTAAAAGACACATTTCCAATGTATGTATGATCAACTGATTGCCCCCTCCACTAATTGCCTATGAATGCTAATTAAAAAAGCAGTATTCAGTGTATAGATGACAGTGCTTAGTTTCCAAAGGCAATAATTTGAGGCTTTTCTCTTGCTAAATAGCACCCATACTTGTGTTTAGTGTTGCTAAGTGGAATTATCATCAGATTCAATATTTATCAGAGGTTTCTTAAATAGTGGACCTGGACAGTATTTGGACAGTTTTCATTCCCCTGTGTTGAGCCTTTTTTTTTTCTTTTTTATTTTTGCAAGTTTGGAAATAATCACTGCATTGCTTTATTTAATTCTGCTGTGAAGAAAATGTAGTTACTTTCAGTATTAGAAATAGAAATGTAGACATACAAACTTTAATTTTGCAGTAGTTCAGTAGTAGGGCCTTGACCTGCTTGCTTCTTATCCTTTGTTAATATTTTTTTAAAGCCTGTATCACATTTAATTAACTATTTGTGATTTAAGTGACAGTAGTGTAACAAGCACTGCATGTGAAAGCAATATTACTAGCTACACCATAGCTGAATACAGCTGTACTGTAACTAACCCCACAATTACTGGAGCAGTTGCTGATAATCCACCCCAGGTTAGAAACTGCCAGCAGTGCTTCCAGTTCCTTTCTTTCCATTCATACTCAGAGGATGGCACCAAAAGGGTCTAAGCAAAGCATTGCTCACAGATTGAGGAAATCAGTCCTCTCCTTTACCCACTGTTCTCTGTAATGCAGTAAGGATGCCAGTAACATAAACAAAATGAATTAGCAGACTTAACTTAAAGGATAAACTTGCCCACTAAAATGATGTCTCATCATGGATAAAACATCTCAATAGTACAGGTGAAGATAATGGTTATTTTTTAATATCTTCTTTCTTCAGAATCCTACTCAAGTGGGAACTGCACTTCAGGTTTTCCATAATCTTGGGACTTTGAAGGATACCATTGCCAATGTGGTGGATGGATACTGCACAGTGCTGGAAGAGAACATAAAAAATGCTTTGGATATCAAAGTGTTGACCCAACCATCTCAAACAGTCACAAGAGGTGCGATACTTAATTTACAGAGAATGGTAACTGATTCTTTTTTATAGGAGTATGGTATATTATAAAATGGAAGAAACACATCCAGTTCTAGGAACAGAACAGTTTCCCTGCTTGCTTTAATCAGCAGAGGGTGGGAGTAGGCAAATCTCAGAAAACATTTAATTTAAAAACATTTAATTTGACAAAATTGGGTCTGTCTGATATTTGACTCAGAGGTTTTCCTTTATTCCTCTCTGATGCTCCTTTCTAACTTGCCCAAAAAATTGTCCTCATTAGGTTCCAACTTCATACCATTTTGTTAGTTGTTTCTCATGGAAAGATGAGAAAGACTCATCTTTCCATGAGAAACAGACTCCAAATTCTGCTTTCTTTGTATTGGTGGGAAGATTATGGGTTGAAATTATTTGCAATCAATGGAAGAAGCCTGCAACTACATTGTTATGCTTTTGTCAGGTGAAAATTGTTTCAAAGCAGACTATTCAATATGAAGAAAGGTTGCAGTATTAAACATTCAGCTCCCAGTTATCTCAGATACCAAAAAATACTGAGGAAATGGGTGGGCAGGCAAATTTGAACTTTGATGTTACAAATGTTCAATTTTTTTTTCAAAAGTCCCGCAACAAGGTAGGGGTCCAGAACCATAATCAGCAGCATAATACTGCAATGCATCCTCTCTCAAGTGAAGTGGTTATATAGAAGCTGCATGCCCTTCAACTGGAATATCACTTTTTTCAGCAGTTTGTCTACCCATTTAAGTCCTGAGCTGGTAATAGCTGTATTTTCACAGCTACTCTCTCTGCCATTTGACTGTGCTCTTACATTCTGCAAAACTGTTCATTGGCATTACTGTGGTGTTTCTGTGGAGGTCTGAATTGGCAGAGCATGTAACAGTCACGAGTGTTAAGTATCCCCACTGAACTTGAGAGTTCAGTCAACTCTCAGTTGAGACAACTGAGGCCATTCACAAAGCACTGTTCTGAAGGTTTCACTTCAAAAAAAACTATCTGTCAAAGTGCATAGAGATCTATATTTCCAATATTTTAATTTTCATTTGTGGAAGCTGAAATGTGCTGCTGTGTATGTTTAAAAACCATTTAGGTGGCCCTGGTAGAGCTGCTATGCCAACACCCGGGAACACAGCAGCGTTTCGAGCAGCCCTCTGGACAAACATGGAGAAACTCATGGATCAGATCTGTGCTGCTTGTGGACAGGTACTCTGCACCTAATTCCTGTCTGTCTCATCGTGCAAATTTGGATTTGGAATTTTGGATTAAGAATTTAGACGTCACTTTCTCTCTCATGAATTCTCTCTTACAGGTGCAGCATTTGCAGAAAGTATTGGCAAAGAAAAGAGATCCTGTGTCACATGTCTGCTTCATTGAGGAGATAGTTAAGGTACAGTTTTAATTTAGCTGAATACGCTTGAGTAAATCTCTTAAGAAAAATGTGATGAGAGAATCAGTTTGTTTACAATTTTACAGTTCCAGAATTTTTTTTTTAATTGAATTGATGGAAAGTGTTGAAACTCAAACTAACATTGAAGGATAAATTTATGGTCTGTGGTAGAATTTAAACATGTTCATTTTGTTGTAATTTCTTCTGTTTTCTTTAAAAGGGAACTGATAAGGCACCACTGTATGGATCATTAATGTCATTCCATAATACCATGTGATTTGAGTAATTAATTAAATCTGTTAGTTTGCATAGGAGAATGTGTCTTCATCTATCATTTTCAGCCATCTGTTTCTCACTTCTTGACAATTTCTCCCTTGAAAAATAATAATGGCTGTTCTTTTGAATACCTATTATTTTCCATTCATTTGCATTGTTTTTTATTCATATTTGGAATAATTTGATTAATGGTCTCCTTCAGTGGTAAGAACAGGATTACTGAAACTGTCTCATCTACCTTAGTAGAAGAGAGTGAAAACAAAAGATGTGTTCCTGCTGACATCTCTTTCCAAGTGTGTAACTGGATTTTTAATTTACATGGACTTAATATTTGACATAATTTGGGGAAGCTCTTCATATGCAAACGTGGTCTTCTCAACAGTGAAAGAAAATAATGGAGGGTAAACACAGCCTTTATCTGTCTCTTAAGCCCATCTCCAGAAGATGTTGCACAGAGCATCACTTTTCTGTGAGGCACTTCAACCTTCTCTTTCTGTGCTAAAACAAAGAAATAAAAGCAAACCACAACAACAAAAAAAAACAACAAAAAAAATCCACAACCTCCCTCAAAAAGGTTATAAACTTTTAGCATGTTTTTTTAATTAAAAAAAGTTTAATCTGGCAAAAAATATCTATTGCTGCCTGGGTGGATCAGCCCTTCAGTGGATCAACATGTTTAGGGAAGAACATAGAAACCTGGAGACAGACCAGAAATGTTGAAAGGAAGATTTGGATGGAAAGGGAGCTTAGGTAATTGACCTGTTGGTGTTCATGAGTGGCTCTCACCCTGTGCCCCTACTTCTCACTTTCACTCTTCCCTCTCATAAAGCAGCACTTGAAAAGGGGTTTTTTAATAACTGAAAAGGGAATTTTTCTGGTTTTTGAGGATGATAATAGAGGGAAGCCAAAGGAAATATTTATCCTCTTGGAGACTAAATGAACAGGGAAAATCAATTTCAATGGAAGCAGGGTAAGGAAAAACTCATTAGAAAATAGAAGGCTTACTGGATTGTCTAAGCATGTTCCATGATTTCTCTGATTACCCTTCCTTCCCTTAAAGTTCATATTGCAGGATTGCATCTAAGTGAAAAGTTTTATTTCCCAAATAAAATCAATTTATTTATTTTTCCACAGTTACCACTCTTCCAGTTACTTTGCTCTTTGGTGGATGTTTTGGTGTAGTGTAGTGCCAGGCTGGACATTGGCATTCTCAGTGGGGCAGCTAAGGAGGAGTGGTACATCCTCATCTGATGTTCTGCTGGCAAAACTCTCTCAGCATGGCACAGTACTGCTGATGGCACTGATGCTTGACTTACTTCTTGCCTGAAATGGTTCAGTATAGCCCTGTGTTTTTCTTGGACATTCTCAGTTAGAGCCCTGTGTTTTTCTTGGACATTCTCAGTTAGACCATTTGTTCTGGTGTCTCTTGAAAATGATGTGGCACTCTGCAGAGGGGTGAGGTCACACCAAAGAATAGAGCTGTTGTTCAGACAAAACCAGACACATACTGCATGCTGCTGAAAATCAGGAGTGTAAGTACAGATGGCTTTATGGGAGAGTATGAATTGTTTTAGATATAAATAAGAAATGGGTATTTTGCCATTTACTAATGAAGATTCCATCTCATATTAAACCAAACTGAAACGGGCTTCCCTCAGCAAGTGTTCTGGAGAAGAGGAGAACTTGGATTTTCTTTATTGTGTTCAATTTGATTAATAAACTGAGCAAATCACAAAACAAACCAAAGGTACTAACATCGTACCCGTTTGCTAGAGCAGCATGCCCACTCCAGAAGATAGGAAAACGAATCATCCACTCTACAATCTGTGCACTAATTACTGTTACTGATGTCAACATTATTATTATAGTCATCTTCTGCAGCAGCTGCAGTACCACTTTGCCTGTCCATCTGCTTCCTTGTTTTGATTACTGCAGTGCAAGTATCATCCTAGGAAACATAAGAGAGGAGGAGATCCAGCCTTTTTAAAGCACAAGTCCTTTAATAGCAAGGAAGCTACTTGCCTTTTTTGTTTTTTTTTTTTTTTAGTCATCATTCTTTTTCCATTGGGGATTTTTTGTGTCTTTCTCTTCACAGATAGCACAGCCTGCAGTTTTTCTAATTTTGTATTATGATCTCAAACATGTGCTTTCCGGCTTTCTAATTACCTGTTACCATAATAATATTTAGTAGTGTTGTATCATGTTGTATCCAAAAATGTAGTTTTAAAAGCACTAGCTAATTAATTAAAGGATTAAAAAAAACCTCTCTGTTTTTTTTTTTTTAAAAAAAGGAAACAAAACCTGACAGACGAAGAAACTGAGGTACAGAACTTGGAAAATTTTAAATACTGCAGTTCAGCAAGAGGGCAATGACAACATCTATATCTTTTCTACCCTGTGGTTTCTCCTACAGAATTCCCTTCCAATTTTTACCAGCTTTAGATGTGGCCAAGAGTTAAGTAACAGTCTCAGGCTTACATGAGGATCATGGAAGAATCAGGACATTAAATTTATACTGCACATTTCTTCACTCCTTCCCTTTGCAGATCTAGATTTTGGTATTTTTCCTTGGTCACAATATGAAATTAATGGAATTCTGAAAAGAAATCATGCACTCACAATACCTTCTGAAAACTGTTTCATTTCATACTAGTCATGAACTATAGATTCATTATTAGTGTTTACGTATTTAAATTACAGATTTAAGTTTTTAACAAATCTGTTAACTGCTTAAAGGAGAAATACGATTGAATGGACATTTTGTGGGTTATATGTAAGAAAAAAAGGCCTTTAATGACTAGATTTTAGTTGAAGAGGGCTAAAGGAATTCAGAACTCATGGAGTTCTGATTTCTAGTTTTGGGCAAAATTAATAGAGCTTTCATTGTGTACAGTTTTAAAAGATAGGGTTAATGCTGTCATAATGTTCAGGGTAAAAAAAAATTACAAATAAGACTTAAATAATGTAAATATGACATTTTTCTTCACCTAATGACTGGTTATTTATATAACTTCTTTCAATTGCTTAATTCACCTTCAGAGAGCTAATAGGTTACTTCAGTTTATTCTGCTTTATTGCTTCTCTCTTTCAAGGTGTAGTGACTAATCCTTCCTCTGCTGTTGTAATTCCTAAACTACAATTGACTTCAGTGTAAATCACAGCCGAACACATCTTTCTGTGACAGCCACCTTCCTAATTAGAGATAAGAGTCCCTCTTAGCCCCTTGTAAAAGAGTTGAAAATGATCTTTGATCCTCATCTATTTTGGGTCCTTCACTCCTACGTAGGCATCCAGGAACAGTTCTGCAAAGAGAAAAGCAGCCTGAAAAGCAGCAAATCATTTTTAAGGGGGGGTTGGGGTGGTCAGTAAGAAAGGATGAGCTGGGGTCTGCTGGGCAGAAAGGGAGAGGCAGCCCTGCCCTTGCTCGCCTTTGGGTGGCCCGTTTGCAACCAAGACACATCACAAACCCTGTCATTTACGTAAGCCTCCGGGTAAAAAAGTGAGCTGAGAGTTGTAGGGAGTGTTATTATGTACTTTGTGGAGGGCTCTTATCATTGCTTCTGCTGATGAATGTTTGGTGAGTAAGCAGGCTTTTTTCCTGAGTTGTCAACACTGGCAATATGAGGTGTTAACGATGCAGAAAGAAATGTCCTCAGCATTACATAAGATAAAGAAAATAAATGGAAAATATAGATATTTATTGACAGAGTGTACTTATATTTCACCTTCTTATTTCTGCTCCCCGTCCAAACTTCTAAAAAATGTTGCTGCTTTGAAATTATTCACATCTACCATCACATATTCGCATTCAGTTGACCCAATTAAAAAATAATCCCAAGTGGAAAAAATTGAAAAATAATCTAATTATTGTCTTATGTGAATTCAGAAAATAGTATGGTTTTCACCAATTATTACAAGTATATGATTTATTTTCCAGTATTTTTTGTAGATGCAGAATTGGATTACTTGCACATCATTTTGACTGTGATTTCTGTTTGTTATTTAAGCAATAATGAGGTACTTTGTGGAGATCTAAACACAGGTGGATGAGCAGGTTTTTGGTTCCCAAAATATCGAAGACGCTTTTTGTTTCAGATCTACAAATTGCCCTGCTGAATTCACTTGCAGGATTTTTGAGGACTCTTAAAGAGCCAAGAAGATTGCACCAGTTAAAAGTCCCAATTCTCATTTTGAATGGATCTGTGTGCCCAGACAGCCATACTAAAAGTAATTTGATTCTAATTCACATGGGAGGGTCAGAGCCTGTGCAATGGTTTTCTAATGACACTACGATTTCTGTAGAACTTTAATTCCTTTTCTCTGACAGAAATGTGCAGCCATGAAGAAAAGAGATGGTGTGGAGGTTGCATGGGTTACTTGGTAATAATGACCTTTGTTCTTTTTCACTTCTGGTTTGGTGGTGTTTGTGCAAATTGCAGATCAGTGATGACTGCAAATTATTAAGTCGGTTGGTTTTCAGTCAGCTTGCCATTGGAAAAGAAATAACATTTACCAGAAGTGCCACCTTTTATCATCATCATTGTCAGTCTTACCTGACCAGCTCCAGGCTGAGTGGACATGGTAACGAACCATCCTTTCATCCTGGGAGGGGATATGGAGTAGTCAAGGTGAAAGCGTAGTTTGAATTGAAGCTGTACATACTAAATCACTTCTCTGGGTAGAAGAAAGCTGTCAAATCCCTGGAGTAGTTACTGGCTTTTGAATACTAAGTTCATTTATTTCCAGTTGATGCATATCTTGCAGGAATATGGAAGGATTAATTAATGGTTTAAGTAGTTTTGAAGATATAGGGCACTGTTTAATATCTAGTTATTTTTGTTCCTTATAAATTAGTTTTTCTGAGGAGTCCCTGAAGAATTCCAATATTCTATGAAATGAAGAGTCTTAACTTTATTTTCTAGTCAAGAAGATTATTGAGAAATAAAGCAAACCAGCTTTTGTTTCTTCTGTCACCTGCATAAAGAGACCTTTTTAAAATGTTACACTACTGCTGAAACTAGAAACTATTACACCTTAGATATAAACTGATCAGCCCGGTGTAATGAAATTCTGTGCCCTGCAGTAAAGCAAAAAAATCAAGGTCATTTTAAAAATCACAGTGTCATTTATTGACATCTCTGCACCTGTAATGTATAATATAAACAACATTAGAAATTTAAATTCACTCTTATTTTAAGAAATTTCATCCTGACTACTTTAAGGTTTTAGGAAAGGATTATTGAAAACACACTCAGAATTTGTCTTTTCTTTACTGATTAATTGCACTACTGAGGATGATGGCTTTTTGTTCACAGTCTAACATTTGGTAATTATGTTGCTATAGAAATAGTGCAAATAGATTTCCTTATTTCTGTCCCTTAAGATCTTGCTGTAGGAAATTGTTAAATCATTTGCATTGTTGCTTTATTGGTGGAAAAAATATTTAGACCGTCCTTTAAACGTCTTCTGTTTTTAGAGCGACATTCACAAGTCCCGCATTTTCCATGGCGGAGCGTTTGATTACAGATAGAAAACACTGTATGTATTAGTATGCAAAGCCTGATTTCAGGAGCCTGCAGCAACTAGCTGCATGGTAATACTCACTATATTGTTTTACATTTCAAAGAGGCTTCACAATAAAGATGTTTTTCACATTCTACTCAAAGTATCAAAATTTCTACAGGGGAAAATAAGTTGGAAGGGGTTGTCATGAAGTAGGAGCCAGTTTAGAATCAGTGGGTCAGATTTATTATTTGAATGTTAAAATAGCTATTTGAGACACACACAAATATGATAATTCACAGATGGGAAATTATACTCATTAAATTCTAAATTTACAGTGTGGAGGAAATAGAGACATTTGTAAAAATAAATATATGTCCTTTCAGCATCTTCTTACATTCTTATCTAAGACTGAAGAAGGAGGGTACTTTCATTCTCATTCCTTGAATTTAGATTTAACTTCAGATACTAAATAGTTATATTAAAAACAGAGCTAAAGAGATTTAATTTTATTTCAGTAATAGCAAAGTTAATTAGGAGTTTGACATGGGTTTTTTAAATGAGGTAAGCTGTTTTTATGTTTGAGGAGACTTGAAATCAGTTTTCCAGGCTTTAGCATTAATATTATTGTGTGGTGGATACAGATCTTCTAATATCTTTCCTTTGATGATACTGGTACTCAGCCCACTATTGTTCAGTGATTTATTAACTTACTAGTAGCTGTTAGTTAAAATGGGTTATATTTTTTGAACTGGGAAGTCATTTTTATGTGAGTGAGAAGGGGTTTAGCACATGAATCGTGTCAGTCCGTAGTTTCTTCTATAATCTTGCGAGCAGGCAACATCGAATCTAAATTTCAAATCTATGCAGTCAATGCATCAATCTGAGTAATAGTGTCACTTCACACTATTAACAAGTCTGCTTAGGTGCTGTAATACCATGCACTAAAGATAAAATGACTACTGAAAAAAAAACTTAATAGACAAGTATAAATCTCTCCCCCCCACTCCATTCATTCTATACCAGTAGAAGAGTACTGATCTAAGTCCTTTTCTTACCACCAGTCATTGCAAAGTAGGTGACAGAGTCTGCAGACTCTCCCAGTTGCACTGTGTTCTCAAACTCAGCTTTTTATCAATGTGGGATTAATCATGAATGGTCCAGCTAAATGGCCAGGCCCAGAAAGTGGTGCTAAGTGGTGCAAAGTCTAGGAGGTGGTCAGTAGTGTACTCCCACTGGTGGAGAATACAAGGTCCAGTTCTATTTTAAGACTTTCATTAGTGATCTGGGTGATGGGCCAGAGTGTACCCTCAGCAGGTTTGCAGATGACACAAAAATGAGAGTAGTGTCTGATGCTCCAGAGGGTCATGCTGCCAGAGGAACATGGAGGAATGGTCTGACAGGAACATTTTGGAGTTCTGGGACAGAGAGCAGGAAGAACTAACACTGTCCAAATGTCTCCTGAGAGTGGCCTTATGCAATGTTATTAAGCTGCATCAGGGGAAGTTTAGGCTGGACACTTGGAAAATGTTCTTTACAGGAAGAGTGATTGGCCTTTGGAATGGGCTGCCCAGGGGGGTGGTGGAGTCAGCATCCCTGGAGGTGTTTAAAAAAAATGACTGGATGTGGCATTCAGTGCCATTGTTTAGTTGACAAGGTGGTGTTAGGTCATAGGGTGGACTTGATGATCTCAAAGGTCTTTTCCAACCTAGCTGATTCTGTGACTCTGGGATTCTATTGCACAATCTTATATGTTTTATCTAAAACCCGTTCTTTTATGGGAAAGTTCACAGTGTTACTGTTTGTGCCGAGTATTGACAATAGTGACTTTATAGTAATGGTTGAAATGGTTAGACAAAGTGAAAATATTTTCAGCAGATTGCTGGTTATGGCCCTGATTCAGCAAAGCACTTAAGCACATTTTTAATTTCACATAAATAAGATATACAATGGAAGTCAAACTACCTCCATCCATTATTTTAATAAGGATAAACTTTGTTCCATTCACATACACAATAAAGTGAGCCCCACTGCTGAGAAAATACATTACCATTTGTGGTCTAGCCTGCTGGACGTATTTTATCTGATTTATGGGCATAATTTTCATGACCAAGAAATTCTTCTCTGAATAGTATGTGTGACTGTACCAAATTTTTGAACAGTGTGAAAAAGGGGAAAATTATAGTGGCTGGGCCAGAGTGCAATCTGGTTGTTGTGTTTTTCTATTTTACTCTACACAGATACAAGTGGGTTATCTAGAAGTAAAATATTTTAAAGTAGCTATGTGCTAATAGTCCATACACCTTTCAAAAGTATCTTTCCATTCTCCTGGTTGTGGCCAGCTGCCCAGCAGGTCAGAATTACAGAGAATTGCCCTGGTGTATGTTACTGGGCAGTTGTTCAGTTCATTTCTGAAAATAAGGAATTAACAAGAGGAGGACAGATCTAAACTGTCTTGCATTGCCTAAGGAATTGCACAGGGGCTACTAAATCGTGTAAGTGCCTGCTCAGCTGTTCAGTTTTGGGGAATAAAGTGGTCACTGGTCACAGGAACAACAATGACAGTATTTTTAGTTTACAGTTTGGGTTGGTAGATTTTAGTTTATGTAAGTGTGCTTTAGGCATTGGAGCATTTCCAAAACAGATTTTTATTAGAAAATAGCCAACTCTGTGGCTGATCTTACTTCCCCACCATTTTGGAGTGGTACAAAGTATGGTTTATGTGCAGATTTTCTGTGCTGAGATCAAAATAAAGCTATGAACAGACAGTACCATTAATTCAAAAATACTTCATTAAATGATCTGGTTTGGGGGGAAAGTTCTGTTTTGCCATAATAGTCTTACAATTGCTTGCAATTAATGTTCATAGATTTGATTTGGTTATATTTCATCTTAGGGAAAATATGTATATGTCAACTTGAGTCTTGCCTATCATGAGTTTTAGATACCATCAATTACAGTTAAGGTTCTTTTGTTGAAGGAAAAACATATCGCATGACAAGAGGAAATAACATTTTATTTTATGCTAAAGTGCAATAATTTATTTCTGTGAGACTTTCAATTATGTATGGATGTTTTATGTAGGCTTTCTATGTGCACAGTATGCACCTGAAACAGCTTTGTGCCAGATAATAACACCTCTTAGCTTCCAAAGGTTTTTGTGTTCTCTGTGTTGTTAAACACATGCACTGGGTGGGGGGACAGTATGACAGAACGGTGACCTTTTTCCAGTGTTTTTGATTATGGCATAGGAAGCTGTTGGAAAATGATTGCTACAGAGCTGAAAAGATAATCGGATGCAGTTCATTACTCATCTTGTCAGCTGCTCCTGCTACAAGGGATTGTATCACAAGATGTTAATCTGCTTGTGACTAGATTTCAAAGCAAGCAGTTTTATTTCAGAGGGGGTGTAAATAATTTAACATCTTTCAATTCTATTTCATTTTCAGAAGCAAGAGAAATGGAAAATTCCTGATTTAAAGTCTCAGAATATTAATTGATAGAAATATTAGTACATCTTTGTGGGTTATTTTACAAATATATGATGATATGCTGCAAAAAGCTATTTAATTGCAGAAGTTGTTCTTTTTAAACTAATTACGTGTATTCCTTGAATAGTGGAAGTTAGTCTGCTAGCACACTTCAGTGTGTTCTGCAAGACAAGTATTAGACACAAGACAGATTTGAACCAAAAAGAGCCCTCTCTACACATTGAATCACTAATGTGGATGTACCCTATGCTCCCATACATTGCCTACCACTGAGGATATTTGGTGTAAGTGTGGAGGAGGACTATATTCATTATTTACAGATGGGAAGATGACAGGAAGGTAATTTTATCTAGCTGATTTTAGTTTCCTGAAAGCGAAAGGCCCAAAAGAGCAGTTACTTTCTGATACTGTGGTTTGCTGCTCACAGGGCTGAATGTGAAGCCTAGGGAAAGGCTTATAAACTTTCCATTACATTAAGATGAGCCAGTAGATTTGATGTGTACATTTCAAGCAAGCAGAACTGCCTTTTCCTCTTTCAGCTCCATCCTACCTATCTTTTAAAGTCTTTTAGGACGTTGTCCAGTACGAGGGACACTCCTTTAATTTCCTGCTGGAGAAAAACACTCCTTTTGCTACCCTTTCCATGCAATTTTCTAGTGCTAATTATTGTCAGATAGAATTGCATGTTACATTTTAAGCAGTTAAATTATCATTCTCATAAATCTAATAAATCTAATCCCTTTTAGAATTAATTGTTTAAAAAGCAAGCAATGAGAGACTTAAATGTACTTTCAAAAGTAATATATTGAATTAATGTGTAAGCAAAAGAAATTACAGATTTAAACAAAATAATTTTTTTCTGGATGCTCATGGTTGCATATGGCACTTTTTTACTCCCTCAGGAGTATCTAATGCTAATGCCTTGCTGTATTCCAGTTTTGGTAGCTACAGTCCACCCACTTAAATACCCCCTGGTGTATGCGTAGGCCACAGTATTCTCTAGTTCCTGCCACAAACTCTTACATGGTCTTCTCTGTGCTATTAATCAACAGCTGTTATTTCACCTCCAGAGAGACTGCATCTCAGCACTGGACAAACTGAAGTCTCATGTGTTATAGAAGCAACCAGCACTCTGTAGGTAGTGATTTTAGTTAGTTCGAAAACATGAGACATTATTTTTTCCCCTAAACATTTTTGATTGAGTAGTCAGTCAGTAGGAAGTGTTACCTGACTTTTTCACAAAGCTTTTCCCTTCTGTCTTTCCTCATACGAAATGCAGTTGGCTGGCTGAGCCACGAGGGCCTTCTTCACTACAGGATTGTGATACAGTTAATGAGCACCATTCACCCAGGTCAGAAGACACAAGCTGATGAGCAGAGGCTGATTGAAATGGTTGGGGCTACCCACACAAATGTGCATGGGAACATATGTATCTGTGTCTGACTTTATATTATATGTGTATGTAGAGATACATACAAAAGTTACATATTTCCACAACAACATGAAATGTCATCCCGTGTTGCTGTTACTTGTCACCATGTTAAATCTGACAATTAAGTTGATGTGGAAGGGTACATGCATATTTGTTTTCTGGACCCTTTAATCACTGTGTTTTCTGCTGAGACAGTGACAGAGATGTAGATGGTAATTACAGTAATGAAAAAAAGAGTTGTTTGAAAGTGCTCTCTAAGTATTTTTCCACCTCCATTAGATTATTTAGAATTTTAATTGAGTTACCTTGCTCAATAGGCAACCATTGCTCCAGGTTGGGATAGAGAATATGAAAATGGATTAATTTGTACTTGATGTGAAAGGCTATTTGTTTTATAGTAGTAGTCTTCATGTTCTAAATTTGAAACTGCGAAATAAAAAATTGAGTAATTTCACGTTTATGCTATAGCAATAAATTTACCAAAGAAGAGATTTTATGTAGTGAACCTTGGAATAACTTTCTGATATTCTAACTTTACTCTGCCCATTTATGAAAGTCAAGTACAATTTTACAGAAAATACAAACATAGCTATAAAATAAATTATTTCAGTTTCTAAATCCATCATTGTCCTCAGTCAAAAATGAGATTCCGTAATTCCAGTTTATTTTAGCATTCAGTGTTAATTATCATACGTTTTATGTTTTTATGTAAGTGTTTTCTGTCTCAATTCTTAACATGACCCATAAACTTTATCCTTCTTTATCTTTAGAGATAAGGAGTAGAGTTGGATGAATTCCTCATCTAATTGCAGAGTTTGTGATGATAATCCTATTTTTTATCATTACTTTTAGATGTATCACTGTACATTTGACTGATTTTCAGGTTTTACATTAATTCTTTAAGATAATATTTTTCTAACTGAAACTTGAGCTTGAACTTGCAGTCTTTCAATAAACAGATCTTTAAGAGGGAGGCAGTGGTACCTGTTAATGAATGACATTGTTGCTTTGCCCATTATTGCCACTACTAGTGAAAAGAAACCAATTTTTTTTCTTTTATCATCTTTAGTAGTAGTAATTAATTTTGGAGTCGCAAGATTTTAAAAACATAAAATATTTTCTCCACCTTTTTGTAGTACTGCTGGGCAGTGCAGAAGTTAAACTGACATTTCTGTCATTCCTGATTATCACTCCTATAGTGATTTGGTCAAACTGGTTAACGCAGCAGAAGGATCAAGGGATGACATGTATGCCATGCCAGGAAGAAAACCATCCTATTCAGGGTGGGTTTTCTCTTCCCATGACAACACTGAACAGTGTTCCAAGTATCTTAACAAGCAGGCAGGACAGGATACCCATCCTCATCTGGAATTTTGGGGGCAGTAGGGAAGCAGCCTGCCCCTGCACATCCCTTCCGTGTGCTCCCTTCTTTCCATTCTGACTGCAAGCCCTGTTGGCACCAGGCAGTGAAGTCAGCTGTGAGGTTCACTGTGTTTTTGTGTGTTTTGTGTTTCTGGGAACCAGAGCTGCTCTGTGTGCAGCGTGCAGTGGGTTTGGTCCCTGGCTGGGGTTTGCCAGGGTGTGGTAATGGCAGTAAATAATTGCTGTAGTGTAGCCAGCACGAGAACTCCCATGGAATGGGAAGGTCACTGCAGTGCAAAGAGATTTTCTAACACATCTCCTGAGGTGTGCTGCTTCGGGCTGCACTTGCCCCTAGAGAGCTGGGAGCATTTCTCTCAGACTTGGAGGAAAATATCTAATTCGAGACAAGACTTAAGCTTTTATTTCTTGTCCAATACTTTTTCTCCAATACTTTTTCTAGCTCTAAACCTGAGGGAAACTTCTCAGATTTCACTTACTTTGTTTTTATTCTCAGTGATGAGGAGCAGCTTTGACTGGAAGTATTCGCATTGCTTGAGATTCTTTGAAAAGAGTGGGTTTTGAAACTCGTATTTCTTTTGTCCCTTGCTCCAGGATGGCCAGTCTGATATTTTGTACAAATTTTGGACTGCAGTAACCCAGACACTTTCCTCTCAGTTTCAGTCAGCAACAGACTGTAAGTATTCAGTATAAATAATTTGTAATGTGTTCTGTAATTATTTTGATTCTCAGTTTTCACTAAGCCCTTTGCTTGGTACCTTCTCTACCAGACCTCTAGCAATGGTTCACTCAGCACAAGGTCTGCGTGTTACTTCTGGGTTTGTAACCAGACAGGATCCTCCTAAACTCTGGTTGAATTTTCAGAAAGAAGTATTTTCTGTTTCATCAAGTAGTTGTTATCTAATAACAGAAAGTATTTTTCTAACTGTGAGTGGAGTTAAAAATGTTTGGAATGGTACAATATACTTTGCCAAATTTAAAATTAGTAATTTTATTTTAACAATAAATTCTTAGTCTTTTCTTGTTAAACACTGATTGATTGTAAAAAGCAGATTTCAGCCATTTTGTGGATACCATTATAAACAGGATTTTAGTTCTAAATTGTCTTATATAAATACAAATAAACAGCTGGTATTCTGACTATATACAATTTCCTCTACATGTGTAATATGTAAATAGCCGATACAATCAAGGAATATTAAATATAAATCATGTGTTAACATAAGAGTTCTATTACCAGAGCATGCTAATGCAGCATGCAGTTGGATCATAGATGAGTTTGGTACTTGCATAAATACATCTTTCACTTATCTTTGTGATCTCAGCTATTGCACTGGCCCTTCAAAATTTGGTCCTTCCAGGCTTTATAGCAGCAGTATAATTTTGAGGAACTAACTGGTGGATTCATGTTCAGTAGTTGCTAAGTAACTAGATGATCCCAAAAGAAAATGTATGCATCTTGTGTTGAAACATTAATTTTACTGTTTGCCTCGCGCGTTGCTTTAAGAGCTGTGTGTACCCACCCCGAGCCTCCTGTGTTCACACTGGACATGTGCCACCTGTTCTCAGCACTCTCTGTAAAGATTGTAAAATTATGACCTCAGTTAATGGGACCAAGCAACACTACAGAACTGAGGGAACTCTTACATTTTGTCAGCTGTCCAACAGCTGTTCAAAACTATTTTATTACTTACAGTTTTTAATAATGTGTTTTTTATATAACATTTATAGGGGGGTTTTGATGTGAATGATGTTTTTATTTTGCTACAGCTGAGTTGTGGGTGACAGATTCTTTCATTCAAGCTAGGCATCTACATGAAAATGTTCATTTTTAACATAAATTTCTGGTGACTGAATCCACTGACATCGGTCAGGTTCTGGATCATCTAGATCAGGGGAAGACAAGATATCAGAAAAATAGTGTAAAAATAGGAATTTATGGCAGTTTAACAGGTTTTATATTAGATTATGATCTGCTTTTGTGAGGTTGGGACAGTTTTTGTAAACATAGCTTCATGACCTAAAATGACTCTGTGTTTGATAATAAATGTGAATCCTCCAGTATTCAAAATTATATATTTGAGTTGAAAGCACAGGCTGGGTGAAATGGGGCAGATGTCTGGAACCTGAAAAAACTAGGAATGAATGGAACAGTGGTAATCTCCTAATGTAATGGGAAATCTATAGTGTATGAGTGATGTTAGATCAAGATTAACAGTCGCTAAAGCAGTTGTACATTTGTTTCATTTCCTGTTACTTGTGGCAACCTTTCAAGGCTGAAAATAATGCTGCTTTTTCTGCTGGCTTTGTCATTCTCTGCCAAGTTTAGGAATTGCATATTAAGTACCTTGTTTTAAGAAGTGTGCATAAAAGCATATGCTTCCCTCATCACGTTTCTGAAGACTTTGGTTCACAGGAGTTATCTTTGTCTATTTTAAATTGTTATCTTCAAAGTTGCACAGCCCCACACTTATCCTCATCAAGATATTGTTAGCAAATCTCTAGATTTAGAGAGTTCCAATTACACTTTGGCCTTAAATGAATGATAATAATAATGAAGTTTGATACCAAACATTTATTGTACAAAATAAACTATGTTTTTCATATCCAGTCTTCCAATTGTGGATTTTTTGCTGGTGCTTTACATCCTTTTTCCAATGCATTTACTATTATAGTTATGTCACTTTGAAATTAATTATAAATATTACATTATTAATATTAAACTTAGGATAACATTGTGTAACATTGATATAAATGCAAGGGTAGAGGTTGTTTATAGGAATAAAAAAATTCGTTTTAACTCAGCATTGTGTGTTGCTTACTGCTTTATTTTGCAGCCTCTATGTTTTTGAAACAAGCATTTGAAGGAGAATACCCTAAATTACTGAGGCTTTATAATGACTTGTGGAAGCGCCTCCAGCAATATAGTCAAAATATTCAGAGGAATTTTAACACAAGTGGAACTGCTGATCTTTTTGCTGAACTACAACAAATGGAAGAAGATGCGCAGGACATATTCATGAAAAAAAATGAAGATTACGAGTATGTATTATGAACTGTAACACTATAAAATACAAATCTTTGCACCCTGTAAGAAAAGAGAATATTTTTTTAAACTTACTGTTACTCAAATTGTCACTGCAGGAGAATTTTTTCCCCCTCTTGCAGTTACTGCTCTAACGCTATTTTAGAGCTGTAGGCTTTTCATTAAGCTATATATCTAACAGTGTTGGGTTGTCTTGTCTTTCACAAAGTCTTTGACTTTTGAAATAAGTTCTACCTTTTGTCTCTTTGAGTGAAAAAAATAGGAAAATGGTGAAAATTCAGTTTTGTATGCATTGTGATTAAAGCAGTAGCTTTCTCCTAATGACACTGCAATCATTTGAGTGTGACAAATGCTCAGTTATTATGATTCAAAGTTTTTAGTTTATACATCATAGAATAAACATGATCTAAGTGATATCAGAAAGATCAAACTTAAACAGGCTTATCAAGCCTATTAGGACTTCTAGACTCATGTAAGATAAAAATGAATATTTTATATGAGAATTGTATTGACTTAAATATGTTCTCGAGCAGTCAGTGGGGAACTTATCAGAAGAATGTTTTTCATATGCATATGTTTAAAAAGCAGCAAGGAAAAACAGGTTCAGTATTGCAAAAATTGTATGTCTGGAAAGATTTAATGCTATTGTGTATTTTAATCAAAAATGCAATAACTTTTTCTTATATGCAAAGTCCAGAAAAGGCCTTGAAAGATTCACTGCAACAGTATGAAGCTGCCTATCTGTCAAAATCCTTATCTCGGCTGTTTGACCCCATCAATCTTGTCTTTCCTCCTGGAGGTCGGAATCCTCCCTCTTCTGACGAGCTTGACAGCATCATTAAAACCATAGCCAGGTAAGCACATATAAGGCATTGTGAATGTAATACTCCACTTGAACTTTNCAATAATAAATCCAGACCACCTTCATAAACACTGAAGCTGGCCAAAAGCTAAACATGTTGAGGGCATTGTCCAAATGCCCCTTGAATAATGACAGGCTTGGGGCA